>KB455517.1:142576-168060 GCA_000341325.1 Panagrellus redivivus | reverse complement strand
GGTGGGGGCCCCGATGGAGGGGGACCAGAAGGACGAGGAGGACGGCCAGATGGCGGGGGTCCCGATGGAGGAGGTCCGGGAGGTGGAGGGGGTCCTGATGGAGGAGGTCCCGATGGCGGCAGTCCAGATGGAGGAGGGCCTGATGGCGGGGGTCCAGGAGGCGGAGGAGGACCGGATGGTGGGATACCCGAAGGTGGGGGGCCAGATGGCGGGGGTCCCGACGGTGGTGGACCCGGAGGCGGAGGAGGTCCTGACGGAGGAGGTCCCGATGGCGGCAATCCAGATGGAGGAGGGCCTGATGGCGGGGGCCCCGATGGTGGGGGTCCAGAAGGAGGAGGGGGCCGAGCGGCCACAAGGGCGACTCCGAAGAGTGCTACGATCAAGAGTAACTTCATTGTTGCTCCTCGGATGATGCTGAGGATGTGTTTACCGGAATCCCCCATTCCTTTATATACCCCTTTCTTTGGTTTTGATTTGTTCCTGATCTTGTTGGCCTGGCCCGTGACGAGTGAAGTAGTCAATGCTAAGCCGGGTTTCCTGCCTGATAACAACAATGAGCCTGATGTAAGAAACAACGTGGATGAACACATCCGAGGAAAATAGTATCAAATAACTGATATGTTTATTAGTTCAAAATTTTGGATAGTGCTGTACTCTGCTTTTTTGTTTGAATGGCTTTGTTCTCTGTTTCGTAGTAGGTAATGGTTGTGCTTTGAGCGGAGTTCACATAAAAACGGTATTCCGGAATTAAGCATTACCTTATCAAGCTGCTTAGGTTGTTTTTTTTTAACATACCCGTGGGAAACATCAAGATCAAACGAAAATGATGTTAGTTGTTACAGCAACTTAAAATTTTAACTGTAAATACAAGAAGTATGAATAATAATGACGCAGTGATGTAAATTACATCTAATTCATATAACTCATATCTACTTCCCGTTCTAACACATTAAATTACAATAAGAACACGCTATTACCGCAATGTTGAAAGCCCATTTTTTCCCAAATGCGTGTGCCATACAAAAACGGCAGACAGCCACCCTCATGACCGCCTTAATGCCGACGGCCGCCTCCTATGGCTTGCTTCATGGTCTATGGCACGGGGCAGTCGTTCAGGGTTTAAGCTTCCGCAAGGACATGTTCCTCATTGTGCGTTTCCATGGTGACTCGCGCAAGACTACGAAACCTTATTCTAATTTCGACCACTTTTTAGACGCTTTCAAAGTGGTCCAAGATGTATGCTCAACTGAAACGAGCTGCTGCCACGCCACCAATTCCTGAAGTTTCACCTGTTGCCGTTGCAAAGGTTGAAAAGTTGATCAAAGCTGACGAACTCGAAACTAAACCCTTGGATGCACTTCGAAGTGAAAAGGTCGAAACTGAAGTCGCATCGAGCTTGCATGGTTTGCCACTTATTTTGCGTTTTTCTATCATCTTAAGCTGCCAATTACAGTAACCGATAATGACATCCGCGATTACGCTCTCAGCATCGGCATCAACCCCGACGCTGAGCCCGAGCTCATGAAAATTGCCGAACAAGGCTTTACGCAGCCGTTAGATCCGGCATGGAGAGCTGTGTATGGTTTTTTTTTGTCTTAAGTGAAAACTCCAAAATGTCATTTCAGTCCCACCGACATTGGCGACTGCTATTTCGTGAACCGTTTCACAGGTCAAGCATCTTGGGAACATCCGATGGATGAGCATTACCGTGAACTCGTGAGAAAACACCGTTCAAAAAATTCAAATCCAAATCCTTCGACCGAAACGCCGTTATCCCCAGCTTCAGACGACCATGCCGTTTTATCCGATGCTTTTTCATCGGATAATGAACTTTCCTCGGATAGTGTTACGTTTGGATCGCCTGAGGCCTACAAAAGCGTATCACCATCTGGTGATAAGAAAGTCACTTTCAGAGATGATCTCGTTGAAATGTATGCAAAATTCAATTTGTTAATTATCATTTCTGCAAGTTTTAATTAACTTCAGACGCGAATTCGATCCATTCCACGGTCTTCAAAGTCCCTATAGATCTGATTTGTTTAATCGAGCCGCCAATCCACGCAACTCACGTCCTGCAACTCCTGGCTTTGTGCCAACTGAGCCGTGTTACCGTCTCGTTCAAATGCAGTAAGTTCACACATAAGTTAAAAAAATAATAATTTGTATCGTTATAGGCGCCGTTCCGAGCTTGTAATTCAGCGAAATTGGCGAGAGTTGTGCAAAGCACTGACTGAGTCATATTCCAAATCCCTTCAAATAGGGTCGGCGGCAGATGTGTCACATTATTTGACGTCAGACGCAAACTTTGAGCAACTTACTTCTGGTGGAACCACATTGAACTGACCAATTGTACAAAAAATGCAAAAAAACATTTCATAGTTGAACGATATTTACTTTTACGGCTGACAAAACATCAATGACACTATTTTTAGTAGTTTGTATAGTTCCATGTTGTCAAAGTGTGTACATTTTTGTAAGAGGTTTATGTAAAGTTGACATTGGACAACAAGCTTATACAACTTCAAAGTTTAATCATTCAGCGGGATAAGTACATTCTTAAAATGACCCGTATTACAGCAAAGGGACGAAAATAACTCAAATTAACATATTATACCTATTTAATTTTGTTGCAGTTACATGTTAAGTCGAAATTATTGGAATTGTTGAAGTTACGCTAAATTTACTTGAATCCGTCGACACGGTAGGCGCAATGGATGCCGGCGGAGACGGCGCATGACTTGGTAAGAGCGACGACAAATACAGCATCACGGGGATAATGAGAAGCCCGTGAACTAATCCGATTGACACAACTAGAGTCATTGTTTTGATAAAGACTTGAGCCATGTGTAAGTCAACAAAAACCATGCTCAAAACGCAAATATTTGTTGAAATTGAAGCTTCAATAACTGGGAATCCGACGGCAATCAGAGTGTGTTCGATGCGCTCGGAAACTGTCAAGCTTGAGCCAACTTTTCCGTGACCGGATTTGTAGAAATGAAAAGCAATATGAGCTGGAATATCGACGGAAAAACCAATTGACATGATGCCACAGGACATGACAATCGGGTCGAGAGGCACACCCCACAGGGATAGAATGCCGAATACGCCGATACAGGTCGAAATGATGGCAAAGGAAGCGACAATGACGGAAGTCGGGTTCGTCATGACGAGCAGGCACACCAGAAACATGCAAATCAGTGTCCAAATGCTGCTTTGAACGGTTTGTGGGATCAGTGTCGGGATGAGATCAAGAAATTTTGCGTCATCTTCAAAGATGGTCACGCCCAAATCAGGATAGGCATCCGCAACACGCCTCCAGCGTTCCAGCAAGTTTGCTCGAGATGACCATGATCGTAATTCTGTTCCATAAGACGCTGTAGTGAAGAAGAATTTTTCAATTTTAAAATCGGATTCATTCCCAAACGCGATGAATCCATTCCAATGACGGAACTCCGGCCAATCCAGGAATTGTTTCAGCTCATTTTTCTTGTCTGTTTGTCCATCCGATGCATCAAACTCTTCCATTTCCATCTCAAATTCGGCGGATTCTGATAACTGTTGCCCGTTTTCAGCATTTCTAATGAAAGTTTCATAGTCCCGAAGCCAGAATTTCGTCGAAAATTGACCGAGAGATGATGGAAGTCGCTCGAAATCTTCAACGAGGTTCTTCCAACGACTCACAGTAGCAGGATTGGAAAAATTTCCTGGATTGTTGACAAAAACCATGCAAACAGCGTAATAAGGCATGAGATATTCGTCGCGGAGGTGCATGATCTGCAACGCAGATAAGTATCGCGTTTGAAGGTGTTTTTTTTAACTTCTTACCTTTACAACGTCACTATCTTTTAAAAACAGTTCAGTGGGGCGTAATTCAGCTTTTTGATTCAAAATACCATAGATGGAAACATACAAGTATGCAGCCAGTAGTGCCATGACAAAACTGCTGACGAATCCGTTGGTGAGAAGTTTGCAATATGTGCGAATAAGGCTAAATGTAATTATAAAATGTTGTAAATATCAAAGTAAAAACGGCTGGGTGAAAACACGTCCCAGTGGAAATGACGTCCCAGAACACGACAGGCACACGGGCCGCACAGCGCATCAAGAGTTTGATTACGTGTGCATTTCTTGAGGGACCTTTATCCTACCGGGAACTGGTTTCCCCCTCCGCAAAAACACCTACGAATTGAAACATTTCTTTGTTTTCCTCCTGCTTCGCTCGACAAAGGATTTCGACTTCGTTATATCGGTCTCTTCTAACGCTGTTTTTACGCTTTTGACATGTTTTAACCGTGCATTCAACTCCAACTTGCCCATTATTGCCATAGAGGCCCCAAATACTGTAAATGTGAAGACATAATCCACGATAATCGCAACGGCATTGCCGATACTGAAAAGTTGGATTTCCGGAGTTGGAGTCATGGCACCTATGCCAAATGCAAGTACGTTGGTCATTGTCGTAATTGTAATTGAGGGAGCGGTGTCGATAAAAGCTTCGGCCAGAATTTCTGCATACATTCGGTTTGACCCTTCTGGGTTGGTCGAAGTTGAATTCTGGGACTTATTGTCTGCTTTTATCTTTCTGAAGCGATGGCATTTTGTTAAAACAAGTTTTATAAATAGTAATCTTACGATTTCTGAATCCTCTGCCAGCTATTAACTAACAAATAGGCGTCGTCGACTCCGATTGACAGTACCAAAAATGGTGTGACACAGAGAATGGTTCCAAATCGAAAACCCATGTAAAATAATAAGCCCATTGCTGTGCCACAAGCCATGAAAGGGCAAACGCAAGCCATTACTGCCAGGAAAAACTGCAAATCTTGCTTTTTACAAAATCATTTTTTCTCAAACACACCTTTGAAAAATGCATCTGATTCATGTAGATTGCCGCCAAACTCATCGTCAAAGACGAAAAAATCACCATGATAACAAATCCGACGACTAGGAAAGGGATAAGAGTAAGTCCAGCGGTGACAATCTCTTCGGTCAGATGGGATTCTGATAACACAAGAACGTCGACATAGTTGCTTGTGAAATTGCTGAAACGTGAGAGTTTTCGCCAAGCATTTTTGTTGTAATTAGCTATTTTTGCAAGATAAATAAAATTTTTGAGAGTTCGCCGACTTCGAACCATGAACCTGTAGTGTGTGAGTTCTTCCCCTCGCGGTTTTACCGCTCAGTAAACCCTCACAGCAGAGATGCTCTCTCTCGTTGTCTAGCCAGGCCCCTCTCTCACGCGCGTTCCCCTGTTTGCCTCCACACGCACCGAATAAAACGACAACGTTGCTCAGAATTTCCATAACGACCCGCTGACCAGCTCCCTGTGAACGACGATTGTGCGACATAGGGCGTTCATTTAGGCGGAGATTAGCTATTACATCTTTCCACGTGACCTGGTACCTCATTGCTGGTTCATACTATACGGCTTGTAACAATTTCTTTTTGCTTTTACTTCACTTACTTTTTGAAGTATTCAACAACATTTTTCTCCCAGGCAATCATCGAAGTTGCAGATATCTCGGGTGGTCGTTCAGCACGGAATTGAAGGCCAACTAATTTGATTTCACGGACATTGTTGGATAATTGAGGCTGTACAAGAAGGTATAATGGTATTGTAAGATGTAATATAAACTTACTGTATCATCATCAAGAACAGATTTTCCAAATCGTCCATGTAACTCGTTCACAGCGACTGTGATAACACCATTTTTGTCGGTGGTTGTAACATCTGGCGCTAAATAAGACTGCAGAGCAAGCTTAACTCCGAAAAAGTTGGGATCCATGCGTAGCTGACGTCCTAGAACTGTCGTAATCGGATATCCTAGATCAATATGGCTCGTCGTTGAATTCTCTTCATATTGGGATTGGACCAAAAGGCCATTCTAAAAAGCCATTTGAGGAATGACATCTTTCTTAATCGTAGTCAAAACCTACATAAAAGTGCCGTACTGGTTCATTCAATGTGCAAAAGTTTCTGCAAAACTTTGAAAATGTAATACTTTCGTTCAATTTTGAGTTGAATACTGTAAAGTGGTCATTAACCAGATCCATAGCCGTAACGGCATCATGCAGTTCATTGATTCCAAGCATATTTCCATCGTTTTTTGCTGTTATAAGTAAAAACAAAGCAGTTGGAGTGCCACGATCACCAAAGAAGTTTACATATGCCTAAAATAGGTTTTGTATTTTGACCCCTTCCATCAAATAATAGGTCCCTATCACAAGTTGCTACTGATCTGATCTGATTGGATTGCACCACGTGGTCACCACTCGGTCGCCATGAATTCTAATGCTGCACCGAAAAGGCGACACATCCCTTCCGAAGGTTGATCAGTGTGTAAAAAGATGTCTTCGCAACAGCAAGATCAGTTTTTACGTTTGCGCGTCTTTTGTGGTGTAAGAAAAAAGGGGTTTAATGCAGCCTACGAAAAGGTTCTTTGTCCGACGGAAACGACTTGCGAGAATTCTAATGCAAAACAAAGGCGGTGACAGGCTACACATTTGATGCTATGATCTCGGGGTGTGTTGATTGATCTCACTTAACTCGAAAAAGAACAAAAGTTGGAATTTTGTTTCGAAGTGTTTTAAAATGGGTTTCAAAGCCAACAAATATGCAAATACTAAACATGAAACTTACAGCTTGTTCTTTCCTCGCTCTTGCTTCAATCGGCGTGAAGTCGCTAACATCATTGGTCATGGGTGTGAACGGTATCTTTGCGACAGTCGCCAAAGTGATAATTGTCGAAACGACAATATATGTCCACGGATATTGAACAATGCTGCCAGCCAACCTCCGGAAAACTGCGGAAAGGAATTTGACAAACGGTGTTTCGCCGGATTCAGGATCCGGGGACAAACGGGATAAAAGCTTCATCTTTGAAGATAAACAGACACAGAATTAGATTTGTTTTGATTGACAATACCGTGGTTGGTAACGGTTTAAACAAAGGTCGCCATGCTGAAAAACACCATTACTTATATGGACGGGTGAGTTCACGCCCACAAAAGGTTCGGAGCAATCAGTGGTCGACAGTTGGCACACCGGAACCAACAAGAATGGACATAAAACCAAACAGAAGCAATATCGAAGCAAAAAGTTCATTGATGCTTTAAGGCATGTTTAAACAAGGTGGAAAATAGCCAAAATTAGCCGCGAACAAAGGTCTCGGACGATGCCTCAAGGCACTTTGGTGCCCTAAGGACCGTGACAATGAGGGCGTGAACGCTCACGTCAGCCACTTATAATTGTTGATTGCGAGGGTAGCCAATTCAAAATCAAAATCAGAAAGCACAATATGTAGGAGAAGTGGCGTCTGAGGTTCGTAACGAGAAGAAAAAAGGCGACAAACTGGTTGACGTCGATTGTGCAATGGGATGTTGTCACCAGACTGATCTGATTGCCCAACACTAGGATGTTGCTGCTGGGGGTTGATTCGAACGCGGGGATGTTGACTGGTAAGCCGAGTTGTGGCCCAGGGGGTGGGGAAAGTGACTTTCACTAACTGAGTGATAAAGATTTGGAGTTTGTAACGGCGGTTTTGGCCTTGATCGGCTTCCAATTTTTGGAATCAAAGGGGTCGAAATCAGTGAAAATGCATTTACTTGATGCGCTTTAGCTTCAAGTTAGTCGAAAAAGACGTGAAAATTTGATTGAAACATACAAATTACGACGAAAATAGGAAACACGCGCACACAACCCAAGTGCGCGCTCTTGCGCACCCGGTTGCATGCGTGTACGACGACAATTGGGTACTTTTGAAAAAAAAAGTATCAAATTTTGAAAAACAATTGAAATTCGGATTCGAATATAAGAAACAAAGACAAAAGCCTGAGAAAACTGCCTTCTTCGAAAGTTACCTAGCACCATATAGTGACGGCTATAGCATCCCAAAAGACGTTGCAATCATCTCAGCTGGACGACACAACACCCATGGAAAGCCCGCGGGGCGCATCGAATCCAACTCCAAAGGCAAAAGATAAACCGGATATGCATTGGTGTTAACCAAGTAGAAGGACCCCCGGCCATCTGCCTTCCCAAAAAGCCTTGAGGGCATTAGCTTCGCCCAAATGGCTAACTCTAACTGATTCTGGCCATTGGGCAAACGACTAAGCTAACAACCGAACACGATTGCGGTCCATGGGATTCTGAACGACTGCGGCTTTCATAGATCCGTCATCTGAGATACCATGCGACACAACGAAAAGCCGCCAATAAACAGGAGTATCACCTGATGTCATGGAGCCAGCCACTGTCTAGCCGGAAGAGAATCGCAAAAAACGCAATTGTGAATAGTTTTTATTCGTCAAAAGTCGAAAAAGTAGATCATGTAGGCGGAATTATACGAGTTGACCGTCAAGAAAACAGTTGTCCGGCGAATAGGTACGAAAGCAAACCATCAAAAGAGAGAGGCGGAAACAGTTTTCCGGTAGGTTCGGAATTTGACGACACAAGTCGTCAAAACCGAACTGAAGGTGATAGAGGAGTACCTAACTTTGCAAGTGTTCGACGTCATAAAACCGAATGAGGCGGTCATTAAGCGTCAAAGTCAGGATGAAAGCGAAAAGCGACTCCAGCCTTTGAAAATAAGGGTGGCAAAAGGTCGAAATACCCGTAACCACGCCTCTTTTTGTCCATTTACAGGGGCTGTGTCGGATTGGAAAAGACGTCCCAGTAAAATGGACAAACAGCCAAACAGCTGCTACGCACT
This sequence comes from Panagrellus redivivus, assembly GCA_000341325.1. Classification (NCBI taxonomy): domain Eukaryota; kingdom Metazoa; phylum Nematoda; class Chromadorea; order Rhabditida; family Panagrolaimidae; genus Panagrellus; species Panagrellus redivivus. The sequence continues at coordinate 159,349 of KB455517.1, read as the reverse complement.
ATGCATCCTAAACGCTTGCATTTCTTTTTTTTCGCTTGCGCAAAACAGAACATTTCTTCCGCGGGAGAACTGTTTTCACCCTGACCTTCCAGGGCAAAAAGTTTTAACGAAGCAATCCATTTTTTGGTGCCAGGACCTCTCCGAAGTTCATCTATCAGAACCCTGAATCACCGATGACTAGGCCGATATGGCCAACTCCATGCTCTGGAGGTCAGCTAACCAGTTTCATCCTCACTTTCCCACCTGCAACTCGTCATGAATCAGTGTTTCGGCTTTGCTTCATCTGAGCACCGAAAGTGAAGCTGTATCCAGCCCATTTCTTCCGAAACGACGACATTGAAACAGGCCTCATTTAACGAGCACGAACGCGAATCAAACCGGATAAAGATTCCCTGTATTGGATGAGATCGCCTCTGGCTGTGATGGTTCATAAAAAGTGAAAAGAGCACCATCATCATATCGGATGCTTTTTTCGTGTTTCAAGGTCAGTGGTCCAGAAAGTGAGATTTTATCATTCAAATACTTTGCAAGTGTGTTGGACTCGCAGATTCTTTATTTTGGGTTACTTTTGCATGTTATGTACAAACAAATAAATCAATACCGTATCAGTTATGTAAATTGAATCAATCAATCACTATCGGAAGCGTAGGAAACTAAATTAGGACGCTCTGGTTTTTGTAATGTTGACGGTTCGGGTGGTGTTGGTAAATTGGTATCCCGTAATTTGTGGGATTCTCCGATCGCATCGGATTCTGGTACTTCTGACTTCCTGAAATGACTAAATTAGTACTTTTTATGCTCAAAAAAGACGAATAACTTACACTTTCGGTTTGATCAACCCTTCCATTACCCTGGCAGACTTTGCCCTTGATCGCTCAAAATCAGATACTGCTTTCGAATCAAAAACAGCCGGTCCACGCTTGATTAACTTTCTTTCGATCATCTTTTTCGCCGGAACGGCATCAGACGTCGAGGGACCGCACTTCTTCCCACTACCGAGATTCTTGTACAGCAGCATCTGTCTCGCCATGATCTTATCCTCTTCACTTGATGGCACCAATGGGACGGATATGCTCAATCTTTCCTTAAGCGCGTCATCTGAGATTTTGACCCCAGCCAGATGCTTCTTCTCCGCTCTGAAGGCATTCCTTAAAGCCGCATTCGCACCGGCATCGTCCCTCATTCGTTCTTGAATCCATTGAAGCTTGTCAATCGTATCCTTGATATCCTCCTGCTTGTCTTTATCCTTCTTTTTATGTTCCATCTTGTACATGGCATCAGCATCAAGCCGGAGGGATTCTGTGCGATCGACTGGGGCGACATTGTCCAATTCGCCGGAATCGAAGCGCTTTTCTTGGCGTCGGCACCCGTCGACGAGCTCGTAGTCGAAGTTCTGAAAGAGTATAAGTTGTTTATGGTGCTGGAAATATATAAAAACATGAAACTAACCTTCGGATCGGTTCGAATGATAAACTTTGTCGGGCAGTAAACACACTTCATCGAAAATTCGTAAAGCGGAGTCGTGTAATACATTCCGACCTTCCGCTTCTCGGCATTGTATCGAACACCCATACCGATGTGATTCCCGCATCCAGTGCACCACACATTGAACGGCATTTCGAAGCGGATGATAAGGATGCCAAGATGGGCTTTGGCACCTCGTTCGCGGAGAGCATGGACTCCATGATAACCGTTGAGAGATTTGTGCTTCTTGTAGTCGAAATCGGGAGGGTAGTAGTGGTTTTGGCCTTTGCGTTCGCCCATGATTGAAGCTAGAAATGGTTTTGATTTAAAAAAATATATATGTATGAAAGTAGAAGAGCGGAAATGGCGCGATTTTATGGATAAATACATTCACGAAGGGGTTAGTTGCATCACGGATCGGTCAGGAGAGGTAATGCGAAGGGTTAATGAGGATTTTAAGATATGGAAAGCGGCGCAAACTCGTAAAAAAACAAGACGGACAATCCATAACGAAATAGAAACAGCTGAGGGTAACCAGTTCCCCGCGGAGGGAGTGTTCCCGTTGAGCAACTTTTCCAAAATGCTACGCACAGCGGATCTAAAACATGTGTGTGTCCGTTTTTTGAAAAGCTTGTTCAACGGGACACTTGTTCCACTGGAATGCGACCCAGCGACACCATACACACTCTTCCCCATCACATGCAAAAGCAGCAACGTCTTTCTTTTTAGCACTGCTCGGAGAACACCGTGTATCCCGTGGGGAATATCAAAAATTAAACGCTTCCATCCATTTTAAAACCGCTTTGACGCCGCTTTTCTTCTACTGTCAGCCTTCAAGCCCGTCAATATGGTCTTACATCTCATTGGTCTCGGTCTCGGCGACATCAAGGACATCACGGTCCGTGGTTTGGAGACGGCACGAGCGTGTGAGAAGATCTATCTCGAGATGTACACGTCCATCCTGTCTTATGGCCTCGATCGCACCGAATTGAATGCGGCCTTCGGCAAAGAGGTTATTGAAGCTGATCGGGAGATGGTGGAGCAGCTTGCTGGTGGGTTTTTCTTTGAATTGAAAGCAAAAATATATAAAAATTCCTCAAAATGGTGTTTGATCGTTGAACTTTGCAGACCAAGTCCTCGACGAAGCCACCACCGCCGACATTGCAGTCCTTGTTGTTGGGGATCCGTTTGGAGCGACAACCCATGCTGATCTCGTTCTTCGAGCTAAGCATCGTGGCATCGCCGTCGATGTCGTCCACAATGCGTCGATTATGAATGCCGTCGGCTGTTGCGGACTGCAACTCTATTCCTACGGCGAGACTGTTTCCATCGTGATGTGGACTGATGGATGGCAGCCGGAATCGTATTTTGATAAGATTGTGAGCAACTTTGAGCGAGGTTTGCATACGCTTTGTTTGCTGGGTTAGTTTATTTTGTATTTCAAAGTTGAAAATATGTAAATTCTAATTTTTATAGACATCAAAGTGAAGGAGCAATCTGTCGAAAACATGATGAAAGGCAACAAAAAGTTCGAACCTCCACGCTACCAATCATGCAGCGAAGCCGCGAGCCAGCTGCTCACGATCGCCGAGCGTCGCATTGAACGCGGCGAAGGATCTCCGATCTCCGCTGAAACACCGGTCGTCGGATTGGCTCGGGTTGGATGGCGGGATCAGAAGGTTGGTTCATGTCTTCATACCAAAGTAGCCTGGAACCTAATGATTTTCCAATTTCGTTAAAATTTTGCGGTTATACATAGAGATCATTCAAAAAGGGGCGTGGTTACCGTAACTTTGACCTTTTGCTATCCTTTTCAAAACCTGGATCCAGCTAATCCATTCTCCCAAATCACGCATTCCCACGTCCATTTTCCAATTTCAGATCGCCTCGTGTTCCCTTGCAAAGATGTCCACCGCTGACCTTGGTCCTCCCTTACACTGTCTTGTGATTCCGGGCAAGATGCACCCGCTCGAAGAAGACATGCTCGCCACGTTCGCCTTATCTGACTAGTTTTTGACCATGCATCGTGTGTCGGTTGTTGATTTTTCCATGTTTTATCGATAAAACGCATCTTTTGACGACATTCTGATGTTGGCTTTCGTCATGGACCGCCTTGCAATAGCCGTTAAAAGCGGATTGATACCTATTTCATTTCACGGGACCGGGGCTAACTTTTGTCTATCTTTTCGTTTTTCAGAACTTTGCTCGCGCTTTCTGTTTTTTCTCGACTCTCAATTTACCGCTGTCTATCCATGCGTTTTGCTGAGTGGCTGTGTTTCAGAACCGCAACATCGCCCGCCATGTCGCTCAAGAGCGCAGTTTTCGGTGTTCAGTGCTTCTGGGGCAGTGAATCCGCCTTTGCCAAGCTCAATGGTGTTGTGAAGACGCGCGTTGGCTATGCCGGTGGCACGACCCCGAATCCGACCTATCGAGCCATCTCAGATTACACTGAAGTCGTCGAAGCCCAATTCGATGACAGTGTTGTCTCCTATCAAGCGTTATTGGACTACTTCTGGAAGATTCACAACCCGTCGATTCATCGGAAGAAGCAGTACCAATCCGCGATCCTGTACGTTGACGAGGAACAGAAACTGCTGGCTGAAGCATCATTAGCGCGTGTTCGTGCGGAGAAGCCGGATATCGAGACCTACATCGCGAAGCTGGACCATTTCTACCCGGCTGAAGACTACCATCAGAAGTACTGGTTGCGTTGTCAGGATCAGATTTTGAGCAAGGTTGGTTCTTTTTCTTCGATGAAAGCGCTTAATTTGAGGTTTAGTTGAAACTATCCGACGCCGAAATCATCGATTCACCCCTCACCGCGAAGATCAATGCCTTCCTAGCCGGTTTCGACAATTACGATGTCCTGCATCAACTCGCCGAGGAATACAAGCTGTCCGACAGTGTCGTCAAACAGGTCGAGGAGATTGCCCGGGCTGGCGGAGATCCTCGGGCTTGCCATTGACATTGATTGCTGTAATATATTTTGTACATTGCTTATTTGTGAGTTTTACTGCTTTTATATTGAATAAATTAACATTTTAAAAGTCAAAGTCAAATTGCGTAAGTATTTTCAAATGGGCACAAATAAGTAGATCAGAACAGACAGAAGAGTACAGTACACGTGCTGGGCCTACTAGACAGAGATTCCAGAAGATGTTTTAGAAGTTAAGAAAATAGTTTTCATTTCTTCTCGAGGAACCAAAACGGGTTGGACAAGTGTGCCGAGCAAATGTGGTGCGGCATCTGGTTGATCACGCTCATGCCAGCATTGAGGGCTTCCTGGGACAGGCTGGGGGCCACGATAGTCGCCTCCTTGCCGGGATGGTAGCGAATCTTATGCATGGGTTGGGAGGCGAAGTTCTGGCCGAATGGGGACATGGGTTCGGGGACGGCGGCGGCCTGTTGGTAGGGGTTGTACGGTTGCCAGGTTTGGGTGTTCGGGAATTGGGGCTGACCGACGAAGCTACCGTAACCTTGGTTGTTGTTATTGTTCATGCCGTTGTTGTTGTTGCCAATACCAACACCCGGCTGAATGTTGCCATAAAGCTGTCCGATCTGGGCCAATTGAGATGGGGTCAACTCATTCATGGAAACGGCGACGTAGTTCTTGCCACCGATCGTGTACTTTTCGCCCTGCCGGATGGCGCCACGGACTTCGACGGGTTCCTCGCCACCGACGAGATAGGCACTGTTGGAGACGATGGGGGTGGGCGCTGGGAAGGTGTTGACGTTGCCGTATTCGTTTTGCTGATTTTGGGGGTAGGAGTTGAAGTTGTGCCCGGCAAAGGGGTCAGCTTCCTGATTTTGGCTGCCATGGTTGAAGGTTGGCAGGGGCGTCAGTTGAGGCAGTTGTTGCTGGAAGGGCTGCTCGATTGAACCGGCATACGCGAAACTCGGCATCGCGAAAGCATTGGATGGTGGAGCGTAGTCGTCGGCGGGCAGGACACTGTCGGCGGCGGTACGGGTTTCACGGAGATGGGCTGAAACGGCATTTCTAACAATATCAAACCATTGGAAGGACCTACCATCCTCATTTCCACTCTTTCCATCACCTCTCGCTGCGTATTCCTTACTCAATTCATTGAAAAGCGGCGACATTTTCGCCACAGGCAGGAACCGCTTAGCCACAGTCGAATTGACATGGAGGAACTGTTCCAACAAATGGGCCACATCGTTATGGACACCCTTCAACACCAGCGGCGTGGTAGAAGCCACGGGCGCCGCGGTCGTCGTAGATCCCGCTTCAGCTGCAACCTCACGCTTCTTCCGTTGATAGAACAATGCCTGAGGGCGTGACCGTTGCGTCAACAACCTCGAAACGGCGTCCCTTTCAATGCTGTTCAAGGGGCGAATGAGCTTGCCATGGATGAAGACCCGGCTATCACGAACGATGCACCCCTTTAGGACGACCTCAGTGTTATCGTTCAGACCGTAGCAAAAGTTGGGTACGATCGGTTGGGTCATGAAGGGCTTTTTTGAGTCGCTAAAACATCAAATTTAACCAATACGGTAGTTTTGCATTACGGCAATCTTAAGATTTTGCCTAGACTACCGTAATCAATCAAAGAAATGCACAAAACTTACCCCGGTGGCGACGTTCTCAACTTATGCAACTTAGAAATAGCATCTTGATAGTTTTCAAATTCAGCAATTTCACTCGAGTTCAATGCCCGAACGATAATACCATGGATGTATAGGTTACCGTCGACAACGGCACATGCTGGGCCAATGTATCCGATGCCTTCAGCAAATTGAACGTATTGGGCTGAGGCAATGGCTGACAAGCACGTTAATGTTACCAAAGTTGAAAACAGTGCCATGGCTAAAAAAACTTGGATTAGAAATAGATCAGATTGAAAAATGCGATGTAACACGACGACTCAAAATTCTCAAGAACCTCAACTCAAAGCCCTCGGAAGACCCATAATGGGTATGTTATCCAAGGATATTTGGTGACTGTCATCGCCGAGAATTCCGGTGACCCGACCGATACAATACAATAGAACAGCGATATAAAAAAAAGAAATGTTTACAATACCCTGAGGGAGTCAGGGCAAGGTAAGCCTTTTATGAAACCAAATATGATTGAGGTGAAGCGCGCGGCGTCCCTTCTTTGCAGGGAGAAAGTCTGTTCTTTGAATTTTTTGAGATTTGACTTCGATGAAAGCCAACCAAGTTTTGAAAAGAGGCTAGATTTGGTAATCACGGTCGAGAAGACTCAAATGACCGAAGCGAACGAAACTAATGTAAGCATTCGAAAAAGGTGGGGACCCGACAGTCCCTCTCGTCGAACGTACGTGAGTGACCGTTCAACTGTCTACGCTTAATCGGTAGCTGGCTAGAGTCGCGGTTCATCTTTTCCGTCTTGCACAAATACAAGCGAGAGGAAGTCGAATACGTCGGAGGAGGAGGGCTTGTGGTCAAGAGGGCGAATCTTATAAGTGGTCCACGGGAGACGCAGATTAGCGACAAAATGATGCGCCTAATGAAGGCCATTTCGTCCTCGGTTCGCACGCCCTCCCGAACTCTTGACCAGGTTGATGGTGCCAGCCGTGGTCAGGTGGAAGTGCATTTGGAAAGCTTTGTTGATTTGAGCATGTACTGGGTATGCTCGGTACATCGAAGCATCGAAAGCAGCTTCTTCATTTGTACAAGGGAAGATGGGTGCGAAAAAAATATACCCGAAAGAGCCTTTTTCAATCAACAATATAGACACGCATGACAAAGTAAAGATTAAGCAGACACGCTTTTCGTCTTTCTTGACGCCACGGGCCATGTTAGAGCAAAGGGATCAAACATTGACGCACTTTCGATTTCGAAAACATCGCGGCCTCACATGTGGGATCGTTGCAAAATGTAGCTTTCTGAATCAAAAAGTTGATCAATTTTCCCAAAATGAAGTAAGCCTCACCCAAAGCCTTCATCGCGAACATGTACCGCCGCCGAGCATCACTGTAAGCTCGACCCTTTTCGGCACGACTCCAACTAGCCGCACCAAAAACGGTCAGCAGGCCAACGCTGACCACAGCTTCAATAACGCCACATTGCAATTGGTGCCGAATCGGCGGCAGATTCATCACCACCGCATGGTAAAGGTCGGAGAACAACATTGATAGCACGGACAGCATCAGCGACAATGCCAAAAGTGCACAGATTACGGTATGGGTGATGAGAAGTTTCGGGGAATTGTAGCGCCAACCCCAGAAATGGATGATCCAAAGAAGAGCGAATGTTGATGCCATGTGGAGGCAGACGATACCTAAAAATGGTTGTTTTTGATATAATGAAGACGATGTCATACCGCTGATTCGTCTTTTCTCCAGAGCAATCTCAATAATCCCAATTGTAGCGAAGAAAACAGCCAACAATGCTTGAATCAGAATAATGATGCCACATCTGTATCCTTTTTGGATGCTTGGCCGGATGGCAACAAGTAATCCAGATGCATGAAGCTTTGATTTTATCTTTTTTTTGCCGCCGGAGGACGATGCTGGTGCTGCGACGGGGATGACCGGGGTCGACATCTTTTATGGGTTTTGGCACCAATGTTTTGACACTTAGGTGCCAAGTTTGGACAACTAGGCAATGCAAATTTAGTTTTTTGTTGTATTTCTGTTCCATTTTCTCATTTCGAATAAAAACACTTCAAATTTGGAGACTGGATAAACCAATTTTCAACATGACTGTCATCAGATACGCCTTTTTTGGATTATTGTTTTTTTCTGCGCTAAAAGGGGGGTGCTAAAAGTTTTGTCGCAAAAAACCTCTTCATTTCACTCTATTTCAGAAGAGTGAGACATGATGACCTTAAAAAACACACTGACCACATTTTGGTTGACGCGTATCAAATGATAGTCAGCGGTCCGGGGATCATCGGGGGTGTAGGCTAGTGTCCTACCTGCCTGCTTCTTTTGGAATTTTCGCGTTCGCGCACCAAACGTATCAGATTGCATCCCTCGGCTTTTTCATTTTCAAGAGATTTTTTGAGGTTTGTGCGCTATGCTTCTCCACAGAGCCATTTTTTGAAGGAATCTCGTTTTGCACTGAGGCTCGACGCGGATCACTTTTGGATAGCTTTCGGACCTCGTACGGGGTTGCATGAGTCAGTGGAGTTGAGACAATTGTGAGTCTTCTGACATCTCGGACAGTTTTTTTTTGTCCTGCGATTCCCTATCAAAATGGATAATACCGCCTTCAGGGAGTCACGGGGGATGACTCGAAGCTTCATTTCGTTTGGGATATAAAATCGACGAATGTGTGAATTGAATTTTATTGAGATTATTTTCAGGGAAGGAAAATGTCTCCATACTTCGGGATTGCGGTCTGCTTTATCCTCATTTCACAGGTATTCGGCAATGCCAGACTGCGCCAACGACGATTTGGGTCCCACATGAAGCCGAGAATCGGCTCCGACTCGGCGTGCATCGTTACTGTAAGTTTATTGGGGGCCAATTGAATTACAGTAATTTCATACAGTAATTTGCGTTGTTTTGTTGTTTTAGGCAAACCTCCTCTACTCCCATGGCTATTTCGTTCGTGAAATCAGCCCCGCCGAACAAGCTGAGCTAATCAACTACGAACTTGAACTCGATGCCTACAACAAAGAATTGGCTGACTTTCTCCACACCACTTACATCAACCACCCTCCAGCGATAAACTGGATCTACGGCCATCGAACGATGCTCCCACGTCTCCAGCATGCGATGCCGCGTCGACCAATCTTGCCGAGCTTTTGTAACAGTCGTGAAACTGCCATTTACAAGTTGAATGGTTGTGTCGTTCAAAATTACCGTATTTTCATCGGAAGTTTATACGTTCGCAACCTCAATGATGAAGAGCGGCGTGAAATGGATGAATACGAGTACCGTCTTAAGGAATACCAACGTGAACTGATGGAGTCCATCGGAAAACCGACCGAAAAGCGGAACAATGGCAATGGTATCTTTACTGGATTCAACGACTTCCCAGAAAGCGGTTTCGCCAACTTTGAGAAATCCATCTTTGGCTGGGATGACAACAATGGTAGTGGAGAGTCTGATGATGAAGATGATGAACGGAATGAAGTCACTGATAATGTTGGCCGCATTCTCATTGGAACAACTGTCGCTCCCACAACGAAAACCACAACGCCAGCAACGCGTCCTCCGCCGACACGCATGTTGCCACCGACAGCACCGAAGTTCTGTTCACAACTTTATTAAGGTTTTGTGTCAAAGTTTTATAATGACTTGGTCCTGGTTGGAAAATGTATGCCACATTGGTAACTTGAAAAGGTTCACAATTTTGTAATAAAATATTGTTATTCAATACTTTTACTGACCACTCGAAAGCAAACGAAAGATAGGACTTCTTTTTCGCCGGTGTAGGATGCAACGGCTTCAATGTATGCATCAGAGACGGTTCCAATTAAAAGATTGTTTTAACATTACTTACTCTGTGTTACCTTAAAGTCACCTTTGACACTCAAAAACAAGTTTCCTTCCATAGAAAACAAATCAATAAAAACGCATTGTGACTTCTTCCTCGATGGATCGCCTATCGATCATGCTATTATTTCTGCAATTGCCGGAATTCGTTAAAAGCATGGAGACTTATTCAAAGGCTATCTACACTTTCCAGATCAGTACGAAAATGTCAACGATGAAGATTACGTCGGACGTATTGTGCTGAACACGCCAGCCGTAATAAAGTTGGACTTTTCATCTAACTACCCTATATCTCTGGACGATAATGCCGGCATTTGTATCAATATTTGAAAGGGTGATAAGCGTAAATATTACCAATATAATGCCTCTGATATTCAAATCAACAAATTGTTGGTTTTGGACGACACCTGTATGAGTTGACAACAATGTTCGACATCATTATTTTTCTGTCGCTCGTTTATAAAACTCAAGAAGACAAGCTTAAAAGGGCGGTTGACAGATCAGCCACACAATACTTCTGTTTGCAACAATTTGTACAGCTCTATGGAATTATAACAAGTTTTTATCGTGAGCATGAACATGACATTTTTGGATATGTTTTTTTATTAAAGTCAGCGAACAGATAAAAACTGCCACACTAAGTATTCATAGCTACAGACGGTCAAGCAGCTACTTAACTATTAAGGAATACAGATGTGGCTGACGTCGATTGAAACATCGGCGCCACCAATTGCTTTTTGCAAAAAACTTTTTTAAAACAATCTATGATAAAACGTCGATACGGCGTAACGAAGATCAAAACACTGAGCATGTCCACAGTTCCATGCACAAAAACAAACATCAAAGCAACGTTAGCTATGATGGCATTGTCTTGAATCGTAAAAGCCCAACAAAACAGTATTACCATGAATGGAAATATCAAAAAAACCAAACAACATCCAGCTTGGACCAAAGCCGACAATAACAGTGAAGTAGAATGTCCGGACAAGGTTGTCGATATCTTTTTAAATATGAAAACTTGCACAACAAACCAGATTACAACACTTAGTAGGATCAGAAATAGTGCACTCACAACACAAAGTAGTATGAAGGCTGTGAATCTTGTGAATCCGTTCCATTCAGAAACGTAGCCAAAACTAGGTTCATCGAACCATTGCTCCTATGTGTTACCACTGTCATTTTTGGCTTCTTGAACGAGCTCATTGTGGTCAACTTTTGCCATCATGCCCATAATGAAGAAAGCACCATCAAAAAATAGATGAATGGAAACAAGAATAGCAAAAGTGCACTTGCTTTGAAGATACTTTTTCGAATCTGGCCGAAACAGAAAGATAAATCTGTTTGAAAGCGTCAAACAGACGGAAAACATGCAATGTGCAGTGAGACTGAATCCGATGATATTCCAGATGATTGACATTTCGGCGGAGGTTGTTTCACGAAGAATGCCACCCTGGAAGTCAGAACAAGCATTTCAAAAAAATGTTAACTCAAATTACCACAATGCCTCCAAGATAGGGACAAAAGACGACAGGTGACGTTATTAAATAGTCGATTTCAACTAATTGTGTCCAAACAGCTTGATTTAGGAGGTAGTATTTGAATGAACCAAGGGATGCAGATTGTGTTAAGATGATAAAATTAAGAAATATGGCTAGGAAGCCATTGATGACGAGTAGAGTTAGCAATTTGGTTGTTTTATTGAGAAAAAAGTCATTTATGACCGGTGGATGGTGGCGGGGATCGTCCGGTTTGAACCAGAAGGCTTCCATGGCGTCTATTAAGGTTAGTTGTAAAGCATTACGTGACTTTTATACGGCAAAAGTTACTTTTTATTCGGAATTTCTAAACTTTTCAACAGGTGGGGGTGACATGTTGCTTTGGATTAGTGTTGGGACCATCTGTCAAGAATGTAACGTAATAACCAAGTAGTTTCGGATACAAGTTTAATGAAATAGTCAAGTGTTCAGCCATTTTGCAATAGTGGTCAATGTACAAAAAACGGCCAAAACGGGGCGAGGTTTAGCCAATTTTGACCTATTGGTACCCTTTTTCTTAAAGCCAGGATCTTACCCAGAGCTATTGACGTATCTATCACAAAGTTGCACCAAAAAACATCTACATAATCAATTAGAACTTTGCAAACGGGTTTAGCCATGCTGATCCACCCATTATGAGGGCCCTTTAATCTAAGACGATTCCCTTTATTCCTTGAAGACCCTAATTTATGGATCTGGATCCCCCTCCCGACAGAACCCACCAGGGGGCACAGACGAGATTAATCACCCCCACACACGGCCGCCGCCATCGTGTTTCAAGATTTGTATTTATGCTCCCTGTATGCATAGATAGAAACATTCAACAGATGCCAGTCAGTCGGCGCACACAAATCTGGTATATCCTTCGACGTGCGTTGAGTTGATCCCATCAACCCGAAATGGAAGATTAAACGCGGGGCGATGGATAGGAGAACCATTTTCGGCACCCTTCACCTACCCTGCCCCGAGGTCATCATAATGGTGGCTTGCGCAGGTGTGTCCGAATTCATCATGCCTTGACGGCGTGGTCAGAGACCTGTTGACTGTCATCAGCCGAGGCGTTTTGTCGTTTCGATTTTGACTGACTTCTCCGGTTGGTCGGGTACGATTTATGCGTTTTGTTAAAAATGGGGCTTTCCTAGCGTACCTGGATGCAAGTGAATTCAAATCCGTGAAAACGTGTAACTTTTGACAACTTGTATCCTCCACGTGTACCCTATTCATATATTGTCGTTTCATTGATGATTTTTAGTCGTTTTTTTAGGATTCACTAATCAGAAAAGGTTTACAAACAACGCAAAATGGCCAATCACGGCCCTTCTTATGGCCTCAGTCGCGAACTTGAGCGAAAGGTACTTTTCTAACTTCATTTTTTTCATTTTTTAAAAAACATGTTTGAAGAATCTCGCTCGTTTTTGCATCGAAGAAGCACGTGAAGTTCTTCAATGGATCGAAGACGTTACAAAAATGCGCTTTTCAAAAAGCCCCGCACAATTTAACACTGCCGATGAAGTGTGCGATGCCCTCAAGGATGGTATTCTTCTCGGAAAGTATGCCCTTTTTTACTACTATCTTACCGTATAACAGCCAATTTTAACTTTACCTTTCAGCCTAATGCACAGGTTAGTAGGAAAAGCCAACAAAATGTATTTCCCTTTTGATGAAAAGGCTAAAATGCCCTTCCAGAAGGTATGCTTTCCTTTTGTATAGTAGTCGTTATGGTGTAAACTCTCTTTTTCAGATGGTAAACATTTCCAATTTCCTGGATGCAATTAAAAAGTACGGTGTGCCCGAAATATCTTGCTTTCAAACAGTCGATCTGTACGAAAACAAACAGTGCTACAAAGTGATTGAGTGTTTGAGAGCACTCGCAGCTGTGGTGAGCATCCTTTTTTTGACGTTTTGTTCATTGTGCAAACAGAATAATAGTGCGTGAATTGGCGTTTGATAAGCTTGTTCACAAACAAATCGTTTTTGTACGATTTTGCATGACGAAATTTATGAACAGTTTTGGATCAGTTGTAACTTTCATGCCTCTGTTTTTATTTTTTGTATAGTTAACAATTTTGATAACTAAATACGTCGTTTCAACCTGTTCAAAATGTCAAAAATACACTAATTGCAGGCACAATCAAAAGACGCAAAAGTCCCATTTCCGTTCTGGGTAGTCAAAATGTCAACTGGCCAAAAGCGACACTTCACGACAGAACAGATCAAAGGTGGTGATGCCGTCATTCCGCTACAATACGGAACCAACAAGTGTGCTTCACAGAAAGGTATGACCCCCTATGGCCTTGCTAGACAAATTAAGCCAGTTCCGACCGACAACGAAGATATCTACAGCGACGATAACAGTACCCTGGAGCGAGTTGATCGAAATGGAAACAATCAGAAGTACGCGTAATTTGTCTTTTTCTTTCAACTTTTTTTGAAATTCTTTGAATAAAGTATTATCATGATTGGTGCAGGGATCCAAATCTCGAGGGTATACACGCAGTTTGCGGTTGACTATGCATACAGGGCCGGTTTCCTTATCAATAAACGTGGTATAGGTGCCCATTAACTTGAAAGAGAGCAGCTCCAAGGAGGGCCGGAAAGTATTAAAAGAAGTCAACGGTCAATGCTTTTCCCATTTTTAGACACTCCCGGTCAGAATGATGAAGCTGTATTCGGTTTGTATCATTTTGTTAGCCATACAGCCAATATTTGCCGCCCTGTCGGATATACCGTTTAAAAAGCCTAATCGCTTCCATCTTCACCGCAAATTGCCACAGTATGACAATGTTAACGATGGCCCAAAGTATAACTACACCATTACCTATTACCCAAACATGCCGGTCGATCATTTGAAGGGAAGTACCCAAGACACATTTGCCCTCAGGTACACCTTGTTTAGCTAAAATAAAAAAAACTGAAACTGTTACTTATTCCAGATATTTTTACAACCTTGAACATTACAAACCCGGTGGTCCCCTCTTTTTCTACACAGGCAATGAGGGCTATTTGGAATCCTTCGCTCAGAATACCGGCATCATGTTCGATTTGGCACCACTATTCGGTGCTGCATTGCTTTTTGGAGAGCATCGGTTCTATGGTTACAGCTACCCGTATGGAAACAAAAGCTACAGTGATATCCGCTATCTTCGATATTTCGACGTTGACCAAGTATTCGGTGATTATGTCACGCTTATTCGATTCTTTAAACGTACTCAACTGAAAGACACCGATGCAAAAGTTATTCTTTTCGGCGGTAGTTACGGAGGAATGTTAGCGTCATGGTTTAGGGTGGCTTACCCGTCGATCTCTGTAGGGTGAGGAGAAAAAAATGATTTGGGGGTAAACAGTTCCCGGTTGAGAAAATGTCCTGTTCAACAATCAGCCACACAACAAAAAAAAGAAAAGCTGTGCGTACGATCGAGTAGGGCCGTATGTCCAAACGTTATGGGACGTCGAGTCTTCTGGGAAGTGTTTACCTGCAACCCACAAAATCGGCATAACCATGTTTATGAAATGAATTTTTCAGAGCTTGGTCATCTTCCGCGCCCGATTTGTACTTCCCTGACACAGACGTATCAGTTTTCGAATTCTCGAAGCTTATAAAAAACACCTTCCAATTGTCGGGATGCGACCCCAGTCGAATCACAAACGGCTGGAATGCCCTCAACAATCTGACACAAACTGACGAAGGACGCGCTGCCATTAATAGGATCTTCAAATTGGACAATAACAGCCTCGTGACTTCTCCCTATGATTACGATTTCCTCGTCGGTTGGATCGAAACGGCCATATCTTACATGGCTATGACGGATTACCCGTATTCAAGCAGTTTCCTTGCTCCGATGCCAGCCTGGCCAGTTGAAGTTGCCTGTACAGGCCTAATGGAGACCGATCCAAACACTGATGAAGGCCTCGTTGCCGGATTGTATGCCATCGCGAATGTCTACTACAATGGCACGGGTACTATAGCTCAAACATGTTTCGATAAATGTGCCGATGAGCACGATGCTCTCGGTTCTCCAGATGGCTGGTTCTGGCAAACATGCACCCAAATAACCATTCAAATGTGTGATGCTGGGCCACCGAATGATCTGTTCTTTGCTGATTGCACGCCGGATAATGTCAACGCTGGTTCGATCGAGGAATGCCGATACTTTGAGAAACGCGGATGGACAAAGTCGATGTACAATCCGAAATTCGTCCAAAATCGGTACGGCTTTAGCTTTGCCAATGCCACGAATATCGTATTCACATCAGGGAAGTATGATCCGTGGTATTCTGGATGCATTAAGCGAGCCGAATACAACTTGGGAGACGCTTGGAAACGTGGTATTTTTGTCTATGAAATTGATGGCAGTGCGCATCACTTGGATCTTAGACAGCCGAATGTTTGCGATCCTGACAATATCAGTAATGTACGATATCAGATTACGGAGGTGCTATGGTGCTGGGCGTATCCAAACGATGCCAAGTGTGCAAACTATCCAACGAAACCGAAGGATTTGCCAGCTTTTGCAAAGAAGGATGCGGATTGTCGGCCCGTTTTTAATGGATATCCTTGGGGACAAGCTTAAGACCATTGTGACTTGGTGCATGTCAAAGTTTTAGTGTATATGAGTAAAAATTAAAGTGTTGCTTCAAACAAATAAAGCGTTGTAAATTCAGTGTTTTCGAAAATAAGAAATGGCATATTAAACAGAATCTTGGCGCTACAAGCTGCCAACAAAACGGCAAAACTGATTAGAAGGCGCTTAATCATCAAGGTTGAGGGAGACACGCCCTCTCTCGTTGTCTGGTTGCGTTCTGCTCTCTCATTGAATGTTGCGCATGTTAATACGGCCCACCATATAAGCATGGTCGAAAATTAATCGTACCAACATTACGCAACAATCACCAATACAGATTCCATGACTCCGAAAACAGCAACAACACCACTAAGATTCCATGACTCCGAAAACAGCAACAACACCACTAAGATTCCATGACTCCGAAAACAGCAACAACACCAATAAGATTCCATGACTGCGAAAACAGCAACAACACCAATAAGATTCCATGACTCCGAAAACAGCAACAACACCACTAAGATTCCATGACTCCGAAAACAGTAACCACACCACTAAGATTCCTTGACTCCGAAAACAGCAACAACACCACTAAGATTCCTTGACTCCGAAAACAGCAACAACACCACTAAGATTCCTTGACTCCGAAAACAGCAACAACACCAATAAGATTCCATGACTCCGAAAACAGCAACAACACCAATAAGATTCCATGACTGCGAAAACAGCAACAACACCAATAAGATTCCATGACTGCGAAAACAGCAACAACACCACTAAGAA
>KB455517.1:108325-134906 GCA_000341325.1 Panagrellus redivivus | reverse complement strand
GCCGTGGGTGTTGATCGAACTGCCCTTATCGTTGAAGTGGCCAGGAAGGTTGTGGCATTCGTGATCACCGGCATGGAAATCGTCGCGGGCTCCGTTATGGTAGGGATGCTCAAACAAGGTGAAATGACCGGCTTCGACTGTGATGGCACAAACGCAAAGAGCTACAGCGGCGACGATAAACGTTTTGTTGAACATGGCTTGTATCTGAAAAGGAAAATTATACAGCTTTAGAAAAATTTACAAGAAAGCGGCAGTTGTATTTGCTGTATCCCTGCATAATTTTGGCCCGCTATTTATACGGTTTTTTGGCACCGCCCCAAATTAGCTTAATCGACCTAACTAAGACTGAGTGACCCTTCACGTGCTCTATTGTCCTAAAGCAACTAGACAGAGGAATGCGGTCACTCTACATAGTTTAAACCCGTTTTGACCACCCACACGAGTACTTCCGAAAAAAATGTGTCCCGAAAAAAAGTGACGTGAGGAATAATCGGATTGTGTGGGAGCACGTTCGAGATTGTAACATCGCTTTTCTTCGTTTTTTTAAGTACGCGTGTGGGTGGTCAAGAGCGGTTTAAACTATGTAGAGTGACCACATTCCTTTATCTAGTACACTGAAAAAAAAAGTGTGTCGCAACTGCGCGTAACACTTCTTGGTGCAACAAATTCGTTGCACTTTTTGCCACGGAATATTTTCATATGAAAAAGTGCAACGAATACGTGGCAATCGGTGCAACGAAATTTTCCGTATGAAACAGTGCAACAATTTCATTGCCGAAAAGTGCAACGATTGAACCCTTGAGGGAGAGATGCTCTCTTTCGTCGTCTGTGTTTTTCGTCTCTCGCACACAATGTCACGATCCTGGTTTGGTGATGTTTGCGCCGATTCACTGCTTGCCCAACCTTCGGGACGGCATAAGATGCCCTCAGGGCCCACGTCTCGCGTTTGAGAATGTAAGACAAAAAATTTTGGAAATTAATTAACGCTTGTTAATTACAACTTTTCTAATAAGAAAAAACAAAATTCAAAAAAAAACCTAGTATAAAACGTTGCACTTTTTTGCGACGAAGGCGTTGCACTAAGCGTTGCACTTTTTGCAACGAACTCGACACACTGCAAAACGCGATCGTTGCACAAGTCATGTCGCATGCGTTGCACAAAGTGTAACGAAACGTGGTGCAACGTATGGGTTGCAAAAAGTGCGATGCGATTTTTTGTCGCACTTTTTGCTACCGATACGTTGCACTTTTTCTACCAAACGTTGCACTTTTTTTTTCAGTGTAGGACAAGAGATCACGTGGGTCAGTCGATCCTAGGTTAAGTAAGCTAATTTGGTGCGGTGCCAAAAACCCATATAAATAGGGGGACAATATAATGAAATGATGTACAAATACAGCTGACTCTTTCCTTTAAACTTTTTACATTCTAAAGTTTTCTTTTCAGATACCAGCCATGTTCAACAAAACGTTTATCGTCGCCGCTGTAGCTCTCTGCGTTTTCGCCGCAACAGTCGAAGCCGGTCATTTCACCTTGTTTGAGCATCCCTACCATAATGGAGCCCGCGACGATTTCCATGCCGGTGATAACGAATGCCACAACCTTCCTGGCCACTTCAACGATAAGGGCAGTTCGATCAACACCCACGGCGGTTGTTTTGCACTTTTCGAACACGGAGACTGTAAGGGACGACGCGTCATCTTCAGGATGAATTGTGACGGTGGCGAATGCTGTGCTCACAACAACTTTAAATCATGCCGGTTCAACGACAAGGCTACCTCATTCGCCATGTGTTAAACTATTGCTATGCTTTCGCAGTACAAAATTGACATTGAAAATTTAACTATCAACTTAACTTGAAACAATGGTCGCTTCCTTTTTGAATAAAAGTAATGTGCATATTTATAAAACGGTACTGTTTATGCAAATTGGTCAACGGCAAAATGGAATTCAACGTTACACATAAGATACCTAGTCGTCGTTTTCTGCAGAAACTCCGATATGTTATACTACCGTTGATGTCTCATACAAGCCGTTGTTCTTCTTGACTTAGACACCAAACTAAAGTCACCCTTGTGATCCCTAAATGATAAGACATTTTTTTATGCATATGTGACTTTATATTTTTTATGTAAAAAGTCTGGAGGCGTAGTGATGATAGAAGATTTTTTCGATTTTAATTCCCACTATACCAGAAAACGGCCACTCGCTCGCCCACAAAACCTTTATAAAAAACGCTGATAACAATTATCTGTTTCTAAAAATGTGTGTAGGAGTATGGTACAGAGTTCAGAAGAGTCGCTTGAAACAAGAATGACTAGTTTGTTTACAAGACTTAATCACAGGAATATATAAAAAGTTTTAACTTGTGGCCGAAAAAAGTGTTTTTGGCAAGGAGTGGTGATTGAAAGGTCTTTTATCAGGTAACGTATAGTTTTTGACTTGCATATAAAAAGAAGCTCACGGGCAGCTTGATTCAGACTTCCACAGGTTCTGGGACTTACATCCTGTGTAACCGGTTCTCTTAGAAAATGTTAGCTAACAGTGTTCCTTTTCAGAAATCAACCATGTTCAAGCAAACGTTTGTCACCGCCATCGCTGCCCTCTGCGTTTTTGTCGTGGCCGTCGAAGCCGGCCGATTCACGCTCTATGAGCATCCAAACCAGCACGGAAAGGCTCACACTTTCTCCGACGGTGATTACGAGTGCCACAATCTCCCTGGTTCTTTCAACGACATCGGAAGTTCGGTGGATACTCACTACGGTTGCGTGGCCCTTTTCGAGCATGCAAACTGTGGTGGACGTCGTGTCATCTTCAAGATCAATTGCGGCGGACCGGAATGCTGCGTCCACGCCGACTTCGGATTTTGCGACTTTCATGACCAAGCATCATCCTACGCGATGTGCTAAACATTTGAATGGTCACCGTACATCCGAATCGCGCATTTCGATTCTTTACGTTTTTGCTGCTCCCATTACAGTACACTGAAAAAAAAAATATGTCACAACTGCGCGTTCTACTTTTTGGTGCAACGGATGCGTTTGACTTTGTGCAACATAATCATTCGTTGCAAGATGTATGACGAAAACGTCACAAAAAGTATAATGATTTCGGCCCTTGAGAGAGAGGTGCTCTCTTTCGTTGTCTCGCCCCTCGCGCTCTCGCGCACAATGACCCATCGCTTAATTCATTAGGTTTCGGCACATGTCTGCAATATTCGGCTTCTGAAACATGAAGCACCCGCTTCCGTTACTGGATGCCAGGTTTCTAAATTTTGAATTTAATTGGCTTCTAGCTAATTACGACCTGTTGAATCAAGAATCTCGCTTTTTACCTTCGATATGTGCATGTTTTTGTAAATTAAAACATTATACTTTTTTCAAACGAAAACGTTACACTTTTTCAAACGAAAGCGACACACTGCGCGTTGCACGAAGTGTGTCGCAAACGTTAGACTGAGTGTGACGTTTTTGGAGTGTGTCGTTTTCATTATACTAAGGTGCAGCGCGCACTTTCATGGCACTTTGTATAACAAAAGCGACACACTTTTTCACTTAAACGTTATACTTTTTTTTTCAGTGTAGTGAAATGATATGTAATGTTAATAAAACATAATTATTAGACTTTTAATTAACATCATTAACAGTAAGGAGGGGCAACTATATTGCCAAATAGGCAATTTTAAGATAAATTATTTCAATTCTTCACCATCAACAATATTGACGTTGCAAACGTACTTAATTTTGTGATAACGCTGCGATGCCAATCAATATATTTTGAAGTACTATTTGATGTAAAATTGCTAATGGTCGACGAGGTTTCCGACGACTTGTTTTCGCTGATATTGTTTTCGAAGAAGGCCTTGATGAAAGTCAATTCACAAAAAATTAGCATAAAACAAGAACGCAATGTGAGGCTTTGCCCGGAAAACAGAGTTGTCAGAACTGCAACTGGTGCGATGCCGCGCCTTAATGCCCTCCTCTGTCTTGCCTTCGGTTTCACCTTTCTTGTCGGAACTGATGGTAACTCCAGCAATGCTGGTGAGTTGCCATACTATTACTATAAGCGTGTATTATTCAATATTTTTATTTAGAATACGAATGCCTTGTTGACGTCTTGGTAACACACGAAAATTGGGATCAAAATATCGAAATGTTAATAAAGTTTGCTGAAGAAAACGACTACCTGCTCGCAGTGTCATTTGACGCTATAACCTACTTTAACCTTGGCGTTGACAGGGTAAGCTTAATTAATGAACTCATTCAATTTCATGTTTAAACCGGCCAAATTTCATATTTTCATCTGATTGATTTTTAGGTTTCTAATAAGAGCCATGCACAAATGTATCGTTCTGACGGTGTGGAAGTAAGTAAAGGTTATAACCCAGAAAACGCCCACTTTACGAAATTTCCCCATGGCTCCAAAGCATTTATCCATTTTATCGATAAGAAGGACGATTCTCCTCCAGGTAATGAAATGTCTGTTTTTAACTGAGCTCTGAAAATCTTAATTTCAGACACCAATAGCCGGGGTACTGTTATGTTTACGAAAAACAATTGTATGAAGGATACATTTTCATACACCTTCCCACGGGGAACCGCCTTTGACTGGAATAAAGCGTTTGTGGAATCTGATGGCAATGACTTAATCGTCGTCCACCAAGACGGCGTAACAGCCTTCAGAGTGACTGACAGTCCAAAGAAAGTAATCCCAATTGAAAAAGGAAAATACAAGCCAAAATGTGTTCCTCAAAATGGAGAACACTGCGTCTACAACCCCTATATTGGAAAAGCTGAAAGTCGAGAGACGGCCATTATCAGCGCTTTTTGCAATTTCTACGTGGCCAAGAGGGACTCGAAACTCTACATTGGGGATGGAAAGAAAGAAGTATGTGTCAAAGAAGTGCCTAAACAGGCACCAAGTTCGACCGGAAATATGATGCACTACATATATGTAGAACCAAGAGATTTGTCAAATTGTGTTGGAACCACTATGCCCAATCCGGCACCGCCTCCCCCAGCTTGTCAAGCGAGTCCAGAAACTAATTCCATCAAACCCAAAAGCCTTCCAACAAAGGAAGATACTGCTCCAGGAAGTGGTCCTGTCCAGCCCAACGTCAACACTACAACGAAGAGTAACACTGCATCATCTATTTTTTTAAGGTATGCTTAACTTTTTTTACAAGATGAACTACACTGTGGCACATATCCACATTGAAAGTCTCGAAGTACAAATCTTATTTTGACTTTCATCCTTTTTTAGTTCGAAACAGCTCGCTACTTTGGTTCTGTGTGCGATCGGTGGAATCTATTTGAAAACGATGGTCGTCTAAATTTTTGAATTTATTTGATGATTGATTGATTTTTTACAATAATAAGTTTGCGTAAAGTATAAACATCGATTTCGAGGTTTAAACTGAATTGTGTATTTGCAAATGAATAAAGTTCATCTAAGACATAATGTGGTTCAAAATGTTAGTCGGTCACTACGAAGCGGACAAACAAAATGACTTGCTCGAGGTCATAATAATGCAGAAAGTTGCCTACGATGTTGGAAATAAACTTATCTTTCCTTCTGCATTTTTTTACAAGATTTCGAACAACTTCCGATAAAAGTAACATCAAATTTTCTGTTTGTACAAACTTTGGTAGATAAAATATCAATTTCATAAATAGAGTTCACTCCGTCTGATCAAATAGTACGTTTGAGGTCATGTGGGTGCAATTTGGGAACAAAGGAACTCATGTTAGCTCAGCGACGGTTGAAACCATGAACTAATGGTGTGTAGTCGACACGGAACCAATGCTTGCCAGGTTTTGTCCAAGTGGATTGGGTTTAGCGATGAACGAACCTTCAGGAGTGCTGTATATAAGCGTCGACGGCTAAGCTGATATAGAACACAACTGGAACAGTGTCACTTCAGCTAGCTTTGGTATTTGAGAAAATGGTAAAGTTGTTGGTTTGCATGTTGGCTTTGGCCGTTTCAACAACAGTGGCTCTTCCTGCGGCAATTGGCCAAGCTGGACCCCCTTCGGGTAGTCCGCCTCCTCCTCCACCCCCTCAGTCTTCCGGATCGCCACCCCCTCCGCCACCAGAACGTGCTTCTCCACCACCACCATTGCCTTCTGGACAATCGCCGTTGACTTTCGAGCAAGACGGATCCCCGCCACCACCGCCGCCTCAGGGCCAACAGCCTTCTGATCAGCCGCTTCAACAACAACCTGGATCGCCGCCCCCACCCCCGCCGGAGCGTGCTTCACCGCCACCACAGCAAGCTGGCACTCCTCCTCCGCCGCCGCTATTCGTTTATGGATCGCCGGCTCCTGGGCAAGCCAATTCTCCTCCACCACCGCCTCCGTCAGTCCAACCCGAATCACCATTGATCTTATCCATCAACAACCGTCGGCGCCGTCAAGCACCACCCCAAGGCCAACAACGTCCGTCCGCTCCACCACAGAGCCCTCCGGCACAAAGTAATTCACCGGCCCTTCAAGGGCAGAATCCATCCCCCGCGCCTCAGAAGCCTAACTCTCCGCCTGCACCGCAGCCAACTGGACAACGTCCCGCTCCGGCGGCACAAGGCTCACCTCCATCGGCCCCGCCGGCTGCCCAAGGCGGTTCTGGTCAACCACAGCCACCCCAGCCTGCCAACCCCTCTGGCCAGCCCCCGCTTGTCAACGTTTCCGGCATCCCTCCAGCCATCCCACAAAACGGTCAATCTCCACCACCTGCTCCCCAACAAGGCAAGCCATCAGCCGCCCCGAAACCACAGTAACTTTCTGTTCGATAAACTTTTAAAACACTCTATTTTAACGCATAAAACAGTTATTTCACCAAAACTAATAGTTTAACAGTATTAAGTAGAGTACTAGACTAATGAGTACCAGATTAATGTCGCGTAGTTCCTCTCCGACTTTAAAAGAGGTTTAGTATATAACGGCGGTCAATGATTGAATTAAAATCACCATTACGTTCACCATTACGACCTTGAGAGGGTCTTCGAATCAGCGGAGAAAGTAGTCCTCTTATCCTTCGGATCGATAGCCAAATCAGTCGTCATGGCAGACTTTTTCAAAAAAGCGTGTATCTCCATGTTTGAAGTCTATCCCGAGATGATATGGTATGAAAACACCTTATCCAACCCCGCCGTTTACCTTTAAAATGTAATCACAGCCTCAGGACCACGCAAAAAGACGTTCTCGCCAATCGAAAAACGATCGCTTTCATCGTGGCGGCATGAACTCCATTATCGAAGTCGCCCACGCTGGAATTCCGGTTGTCGCGATTCCGTTATTCAGTGATCAATTTCAGCTGTCATTTGCGAAAAGGCTGACATAACTCCAGATTCTTTAAACGAAGCCATGAAAACTGTGACTAGTGAAACGTACCGAAAACGAGCAGTGCATTTGGCAGGTGTCATTTGAAGCAACTCGATATCACCTAACCTGCGTTTTATATTGTATTTTGTTTTGGGACTTTTGTGACTTTATTGTTTTCTATGCCTCGTATTGTTTACGAAAAGTTTTGGGTTCTATTTATAAACATAACAATGTAAAAGTTAAGATAATTAAAACAGTTATAACAACAAAACTGGTAAAAAAACAAAATCAAACCTAATATTGATACTGATAAAGTTCATGTTGCCGCTTTCGCACTTCATAAGACGCGCGACACCGATAGCGACCATACTTGTAGAATACGATCTCGACCAACATTCTTTTCGCTCCACAGTTCCTCTCCAACTTGAGAATTATGTCTCCAGAATCCTTTTCAGAGATATCGTAGTCCGTCATTTCAGCCTTCACCGTTTCGACAGCTGCTTCCCAATCGCTTTTAATGGACTGATACGATCTGCAGTCAACGTAGACGTTGCCATTGTATTGCTGCATTTCTTTCCACAAGGCGTCGACAGCAGTTCGGGCGTGTACGATCTTGACGTCGTACGATTGGGTGTAATCCTGAAACTTGAAAAACGTTGAAACCAACTGATAAGAACTATGACGTACCCTTAGGCGAACATTATTCATGCGGATGTTTTGAAATTTGTACCGCCGCAACATCACTAGTACGGTGCCATAGTAGATCTGGAAGTCACATCGGAAGTTCTTCAAGTATTGCAATTGGGGTCTGAAAAAGGACAAAAAAGCTTCTGAAGTGAACAAATAAATGGCAAACGTACTGATTCCGATAGAAAATATCAAAACTGATGACCGGTTCGATCTCATGGAAGGCAAAGCGTACCAAAGATAGAATGTGGAGGGTCTCAATCTTCAAATTTGACAAGAAACCGAAGGCATCTTTGTTGACTGGTCGTTTGATACCATTGACAGCGAAGAAACGGATGACCCCATCTTGACGAACAAACCTCAAACTCGATGTGACTTTGGAATTCTTCAAAGTTGAAGTCAGCTGGTCAATGGTCCAATAATCTTTGATGCCCGCAAGGCATATGGTAAAATGGGGGGCAACATTGGGACGATTTAGGCCTAAAACACAACTAAAATATATAAAAGGGAAGTAGTTGTAGCCTACCGTAATGACCGCAAACATTGTTGAATGCAAGTGCACCCAAAAAAGTCGAAAAATGTGCACCTTTTCCAAATCCGGAAGAATTCTCGAAGATCGTACAGAAACAGCCAGCAAGTTCGACCAACTGGGTAATGTAATATTGACGTGAAAAGCTGAGGACGGAAACGGTGTAGTGAAAGCAACTGAAAGCATGCCGATAAAATATATAAAAAAGCTCCGTTTTATGAAAACTTACGGAGTACCGCATTGAATAACTGAATCCTTCACACTGACGGCAGTTGCATAACGCTGCAGGATGTAAGCAATGAGTTTGTAGGCATGAGAAGACGAGATAGCGAAGGCACATGTGTCATTAGGCTCGGTGAGTTTCCAGAAACTGCGCTCAGAGAGATCGAGATACTCTTGATCTTTGAAGTAGGCATGTGCCTTTGCAAATGCTATGTCGACGGCTTCGTATAGCAGATGGGGGTGTAGGGATGCCATCGAGCTTCCTGGAACGACATTATAAGGAAAGCATAAAGAACCAATCACAAGAGCGACACGGCTGCGCGCAACACCGTTTGTCCGACTGTCACGGCGTGAAACGATGGCTCTCACCTTGCATTTACCCGGACAACGTGCCAACTGATTATGACAGCAACGTGAAGGAAGATAGCGCGGCACGTGAGAGGAAAGTGAGCAAAAGTGTCATCTCGCATTGCACGTCAAAAACGAAATGAACTCGAGTCGTCCAGGTTCGTGGTGGGACCTAAAATGGGGCACAAAAGTGTATTGCGTGTATTTTCAATTTTTCGCTGATTTCATGACATTTTTCATATCAAATGTTGCACACGTTTAGTTCCTGTGGTTAACCAGCCTTGGGTAAGAAATTTTTGATACAAAATTTAGTTTATTCTGTCATTTTAAACTTTTTTTCTAAAGTACAAACATCATGCGCTTTTTTTACAAAAATTTTAATAATTATTACATTTATTCATCGAGTATCTTAATATTCACCGGTAAAACAATAAAAACTACAATAAAACTTTAACAATTACTCGGTCGTGTAGTACTTTTCGTCAATTTCGGTGACTTCCGAAACAGGCACCGATGGCACTGGGCATCGCGGCAAAGTCGGAAGTCCATTGACGAAGGAAAAGCTGCCACTGGTATCACTCGATGTGTTGCTGAGGGCACTTTCGGCGTAACTGTAGTCACATGATTCTTTCGATGGCGCCGATTTGGAAGTGAGGACACAGATCAGTGTGATCAAAAGTGCAATGACAGTAACCATCAAGACGGCAGCGACGATCAGAGGCACCAAAAAGTAAGGATCGCTCAATCGGTCGAAGAACTTGTCAGATGACAGCATCTGGGGATTGTCGATGACCGAATCCTGACACCATGGGCACTTTTCTTCGTGTTTCTGAAGAAGCAGGGTGGCGTTGAAGCAGCGACCTTGCAGGCGGTAGGTTCGGACGTTTTCGGAGGATTCGAAGCCGGGATACTGAAACGAAAGGGTTTATTGGACTGATTGAGCGATAAAAACGAAAGTGGACTAACCTGAGGCACTTTGAAGAATGAAACTTTCGACGTGGTGTCGCAAACTCGCGGAAATCCGAAAGAAGGATCGTAGTTGATCACAGACAGCTGAGCTTGGACGTCTTCTGGAAGGCCAGCAGTCCAAACCGAAGTGAACTGCTTTTCAGTTTCATTGGAATTGGCTGACCATTCGGTCTCAGAAGTCTCGTTGAAGCGTGGAATGGCATGCGAAATACGGAAAAGCAGATTGTTGGCGAAGCAAGTTTTCGCGAGACAAGCGGTATCGGTTTTAATATCCGTGACTCGAGTCACGATCCAGAAGTCGGATGCGGCACAATGGGTAGCGGTGATCAGGAAAACAAGAAGCACCTTGATAATAGACATGGTTTGAAATGATACAAATGAGATTCAGTGGATAGAATGAATGGATACAGTGACTTTAGCGGTATTTATGCAACCACCAGTGACGATCGCTACGCTTCTTGCGCTTTCCCAGAACATTTGGCTTCTGAAACGCCCGAAAGAAAATGACCATGGCCGACATAATGGCGCAATGTGTCAAGTGTGCCGCCGCGCAAAGCACCTTAAGCACGATCATGGGTATCCCAGCATTGAAGTGGGCCCAGGCCAAAAGTACGCGTCCTACGAGCTTTTTCCCAAGTATGGGCATCACCTGAATTATGGGATACACAAGTAGACACAAAACATTCACATGCATTTTAGCGATTCCCATAAGCATCAACGAAACCGGCCGGAAGGCATCTACCCAGTTCATTTCCAGACTACATTGCTCAGCCAATACAATCGAACCTCTACACTACCGTATCCATTGACTTTCGTTTTTCCAAACATGTCAAACAAAAATAACACTTTATTGAAATCGTTACACTGCTAAATACAGTTTTATGAAAAGCATCCAAATAAGTGTTTACAACAGTTACGCTCAATTAACAAAACACCAGTTATGTACCAAAATATTACAAAAGACATAGTTTAAAAATATAAAATTGAAGCAAACAAATGTAGAAAAACTAACAAGTTGGAAAAAAAATAAAGTTTAGCAGAAGATCAACTGCGAAGGTTAACAAGATAGAAAATGGTTTAAAGCAATGCAAAGTTTGAAGATCTGTGAAGAAGACTCACAACCAGCCGTGATCACCAATGAAAGAGGAGCGGCTTCTGGTCTTCTGGTAAGGCGAAGGAGATGGCTCGGTGTCGTGGGAAGCTGATGGAGAAGGTGCATCTTGTTGCGCTGGAGGTGATGTCGAGGTCGGCGGGTGAACAATCACAAACTTCCGGCGAGGCGCGGACTTCAGTTCGCCAGGTTGGCTGATTACGTACCGCTTCACTTTGGGCGGTCTAACTGCAGCCAAGGGATTGCTTGATTGGAGGGGGTTTGAAGAGTCGGAAGGCAGCGTTCGAGGCGGTTTGGGTACTTCCATGGTAGCGGGGTTGCGTGGCAACTGTTCTTCATAGGCAGCCGTAGACGAGGATTTGACGTTTGAATGAGCGGGTACAGGTTGACCATAACAACGTTTGGACACGGGTTCACCGTATGCTGGTTCAACCGTTTGTTCAGGTCGACGTTGGGTGAAGCGAAGCGGCTTGGGAAGGTTTCGGATGCCGCCAGAATGTTGAGAAGATGTAGAGTTGGTCGTTGAGCTGTTCCGGGCAACCATCGCGTCATACAGATCATAGGGATTGACATGCTTTGGCTTCTTGGAATAGGATCCACTGGCTCCATAGGGTTTGGGATCCCCTTTCTGCGGCATACCGTAACCATTCGAACTGCGATTTGCTGTCCAAGCTTCGGCATACCAATCATCGTTGCGTGGAGGGGAGCAAGTTGCTTCGACGTTGGGCTGGAGACGTCTCTTCGTAAACCGCAACTTTGGCTCGGATGACGGCGTTTTCATCGAATCGACAGCTTCAGACACGCCATTTGATTCCGAGTTGTCGAGTTTCTTTTCTTCAGGCAAAGTCAGATGAACGGCATGTCGATTTTGTTGGTCATACTGCTCCTGCCAATCATTCGATTCATCTTCGGGTGGGGGACGCTTCTTCGTAAACCGCATCTCCCTCTGACGAGACCCGGCGCCATTCGCATCTGCCTTGGAAGATGGCGTTTCCTTCGAGACGATGGTTTTATCACCATCGGAATCGGACGGTTCGAATTCCTTCTCCTCCGGCAACGTCAAAGGAACGGCATTACCATTTCGAAATCGGAAGTACTGGTCCGATTCATCTTCAGCTTTGGAACGTTTCTTTGTAAACCGCTTCTCCCTCTCGCCAGATGAGGTTCCATTCAATTCCATCGTTTGCGCATTAGAAGGCGGCTTTCCCATTGAATCGGCCTTTTCTGCCTCGCCATCCGAATCCGAAGGCTCGAATTCCTTCTCCTCCGGCAAAACCAAAGGAACAGCAGATTCCGGATCTCGACATCGCAGATACTTCTCAGAATTCGGTTGTCGGCTCATCTCTGCCATCAATATCATAGCCTTTCGATTGAAGCGTTCAAAGGCTATGTATTCATCGTCATCGCCGGGAATTTCAAGCTCAAGCTGAAAGTGTCGTCATTATGTACGGCCCCTGTAAAAAAGCAAGAAGAAAATTACCTTTGGCAGTGGATGCGACACTGCAGACTTGCGATATGGAAGGCCAATGATGGGATGAAGCTGTCTTTCTTCCTTATAGCCCTCGAAAACCGCGAGTTCTGCCGAACAGACAGCCGTTTCGTCAACCGGTGAACCAGACTGTCGCGACGTCTGATCGATGGACATGCTTGACAAGCTTGATATGACACTTTCTTTGCAATTGTCGTAACAGCGTTGTTCAGGAAACATGAAGGCAGCGGCGTCGTCAACAGGTGCCTGATAGGCATAGGAGTCTTCGTAATCAGGACGCTGGAGGGCAGTGGGATGGCCATCAGATGCACTCGAACACGGGACTGCTTCATCGGGATATTCTTCGCCATTCATCTCGTCCTCAGAATAATCAGAATAGTCATTCGGATCATACACAGCATTAGGATCGTAGAGCGAGTTCATGACATTGCAGCCATCCGGGGGTTCTTTCTGCAACGCAAATTTTATAAAACTCCATCCACAAAAGCACCAAAACCAACCAGTTCAAACACCAAGTGCCAATTCTCATCCGGCCTTGCCGTCCCATATACGTAGCCCCGTCTTTGGCTGAGATATTCCTGGTCCTCCAGCACAACCCTCGCGTATCCGCAGAACATGTCATAGACCGTTTGATCATCATAGATACTGAATGTTGTCTCGACCTGAAAGACAACAACGCTGATTTGATATATAAAAGCGACACAAAATTGACCTATTTCGCAAGCCAACAAAAAACCACAAACCAACCTCAAAATCTGTCGGCGAAAACACACGCGTGATCACCAAATCTTCGACCATCACGTCCATAATGCTAATCAGATCTTCCCGGACCAAGAGGTTGACCCATTTGCCGGGGACAGCGTCGCGATGTCCTCCCGGCGCGGTGAGGACTTGGTTGCGATAGTAGACAGTCGCCGGGGGGAACTCTTGCTCCGGGACTTTGTCCTCAAGGCTCAGGACGATGCCGAAGCCGACAGTTGATTCCATGTGGACGGGTTAGAAGTACAAAAATGGTAAAATCGGGCGAAATAAGCTGGAAATGATCGACAAAGGACAGCTGCAGCCTGCAGCTGGTTCATGAACGATCGATGACGTTTTTCAGAAAGTGCAATCGCGCCAACTGCTTTCGTTGTGGGACCTTTTTGGGGGCAATTTTTGCGTGTAAGTTTTGCTTTGCCAGTTTTACGCTTATCAATCTTCAAAGCTACCTATTTCTTGCTGTGTTTGCCACATTTATCAAACTTTTGTATTTCAATGCGTTTTTTCTGTTATTGTAAAGCGATGTTTTGCGTTTTCTGTCATTTTTGAGGTATTTCATTCATTCCTTTGGCAAAGCATACAAAGCAGCTAATATTTACAAAGCCAATTACTCAGCAATGATCTCAAATCCCTTTCGTTGACTGTCCAGATGCTTCCTTTCCGCAATTCTGGAAACAACAACATAAACTGCACCCATCATAAAAGCGATTACAAAAATGCCATTGGCAAGCAATGATCCTAGCAAAATTCCACTGGCATCTGCCGGATTCCGGTCATCCAACATCTCCGAAGCTGGCACCTCGACAATGTGAACCCCACTCGGCGATTCTGGGGGTATCGTCGGTTTTGGCTGCTTCTTTCCCTTCTTTTTGTTCTTGGCACATGAATCACGAACTCGTCTGAGGCGTCGATTCGCTTCACAGCCTGAGTTTTCGGCAAGTTCCCGATAGAGAATCAAGTTTTCGAGGACGCGTTCATAAAGGAATTCACAGTGGCTCAAGCCTTCGCGACGCATGCGATCAGGGTTCCAGAGGGCTGTTTTTCGGCGGAGTGGAATGGAGCTACAGTAGTTTTGATAAGTTTTGAACTTTAAAAATGTTAAACAAACCTATTAGTCAGATGCAAGTGCCACAAATACGGTGTGCAAGGCTCCTTCCGCCAAACTGGAAGCTGAATAAGCGTGTCCAAGACTTCTAATAACATGGCTTGGTTGCTCTCTGGGATCAAAAACAAGCCTTCCGGCAATCTCAGCAATGGATTCCGCTCAAATCCGAGATGCTTCAAGCCAGCTGTGAGCGCCAGGACCTCCGGTGGCATGGAATCACTGTTGTAAAGCTTGTTATCAGCCAAGTCTAACATCTCCAAATGGCAGCACTGGGTAACGGCCAACGGTATTCGGGTTAGATTGCAGCTATTGAAGTTCAATGCCCTCAAGGCTTTCGCCAGAGGCAAAAAGGCAAACGGATCGACGGATTGAATTGGATTATGGGCGAGATTCAGGGTTCTGAGGGTTGTCAAACCGACAAAGTGCTCTAATTTCAATTGACTTAGATAATTATGATTCAAATTAAGGACTTTCAGGCGATCATTAAGCTGAAAGGCCTTTTCCGGAAGTGCGGTCAGCTGGTTATGGCTGAGATCAAGGATGCGCAACGGTGCGCATTGTAAGAAGGTGTGGGCACCGAATGACGTTATCTGAAAGAATTTTCTTGATAAAAATGCCAAATTCAAAGAAAATCGTACATTATTTCGACTCAAGTTAACCTCAATCAGCCCAGTAGACGCAAACAGTATCGTATTCAACTCTGTTAACGCATTGCCCTCCAAATTCAGCAATTCCAGACCCCGAAGCTGCGACACGACAACAGCCGATGCCAATCCGGTCCGCTTGATGGTCAATCTCGCCAAACCGACAGCATAGGCGAACCATTTTGGCAAATACGTCATGTTCGGACTGTTTTCAATGTGAACTCGCTTCAAAGTTGGTAAATATGCCGGCTCTTCCATGCCCCAGGCAAACCCGACATTGATTAGGGTTAGACTTTGGAGGTGTTTTAGGCCATTGATCAGTGTTTCCAGTGAGCCAATGTCGACTACTTTGTCATCTGCTAGACGCGTTGTTTTTATGGTTACGCTTCTCAGATTCGGAAAAAGCGTAGAAAAAGTTGTTTCATTGAAGGTCGGAGGGAAGTTATCAGCCGGGGCTTCGATGCTCAAAGCAGTCACATTGTAGGTGGACATGCCTTTCAGGAAGATCGTGTAGCGAGACGCATTGAAAGCAGTTAGTTGGAGATGGAATTCTGCCTGGGAATTCGGGAAATTTGGAGCGAAGCAATCGAAAGCGAAGACTGGTGGGGTTGAATGGTCGGTCCAATAGGGGACTCCGGGTGGGTTTTCTAAAACTGGTCAAACTTTTTATCGAAAAAAGTTGAAAAAAAAAGTTTACCAGTGCCGATTCTTGAGTGACATTTCAAATCAGGACCCACAGTAACATGACATTGGCATGTATTGGATTGGCAAAGAGGCCTATATTGGCAGTCATCGTTCACAGGCCGCTCTTTCGAACAGCAAACCTGGAAAATCACTATCAAAAAACGTCAACATCGATCTTTAAAACTGACCAAATTAACCCCATGAGCCTGCGCATGAATAGGTAAACATTCCGTCCGACCGCCATCTACCATCACAAAATAAACCATCAAAATTACAGTAACCATCAAAAATCCATCCATCTTTGCATTTGCCATTGTCATGTGAACTTTTTGAAACTTTAACTCCTAAACCGACCAAACAAAAACGTCTAACCGGTCAAAACGTCGCTTCGAAACAACCTTAGTTAACAAGCCAGCTTCATCGCAAGTCGCAATTGCCCTTCCTCCGGCTTCATGTCGATGTCGACACACAAAGCGTTTCCTTCCTTCCAACCAATCAAGGTCCCCACGCCTTTTTTCTCACTCACTGAAGCTCGAGCTCAAGTCAACCAAGGGCCAAGTTGCTTATGTTTTTTGCGACTGACGACTCAGAAGGTTGTTGTCGCCGACGCCGTGCCAGAAATATAATTCAGACTCACGCAGCGTGCTGAAAATGCTGAAAAAATTGCCTTGAAGACTTTATCCCGTTCGGGGTGGGTGGGATTTTAAGTTGATAAGCGGCGCAATTACGTATTCCTTATCCGAGTGCGTTCAAGTGTGAATAAAAAACGTAAAAAATTAGTATTTACGCGCTGAGAAGAAAGCGAACGGCAAAGTGTGAATCTGATTTGCGAGGAACACAATACATAAGCTCAAGACAACGGCTTAAAATTTCATTTTGAACGTAAAACAATGCAAAACACAGAGGATTACGTTGTCAATGCAACTTTCAGGGATTACAACAAACCAAAAAAGGCTAAAAAATTCTCAAATGTAAACATGAATTTTCCGTGGGAAGGGAACCGATGACAAATATTGCCAAAAAACATGAAACAATAAGCACTTTGACCCTTTATGTTGCCATGGACAATGGTAAAAAGCGTGTCGTGTCAGGGAGAGTCATGGTCAAGTGGGGATGGAATGACCTTTTTGGCACATTCTCACATTCACATTTTGGGGGTACTATTACAGTCGAATGTTATGGGAGCAAATGTGAAGACATGCATTTTGACAGTTTTGGCTGGTGCTTTGAAGTTAGCTTGGGGCGACTGGGCTGGGGTATGGCATGACTTGGGGACTCAAAAGTTTATTTAAGGTGTAATAAATGGATTACGTATGCAAAGAGGGTCGGTCGGTGTCTTGAGTAAAGGGGCGTATTGGTTGTAATTACGTTTTGCTTGGCTGCACACAAAAAAATGAAAAGACTACGCCAAGCGTAGTCTTTAAAGATACGCAAAACCGTAATAAAAAGACTACGCGCAGCGTATTCTTTTTTAGATGCTGTAGTAAAAAGACTACGCCGGCGTAGTCTTTTAACGTCAAACACATGCGCTCCTCAAAGTTCGCTTCGCGCGCGTTTTTAGTCGTGGCACGTCAAGTCAGACTTGTGTTTTCGACTATGTTTTATCAATTGCATTGCGTTTTGTGTTTATACTTGTGATCCATATCCGTTTCAGCAGGCATTCAAATGATCATCTACTCGTATGCGAAGAATTTCCGAGAGATTTGACACTGAATTGGAGAAGTTAAGTTAATGATCCACTATGAGGTAAGATATTTCTCAAAAAAGATCAAAACTAACGTAGTTTTTACAGGAACTCCGCGAGTTCACCCTCACCGGCAACATACGTGATTAGAGAAGCTTGACCATCACAAAAAGTATGTTTCTAGAGCTTTTTATTTTTCCTTCACTTGTTTTATATAAAAAATTTTAGATGTGTCTCAAACTATTCAGTCAGGCCTGCCAACCGGTGATGCTTATCAATTACATATCAGAAGTGGCACCATTCACATCATCTTTACGATATAAACTGAAGAAGGACCAAAACTGTCAGCGTCGACGTCAAAGATACCGAACGAAACCCACCCCGACTCATCAAGAATATCATGCTTCCAAGATACGCAGTAACTTCACCATTGTTAGTGTTGTTATTGAAGTTCGTATTTGTGTCGTACTCTTTTAAAGGTTGTTTTTGTTGCATATTCTATCATGCACTATGTGAATCGAGTTTTTATATTTTTTGTGCCTTATTTCTATAAAAACCTATTACTGATAGCTCATGTGAATGTTGTCACTTATGAATAAGCCAAATGAAGCGTTGCCAACGGCAAAAAGGAGCGTGAAAGCGCGTTTGAACGTAACATTAAAAAAACTACGCTCGAGCGTAGTTTTCTACGAAAGCGTAGTCTTTAGACTACGCAGCAGCGTCGTGTTTTTGTGCACTACGCTTTGCGTAGTAAAAAGAATACGCTCGGCGTAGTCTTTTTAATACGCATTTTTTTGTGTGTGACGATGGCATTTGGGGCCATAGAGTAAACTAAACTTAATAAAAATGGCATTAAAACTGTCAAATTTGCATAAATTATTGACATACAAACTTGGGTAAAAAGTTTTTGTCATAAAATGGATCCTTTTTCAAAAACGTCATTTTTGTATAAAATGTTTTCAATAATCTTCCTATTTTCCCTACTTACCACCGTTGCCGCTCTCGACATGCGCGACAGTCCACGAGAACCCCCAAACACATATTACTACCACTTCAGAGGCGATTTAGTAAGCTATCCCCACCTTTTTTACAACCTCCACTCTCAATTTCAGATGTTCCCGAACCAAGACGAACAACCAGTCATCGGTGCCGTCTACGTCTATGACTTCAATGAAACGACATCCACACCCGGCAAACTTTTGAGAATCTACAGTGTCCAAAAAGGAGAAATATCGCCCGGATACGAGTTTATAATGGCGAAACGGACCCCTCGACGAGTTTGGATCAAGATATTAGCGGCATCTCCCTACTTTTGCTTCAGTTGGCACGGGTTCAACCATCTCAGCGATTCCACCAAGATATTCCGGACCTATGCTGAAGCCTTTCATGAGCCTGACGACATTTGGCTTGTTAAAGTCACCGGTGAATCGGGCAATTGTGCCACTTACGATGCGTTTGTGAACCAGATTAAGCGATGGAACTTCAAAAGAAAGCCGATGATGCCGATGATTGGTAGTGGTCCTGATTATTGATAATCATTTAAGGTTAAATTGTTTTGATTGAAGTTGTTTTTATGCTTGTTTTGTTCAGTTCGCTTCATAATTTTAATGTAGTCCTGAAGCCTCGGGGCATTTGCGAAATGAAAGAAAGATTGTCGTTTGTCTGTCAATTTTGACGTAACACTGTTGATTTTGATCGAAGAGGAGGTGGGCAGAGGCGATACAGATTGACAGTTGTGGTGGTACTTCGCGCAGGCGGAGACGACAGCTGGGGGCTGGTGGGTGGCAGGAGGGGGGACCCCACACTGCCAAGGGCATGATATCGGTGCCGGAGGGTTGTTTTCGGATTTTGGGAGACCTGTGACTGGTTTTTTGCTAAATTTTATACCGTCTTTGTAAAAAACTAACGTCGTTGATAAATCCCACCGTAGAACTTTTTCATTATTTGCATGGTTTCGAACATTTTTTCCAGTTTTTATCCCTTTTTAGTAACGTAAATCCCGTCCCTTACCAAAATCCATCCGGAAATAGCCTTCCCCACATGCTTCTCCCTCTTCCAACGTGATTTATAGCATCTCCCCGCCTCTTAATTTCCATTGTTAGCATGCCTCAACCTTGCCCACATCGTTGACATATACCATTCCTCCCATTTCAGCCATGCTATCCCACACCATAACAACGACATTACTGTATTTCACCTTCATCACTTCCTCCTTTGCTGCCGAAACACCAACCCCAACTCCCTCAAAGAAACCCGTATCAAAAAGGTTCGTATTTCCACCCTTCCATTTAAACCCCAATCCCCAGGTTTCTGCCTGCCATTTGCCATTTAAGTCGTCTCAATCGTCGCCCTTGTTGTAAACCACTTTTTTCGGACTTATTTTCAAAGCTTTTCCCACTCGTAGTATTCCCAGATTGCCCCCCTCATAAAAAAGTATGTCGCCCATTCATTGCGATGGATGCAATATGCCGACGGCGTTCCGCAGGTGCTTGACCTTCATCGTCGTCGGAACCACGTTCCTTTCTCTTTTCTTCCTTCTTTCTTGCTATTGCCACACAGCGGGCAATGGATGCAATGGAAAGATACCTCATGCGGTTTCGGAGCGGCGAAAGTAAATGAATAAATCACGGTTGTCGCGAATCGCGAACCCGGGCTCCCATAGGGTCAATCAAGACAGTCTGGGTGAACAGTAGTCGTAACAGATATCCTGCTGACACGGATAAGGGATAATGGCAAGGATGTCCATCGTCAGATTGGTTGTCCATTTGAAGATTGGGGCGCGGATGAAGATTGTGTTGCCATAGATAGGCCCCCGCAGGCTGTAAATAACCAATTTGACGGTTTTGACAAATGCGGCACGCGCGTGAAGGGTAATCAGGTGGAAGGAATGTGACAATTAGGTGGGGGTGCGGGGGCGAGGGGCTAGGTTTGTATAAGATTGGAAATGGGGTTGAAAATTGTGTCAAAAACAGAAAAATTTTAGCATTAACGAAATTCGAAATTATCGGTTTAAAGAAAAAAGCCACAGATGCAACGTCGATACCAATGCGAGAGCTATTTCAGCAGCACAAGTCTCCCTCCAACAACAGCCTCCCCAGATTACGGTAATGGCTGGACAGACAAGCAGATCATCGAAGCCCTTTTGAAGCGGTACAGATTCCCCGATCCATCAGTCAACATTTCCGTATCAGTCCTACTCGAAGTCGAAGAAATACTGCCATCAATCGACGACAAATGCCATCTAATCGTTGGAATTACCCAAAAATGGCTCGAATATTCGTTGGAATTCAAGGGGCTTCGAGATTCTTTGAATCCAGTTAGGTTTAGGACATGTAAGTTAGCCATACTATGACGAAAAACAGTCAATGCCATTTCAGTAAACTACATTTGGCACCCTGCTTTGATCATTGATAACGCCATTTCGCAGCACATTGTCGGAAAGGATTCATTGAAGGTCTATGCTAGCGGTTTGGTGGAATATAACCATCGGTATGGTGTTTCTAGGTTTGAAAAACTGTTAACTGATGGTTTTCAGATTAAAGATTGTTGTGCCATCGGAACATAATTTGAAGGCTTTCCCCTTTGAAAGTCGGAATTGTACTATTCGGTTTTCTAATGGTAAGTGAAGAAAGAAATCACGCCGGTTAAACTTTTTTAAACAAACTGAATGGTTAAAATCGCTCAATTACACATTTTAAATCTATTTCCACCCCTTCAGACGACTCTCGAGCCGTTTGGGGCCGTCTCCTCCGTGTAACGCTTCCCTCAACCATCGAAGGCGCTTCCGATTGGACCGCTGTCCCATCCGAAACCGCCTCAAACTACCACAATCTCCGACTCCGCCTGAGGCGCTCCATAACCCCATGGCTATACACTTACTTCCTGCCAACTCTGGCCTTTGTGATAGCCTCCTGGGTCGCTGTTTGGATGAACTCGAAAGCAACGATCGCTCGAACCGCCGTCAGCGGAGTGTGCTTCATCGCAACCTTGCTCCTCGTCCTGCATCGAACGTCCAGCACACCGACGACGGCCTATCTCAAAGCAATTGACTATTGGAACATTGCCGTTTGCGGCTTTACCTTTATCTCATTCTTGCAAGCCACATTGGTCGCGTCGCAAGCATCTTTGGGCCGACGCAATCCAAGAACAGGAAAATACATAGATGACGACGAAAAATCGCCTTGGATCACCGAAACCCCTTACTACTCGCAACTGCCAACCCCGAGCAACATTTCTATCATTAGAATTTGTGATTGGATCTGCAGATTAGCAGCTCCGATCTGTTTCGCGATTTTTGTCGGGCTTTTTGTATTCTTTTTCGTGCTGCCATACGGCAACGTAAGCGCGTGAAAATCACCTCAAAGCTTGACAATAAGCCGAGCCTTGCCATGACAGTTATTGAGAGATTCTATGATGTTTATAATAAACTGTTTAAACTGATAAAAATATATAAACTTTTTGAGCAAAGTCGCACAATCTTAATCCGCCTAAAATCGGTTGAATTATATATAAACCCGCTATGAAACTGTACTGATATTGTGCGCAAGCGGATGGGCTACGATTTGATGCATAGAACGTCGCTAAAAGTTGGAAGCAATGTGGTGAAAATTCCGGAAAACTGATATCACTTCTCCCGTGTTGCACGTCGCATAAAATGCGCACGCGACTGGTCCCTCCGCGGTCTTTCCTGAATCAATAGTCGTGCATAAAAGCGAAGATCGATGTTGGAGGGCGCGTTTCGCGTTGCTCTTTGCTCGTGGACCCCGCCACAGGCAACTCATGTCAGCGTGTTTTCCTTGTTTTGTGCGCGAATTTTTGACTTCCACTTATGGATTGTGAGCACGTACATTATAGCTTTACACACAGTTTACAGGACCACTCAGACGTTGTCGGTTGGAACCATGGGCGAGTTCTTCTTCAACATCGATCACGGCTACCTGGAGGCCTTGATTCGTGGCTTCAAGACTGGTCTGCTGACCACGACTGATTACCAGAACTTGGTTCAATGCGAGACACTTGAAGGTTGGTTTTTCGACGGTTTTTATATATAAAATGTGTGCGTTGGAACTGTTCTGACTCGTTTTTTGCTTCCCGGATGTAACATTCAATTTTGCAGATCTGAAGCTGCACCTTCAGTCGACCGACTATGGCAACTTCCTCGCCAACGAGCCTGGCAACATCACAGTGCCTGTTATCGACGAGCGTCTGAAGGAGAAGCTCGTGACGGAGTTTACGCATTTGCGGAACAACTCGCTTGAGCCGCTGTCGACTTTCTTGGATTACATCACGTTGGTTTTGTTTATCACTTTTTGCGACTTTGCATAAACAATAAACCTTCCAGGTACTCCTACATGATCGACAACATCGTCCTCCTCATCACTGGCACCCTCCATCAACGCCCGATGAACGAACTTGTCGCCAAGTGCCATCCCCTCGGCTCCTTCGAGCAGATGGAAGCCATCCACATCGCATCGACACCAGCTGAGTTGTACAATGCTGTCTTGGTCGATACACCTCTGGGTATGATTTCGCATTGATTTTGTTTATGCACACGTGATCTATGATTCATTTCTCTTCCAGCTCCCTACTTCGTCGACTGCATCAACGAGCAGGACCTCGATGAAATGAACGTTGAGCTCATCCGTAATACCCTGTACAAGGCGTACATCGAGGATTTCTACAAGTTCTGCAAGAACCTCGGCGGCAAGACGGCCGAAGTCATGTGCGAAATTCTCGCCTTCGAAGCCGATCGTCGCGCTATCATCATCACGATCAACTCATTCGACACCGAGCTGGCCCGCGATGAGCGTGAACGTCTTTACCCGACTTGCGGCAAGCTGTACCCCGAGGGTTTGATCGGTCTTGCCCGTGCCGACGACTTTGAAGCTGTTAAGGCCGTTTGCGAGCATTACAGTGACTACAAGCCACTGTTCGAGACCAGCGGAACTGGTGCTGGTGATAAGACCCTCGAAGACAAGTTCTTCGAATATGAAGTACGTTTTACAACGTCATTTTAAAACTGATCTTTCATTCACAATTTTCCAGGTCAAATTGAACGTCCACGCATACCTTCACCAATTCCACTTCGGTGTCTTCTATGCCTTCATCAAACTGAAGGAGCAAGAAACCCGCAACATCATCTGGATCGGTGAATGCATTGCCCAACGGCACCGAAGCAAAATCGATAACTACATTCCTATCTTGTAGAAAGGCCTCCTACTCACTTGACATTCTTAAAATTTTCCATTTCACTATTGTATTCTCTCGCCAGTTCACTTTCGCTTCCATTACCCCATCATCCTGTCCTTTTAGCCAAGAGATAAGCAGAGAACGAGAAATATATTTTTAATTATCCGAAAAGTTGTATAGTAAATATTTTCTTAGTATTACAAGTTTCTAGTTATCTGTTTTGTCTAACACAAATTGCTATCATTACTAACCGATAAAGATGTATGTTTAATAAAGATAAAAAAATCCTTTCAAATTTGAAGTGTAAATGAGATTCGATGCATGAAAAATCATTACGATGGGGTTTTTATTTATTTTTTGCCGAGTGAACGACATCAACAAAGAAATAACATTTTATAATAACAAAACACCAACCACAGTCGTAATTTACTTGAGGGGGATGAAACGAGAGCTGTGTGTGGCACCAATACCAGGGCGACCGTGCTTGACAGGCTTGTATGTGATGGCGAACTCACCAAGGTAGTGACCAATCATTTCAGCGCGGATTTCGACTTGGTTGAAGGCACGACCGCTGTGGACACCAACGACGGCACCGACCATCTCGGGGAGGACGATCATGTCACGAAGATGGGTCTTGATGGTGGTGGGCTTCTCGAGCTCGGGAGCGTTCTTCTTGGCTTCGACCAGACGCTTGACGAGAGCACGGTGCTTGCGGGACAGACCACGGTTAAGACGCCGGCGGGCACGGGCGTGCAGGAGCTTGGAGAACTGGGCACTAAAATTGATGGATGAAATATATAAACTTGACCAGATTGATGATCCACTTACCGGTCCATGTCGAGGAGACGCTCGAGGTCGACACCGCGGAAGGTGTACTTACGGAACGAGCGCTTCTTCTTGGTGTGGTCGTCAGACATGGCTTCGTTGATACCTAGAAAGTAGACAACTTATATATATCCAGTGCACACTTTCACTAAGTTGAGCGAAACACGAGCGCAAAACCGGGTCAAAATCACGCCAAAATGAGCTAGAAACGTAGAGAAACGCGGCCTACGGCAATTCAATGGGTATCGTAAGAGATTTCAAACATAAAAATGCGAATTCAATGGCAAAATAGTGTAAAAGGTAGCAAAAAGGGAACGTTCCACACAAAATGCACACACGTCGCTGCAGGCCAACAGTAACACCAGGGGAATTCGCGGCAGGAGGATCGGGGTGCAGCTTGCGAACGCGCACGCAGCGGCTGCAGAGAGCGGAGGAAGAGTGAGCGTGGCGGAGAGACGCGATTTTCGTCGAGAAAACGAGGCTTACTTAGCCTGTGGCGCTGTTTTTTCGTCCAAATTTCCTGTTGACAGCAGAAGCCGAGTGGTGTGGAAGCTTTTTCCGACGTTGGCAACTATGCATGGGCGAAAAATATATATAAATATACAGTTTTTTGGCAGTTTTAGGCTGGAGGCAGTTTTAATTTGGTGAACGAGCTTTATGCGAGCATAGGCTACATAATATAAATGTATCAACGGCACGATTTTGGTGTTAATGAGGTAGTTGTCATGTGGTGTTAGTAATGGTAGTTTTGAAAGGATGTGAAAGTGGAATTGTAGTTGGAAAATGAATGAAGTTTATGCGTTCAAATATCAGTTTTTTGAGGTTGTCATTCGCAGTTTGCACTCTATGAGAATGCTTGAAAGGGGTTCAAAACAATTTAAAGCATGTTTGAGAATGAAAATTGACATATTTGTCCAAGTTGGTCCATTTTCACCGGTCAAAACGGAAGTCAGAAAAAACATTGCCAACGGCGACAGCTTTTCATCGCCAATCCGCTTTTTACGACAGTTCCGATTCACAAAGAACGGAACACGCCATGACCAGAGAATGCCATGGCATCAGGCGTGTAGCCGCCAGCCGTCACACCCTACAACCGTCACGTTCCGCCGGCGGCGCTGGGCTTAAGCCCGCCAAACCGAACCAGAGCATTCCTTCCTCGTGTTCGGGTGCAGCAGCTAGGCACAGCCCGCGCAAATTTCGGGGACCTCAACTCAACGCAATCGGCGAAGGAGAACCTTCACTTCCGCTTTTGGTGGGAGCAGTCGATGATGTACCTGCGTAAGAATCGACTGACTGATTCACTTCACTTCCCGAGGTGAACTGACGCAACCTTCATGGGGTAAGTCGTGGAGATCCCCGCGAACCGAGCCCCTTTTCCATGCATGGACTTGACGTTGCGTGACTATGGATGACCTCTTTACTTCCTTGGGAAAGGGAAGTGCGAAAAATATGTGTATTTCTTTTTTGTTTGTTAGTTTTAAACACCCCTTTCCGATCAAAACGTAAAAAAGTCTACCATAGGACAAAGTTCTTCATTCCATTGAAATCAATAGTACAAAAAATGCCTCAATTTCACGCAATTTGCATTTGAAACACGCCTCCCAAATGATCAAAATGTATATATTTCGTTCATTTTAGTCGTTGCCTTTTGTGTAGGCCATGATTCGTCGAAGAAAATCGTAAACTTGACTCATTTTTATACATTGCCCTCGAACGCTTTAAATATCGAAGTTTTTAGTTTAAAGAATGTGAACGTCTAGCATACTTCGGCTGTTCCATGGTACATTAGCATTAGTTCGGTGTTGAAAAGTTTGATTTTTTCGGTCTTTGTTTTCGTGGTCCTCGTTTAAAGTTCTTTCACGGACTACGAAGATGGCACGGATGGAACATCAGTCTGCTGCCAATGACAACCTTTTACGGTTAATAGTTCGTGCTGCTTGGTCCCTGGCCATGTTTTCGAGGCTTGTGGGCCGGAAGATCCTGTTTTTCGAGGTTATTCTTGTCATTTCAAAAGAAGAC
>KB455517.1:91157-108168 GCA_000341325.1 Panagrellus redivivus | reverse complement strand
TTTAAATTGTTGTTTGTTTTTGGACCTTTACGTGGTAATCTCTGAAACTGTTGCGTTGTATTTGCTTTTGATGGGACAATTTTGAGAGGATTTTTGTTGAAGTACATAAATTTAGTTAATATTGTTTAGCTTATTAAAATTTGGATTCAATTTTAATGAGCTAAACAATATTGACGTACAGTATGCCTTTCAACCAAAATCGTCACAAAATGGTACTATCAAAAGCAAATATAACACATCACTTTTAAAGATAACGACGTTACACTATCATTGTTTAGTTTTTATGTGCGTTGCTTAAGAGCTAAGCCATTTCACAATGTTCCCCTTTTAACCCTTTCAAACTTGAAAGTCAAAGGCTTACCCTAACAACCCATAATGGGATGAATCAACCCCCTCCCCCAAGCATGCTAGTACCGACATTGCACGTTTTTTAATCTGTCTCCCTTCAACGAAGGAGTGTTCTATTATGCGTGCAATCTGTTTCACCTCGCAAGAAACATCTCAGCTGAGATAGCGGTAGAGCCACACCTGTAGCATGACGA
The DNA here is from genome assembly GCA_000341325.1 of Panagrellus redivivus. NCBI lineage: Eukaryota > Metazoa > Nematoda > Chromadorea > Rhabditida > Panagrolaimidae > Panagrellus > Panagrellus redivivus. Next base: position 107,626 of record KB455517.1, on the reverse strand, counting down.
CGACCTTAGGAGGAGGTTGGAAAACCGTCGGAAACAGTGTTCTTGAAGCTAGGCTGATTTTTGACACTTTTCGTTACTCCGTTGACATGCTTCGAGGAAGGTTTACCAAAATGCTACGTTCTCTGACTTGAGCAATCTACGTGACTGAAATGGGTGAAGTTTGTAGCCACCACGGTCTGGGCTCTTCCGTGCACTGTTTACCTATAGTCAGCTTTGCTGTGGATGGGATTCAATCGCGAGGTCTCCGGGGTCCGAGGGCCAGCTTTGTCATAACTGAAAAGGTTGTCCTGTGCTTGAGGTCGGTTGTTGGGCGGTAGCGGACAACGTTCATCAACGATCGAGTCAAGTGGGACAATACCAAAGACATGCTTTCACAGAAAAACGATGTGTATTGGACCTTTCTAAAAACTTTTTGATAAGCTTACGCAGTTCAAGTCTTGCAACAATTTACTTCAAAAAGTCCCCAAACCCCATATTTACTTTCCAATCTCCCGTGAACTCGCATCCAAACTTTTTACACCCTCCATTTCCGTTTCCCATGTAAGCCCATACATGATGTCTTTCCATTTTTGCTTGTTTAATGCTTATCTTTGCTCATCTTTGCGATGGCTATGTTTTTTCCAACTGACTAAGCGTTGACGTATATCAACCGCATCACAATTGTTCCGTCTGATGTGAAACGCCGTTTTCTGAATCATGTTTTTACGCGTTTATTTCTCACCATTTGAAACTCCCTTTCTCTTTGAACTTCCATGAATCCGACCAATTTGTAGCGCCTCCACCAACCCCGCGTACCCTGTGCTTTTGGCCATCTAGGCCAGGCTCCGGGTTCTCGTGTCGCAATGATCTCCCTGTGGAAGCAGTTTTGGCTGCTTCTCTGGAAGAGTTACATCATTAAAAAGAAGCAGAAAGTGGGTCTTATCAGTTTTTTGAAAGTTATTGACAATTTTTGGGTTTAGATCTGGCTTCTCCTCGAAATTACGATTCCAACTTTACTTTTCGCGCTGCTGGTCATTATTCTTACCTGCAATTTCGACGTACTTTCATCGACGTGTAAGTTGGGTCGGGGACATGGGGCTGGCTACTTGCTGCTTCAAAGTGGCGACAGCCAAGTCAATTGATTTCGTTGAACTTGCGTTGTTTGCACAGCTTTTCAGTGCTTGTTTGCGCATTTTGACAGCTCCTTTCACTGATTTTGTCTGTTTAAGGCCACTACGATGCCAAAGCATTCCCATCAGCTGGTGTTCTACCATTCCTGCACAGCATCTTCTGCTCATTGTCCAACAACTGCCAAGGATCACCTACCACCAGCGATGACACGTACACGATCAATGAACCCAGAGATAATGAATCAATGTAAGCTATCGCATTTTTTAAAGTTTTCTTCCTTATCAGAACTGATCCTGATGTCTAATATGATAGCATCGTTAACGTTTTTTGCATCTTCAAAGTTTATCGTTGAAAATTCCATTAAAATGATATCATTTGCAGAGTGATCGGGTTAGTACGGTGGCTCGTATCAGTGACAAAGATTATCGGCGGCGATCCAGATGGCTGGAATGCCATTTTCAACGAACTTGCTGAAGTTATCCATGTTGTGGCTACTGTCGGCCCCGGATCTTTCGGGACATTGGCCATTCCGTTGGCGACATTCTTCCCGTCTCATGACGCTATGATCAAAATGGCTTATCGGGACTTGAATTTCCCGAAATCTGACGCTCAAATGTTGAACAATGTCTCTGTGAAACCCGGGTTTTTCCTCCATGCTTACGAAGCTGTAGGTTTCTACGACTTCTGACTCAATTAAAACTAGCAATTACAGTACCAAGAATACAACAAAGACCACAGCAGCTACATGTTGGAGCGCCTGTTCAATGACGACATCAACTTCTTCTGCAATGCGACCATCTTGGAGGATTCTTTCACCGATGAAAATGGCGAAATTGAAAAACTGAAACTCTGCGATCGAGTGAAATATCGAGATTTACTGCCGCTGCTGATTCAACTCGATGTCGACCGGGATAAAGTCGCCAAGGCCACCGTTTCATCGTTCGTGGAGCAGCTCGGACAGACGACCCTCGGCGCGGAGCTTGTTGCCAGTCGTGGTGAGAAGATCAAAGGCGCTTTCAATGAGGTTGTTGAACGATTGCCACCGTTTGACTTCACTCCGTTGTTTGGATCGACAGACGATTTGCTGAATGCCATCTTTTGCGGGGACTTCTATGCCGCGCTGAACCACAACACTGGAACGCCGAAGCAAGAAGTAAATTCAATGTTGGACGATTTTCAAAACAGGGTTCGGCAATTCATCATGAAGTTGACCCCTGGACAAACTCACGATGATCATGGAGTTGTCAAATGCGGGGATTTGATTGTCAAAAAAAGTAAGTTTACCATATTTGAAGGCTTCATTAGTTAAATTGGGGAAATTTTCAGGCAATGCTTGCGAAATTCTCGACGTATTCGCCCTCAGCGGTCAGGGCGGCGTCAAAACGGCCTTTAATGGCTACATTTTGGTCACGCCAGATACCCCTCTATCCCGGGAGCTCGTCCACCGCTTGGAAGAACCTCTCCGAAAACTCAGCTATTTCAAGGACCTCATCTTTGATTTCACCCAAATCGCTTCACCCCTCCAGGATGCCATTGCAAAAAGTGATCTAAACCGAGCAGCTCAAGTCATTGAAGCGTTTCTTCCCTCAGGGCCTGGAAGCAACGGCACTGCGACGTTATCCTGGGCTTTGAAGCATCTTTTTGCCAACTCCAAAGACCCGAATTCAGCGTTTGAAGCGTTGAAGACCCTGTCTACGAAATTCCTTGGCCTGGCTGACTGTTTCCGCTATGATCGATTCGTCTTCGTTCAAAACGAGACCGAATTGGAACTCCAAGCCATGTGCCTGTCCAATTTCGACTTGTACTTCACCGGAATCGTCCTCCCAGAAACCGACGCTGTCGACAACTCGACCCGACCGTCTGATTATGTCGAATTCAAGATCCGGCATCAGCACAAACTAGTCGATTCAACAGATTATCTCATCGATCGACCCACGCGCTACATCAATCGCGATGACCCCTTCACCGATTTGAAATACCTAACATGGGGTTTCTCATTCTTACAAGAAGCTATCGAACGAAACCTAATCGAAATGTATACCAACACATCCATCGACAGTGGCATCTATTCACAGCAGGAGCCCTATCCATGCGTCCAACAAACGTGGTTCAATGTTACGGTGTTCCTATCGCTGTTTTTGATTCTGTCATGGATGATTCCATCCGCGTTGCTTGTGAAGTCGATAGTCTGGGAGAAGGAAATGCGGCTGAAAGAGATGATGCGAATCATGGGTCTCGGCGACATGATCCATTGGGTCGCATGGGCCACACAAAACTTCATCAACAACATGGTTGCCATCATTATCATTGCCTGTCTGCTCAAATACGGCAAAGTTCTTGCCAATACTGATATCAGTTTGATCTTTTTGTTGCTGATTACCTTTTCCATCGCCTGCATCGCTCAATGTCTACTTTTGACGACATTCTTCTCGAGGGCCAACATTGCTACAGCTGTTTCGGCATTGCTGTTTTTCCTGTTCTTTGTTCCGTTCCAATTGTCGATGAAAGCGAGATCTGTGCTTTTTACAACTTTTACGGTTAGTTGCATCCTTTACTTTCTGAAATTTCATCAAATAAGTGTCATTTCAGTTGGTATTCCCGCAAACAGCCGTCGGATACGGTATCACCATGATAGCGAATGCCGATGGCGTCGGTACCGCTTCCTGGGAGATGATTGACGACATCTCTATGGACGCTTTTGGCATCAACTACCTCAAAATCATCCTCGCTCTTGTCATCGATACAGTAATCTACGTTGTTCTTGCATGGTACATCAGCGCCGTCTTTCCCGGAACCTACGGCGTCCCTCAGCCTTGGAATTTCTTCATGAAAAGGACTTACTGGCTGAACACCGTCGATGAGACCATCATGCAAGGCGGTGATCGCAGTCGAAATTATGCCGTTGTCGGTGGCAACACTAGCGAAAACGGTGAAATCAGCGATACCGTCGAAACCGAGCCCGAACTCCCACTCGCCGTCGATATTGTAGACATGGAAAAGAAGTACGGTAGTCACAAGGCCCTGAAAAAGCTGTCGGTGAAGTTCTATGAATCACAGATTACGTGCCTGCTGGGGCATAATGGCGCGGGAAAAACGACGACAATGTGGGTTTCGCTCTTTTTGGAATGCTGTTTCAAAATTTTCATGGTAATTTTTACAGATCGATTCTATCTGGACTGTTCCCACCATCGTCTGGAACCGCCTGGGTCTACGGTCACGACATTCGAACTTCGATGAACACGATTCGAGACAATCTGGGCGTCTGTCCACAGCACAATGTCCTGTTTGACATGATGACAGTCGAGGAGCAGCTGCGATTCTTTGGGGCACTGAAAGGGATATCCATCTCAGAGCTCGATGCAGAAATGGAAGAAATTTTGTTCGACATTGGGCTGCAGCATAAGAGAGACTTCCGAGCGAGTGAATTGAGCGGTGGCATGAAGCGGAAACTATGCATCGGAATCGCGTTGATTGGTGGCTCGAAGCTGATTATTCTCGATGAACCGACGGCTGGCATCGATGCCCATGCGAGAAGATCCATCTGGCAGCTGTTATTGAAGCACAAGAAGGACCGCACCATGATTCTGACGACGCACCATCTCGATGAAGCCGACGTCCTCGCTGATCGGGTTGTCATTGTTGCCGATGGCAAACTTCGCGCTGCTGGATCGACGCTTTTCCTGAAAAAGCGTTTCGGCAACGGCTATCAGTTGACTATCGCCCGGACCATGAACTCAAAACCGTCCGACACCGATTCCATTCACTATTCGTCCAGCCCGGCCTCTCGGGATGAGATTTGTGCCATCATTAAGCGTCATTCAGCAGGCCAAGGCACTCTCGTCGACGATCTCGGCACGGAAATTCACTTCAAACTGCCTCTCGACATGCCAGCAATCTCCATGAAAGACCTTTTCGCCGAGCTAGAAGACCGAAAAACAGAACTCGAACTCGATTCCTTCGGTGTCTCCGCTCCCACGCTTCAACAAGTCTTCATTTCCACTGCTGCCGAACCCGAACAGCCTGTCCCGGAGAAGCCGAAATCTTGCTGGGAACGCGTAAAGGAAAGCAGGTTCTATCAATGGTTCATGCGTCGCTACAATGTCAACACGACGTCCACCAACGGCATCAACTCTTCCTCCGCGGAGAATCTCGCCCGAGAAGAGCTGTCTCGACACGAAAGCGATTTCACGCATCCTGCAGTTCGATATGTAGATTCTGATTTCGCTTTGAATCTGCATCATGCGGCGGCACTGTTTGTAAAGCGATGGCATAACTCTCGGCGAAGTTTGCTTCAACTTTTCTGCCTTCTGATTTGCCCTGTTTTGCTCTTCCTCTGCGCGGAGCTGTATTCCCGGCTTCAGAGACACTTGTCAACGCTGTCTTATGAGGTTTCTGAAGATCCGCTGTATTTGACCCCGGTGAACTATGGCAATGGCACCCAAGTCTACTTTGCGGTTTGGAATCGGAATCATACGGAATCGCTGGACGCACTCACTTCAATGATGGCGCCCCCAGGAATCGGATGTCGATGCATGACTGATATCGATTTGTACAACAACACTTTTGATCAATGCGTTCAAGGCTATGCTCACGGTGGACTGAATATTGACGATGATGATCCATCAAAGATCCCCTTTAACGTGCCTCAGAGGTGTGGATGCACGACAAGCGGATGGAATTGTACATTGGATGACTACCCGCTGAAACAGCTGCAAAACTTCACGCTGAATACAACTGATTTTGTCTGGGATTTGAATTACCGCAACATTACGCAGTTCAGGCTGATGACATCGGAGAATACGACGAAAAATAGAGATGTCATGTGAGTTTTGAACGCTTTTCTGAATCTTTTTTGAAGTTAAAATGTCATTCTAGGCTTGGCGGCTTTACATTCGGCCACGAAAACGTCCAAGCTTTGAACCTGTTCGACGTGTCCCACAGTGTCATCGGATTCCAGGCCATCTTGAAGTCGTTAAACAGCTCGACAGCGCTATGGAAGCTCGATTGGCGAACGCCCACTGCCCATGTTAATTGGTCGACCGTCACGGATCCCTTTGCTCCGAAGAATCTCACCGTAACCAACTTCGTCGCTGATTCGCTGCCCCGGTTAGATACCGCTGAAAATAACAAAATTTGGTTTAACAATAAGGCCTGGGCGTCCCTGCCGATCAACACGAACTCCTATCATAACAGTCTACTTCGAGCATTGGCGACTGATACAGCGCCGGAAACCATCGGCATCATGGCCATCAACCATCCGATGAATGAAACCGTCGAAGGCGCTGTCGGCGACAGTCAGCAACTTCAGAAGACGATCATCTTCAGAGTGGTCATCATGGTGCTTGTTTTGAGCTTCTTGCCGGCGAGTACATGCATTTTGTTGGTTGAGGAGCGGATTAGCTATAGCCGGCATCTTCAATCTGTGTTTGGTGTTTCGCCGTGGATGTATTGGGTCACTAATTTTGTCTATGATTACGTAAGTCTCTAACAACTCTATCAAAGATGGTTTTAAAAGTCTGATTCCAGGTGATAATGATGTTCTGTTCCTTCCTCGTCATCGGCGTCTACGTCCTCATCGAAGTCCCAGTCTTCACCTACTCCATGAACGCGTTCTTTGGCAGTATCATGCTGTTTGCCATCTACCATGCCTGTGCCCTTCCATTCGTCTACGTCCTTCAACTCGCTTTCGGCGTCCCAGCCGTCGCGTACGCCCTTATCGGAATCGGTCTATTCTTCATTGGCGTCGTTTCCTCCATGACTATCATCCTTCTCGAGAACCTTATCAGCGCTGATGAGACCCTTGTCCGAGCTCACAGCATTTGTTCCATCGTGTTCCTCGTCTTGCCACAGTACAATCTCGGCATCGCTGTATCCCGATTGAACTTCGTCTACGGCGTCTACCAAACGGCCGAAAAGTATCTCGACAGCATTGGCCGTCATGACATGCTCTCCGAAGTGCCTCTACCCGACATTACTGAATGGCAATACATGGGCAAGCATTTAGTCGCCCTATTCATCGGCGCCATTGCCTTTACCTGTATTTTGATGGCAATGGAGTATCATCAGATCCTGTTGAAGTTTTACCAAAAACGAGAGCGTGCTTTGACGTCAAAACTTCTCGCTGAACACGAATTGTCCGAAAAGCAGCTGGATGAAGACGTCGAAAGGGAGCAGATTACCGTTGAGGAAATCGAAAATGTTGACGATTATGGCCTCGTGGTTCGGCATCTGGCCAAAGCCTACAACAACGAATTCCTTGCCGTGAAAGGTCTGTCGTTTGCGGCACGAAAGGGTGAATGTTTCGGTCTGTTAGGAGTCAATGGCGCCGGCAAGACTACGACGTTCTCCATGTTGACTGGAAGACTGCCCATCGGCGGTGGTGATGCATTCATCCGAGGAAATAGCGTCGGCACAGGGGGCTTTTCATCCTTCAGACTGCTCGGCTACTGCCCACAGTTCGATGCCCTTAATCTCCGTCTAACCGCCCGGGAACAACTAGCGTTCTTCGCCCGAATTCGCGGTATCCGTGAATGTGATATCCCGAAAACCGTCGATTGGGCCATCGCCAAAATGCATCTAAACGCCTATGCCACCAAAGTCAGCGGCGCCTACAGTGGCGGAAACAAGCGAAAGCTCTCTGCTGCCATCGCTCTCGTCGCCGATCCACCAGTCGTCCTGCTCGATGAACCCTCCGCCGGTATGGACGTCGCATCGCAGAGCTTCATGTGGCAACTCATCCTTCAACTCCGTCGATCTGATCGCACCGTCATCCTGACGTCCCACTCGATGGAAGAATGCGAAGCCGTCTGTTCCCGCACAGCCATCATGGTCGACGGTCAATTCAAGTGTCTCGGTAGCATTCAGCATTTGAAGCAGCGTTTCGGCCAGGGATACACCCTCACAGTGAAACTGGCCCCGACTGGCAATGGCGAAACAGCAAAACATTTCGTCCTGAAACACGTCCCTGGCTCATCCTTCGCTTCTCAACACTGCCAAACAATGTTCTTCCGGATAGATTCCGACAAATGTAACCTCAGCACTGCCTTTGACGGCATCGCACGCTTACATGAAGCCGTTCCCGTCGAGGATTATGCGCTATCCCAGACAACATTAGACGATGTCTTCGTCACTTTTGCCGCGGCAGCCGTCGAGCCATCGCCAACATCGGCCGACGAGGTCATCGGCGAGGCAATGATGCCACTTAATTGAATTGAGCTTACATTAGTTATCTTGTTTTGTATTTATTTTTGCCATTTTTGGTCTACATTTATTGTCACGCATACTGGTGCTGCTGTTTTTTCATTTATTGTTTTTGTAAGGGCTGACCCCAAAATCGAAGGAATATGAAACGAGTATCTTTATTTGTTTTCTTTCAAATGATGAGATTTTTAGAATGCATTTGGATTTTATAAAGATGATTTTTTAGGATGAGAATGGGGTGCAAAGTATGAACTTGCGATAGAGATCTTGGGTGTTTTGGGGGCGGAGGTTTGAGGGTTGCACAAACTAGACAAATTTGCTGACAAACACTACTGGCTGGGGGTTCAGAGAGAGCAAAATGGCTGCACAAACATAGTAAAAAGGTGTTTTTTAACAGTTTTGGATTGACAAAAATCTCAAATTTTGTAAAATTTAGGTGGGAAGTACGGTATTTTAGTACTTCAGTCAAGCAAAAACCGACATTGCACCCAAAAAAACGCATTCAAAGTCCAGAAAAGTGAACCTAATAAAAAAGACAGAGAATTTGTGTACTTTCCAAAAACTTGAACACAAAATGCATGAAACAACATCAACTCCAAATCGATTCCACAACCACTTTTGTTTAGATAACGTAAAATTGGCCCCCATATCGACATGGTCTTCCCAACCAGAGTTCACCCCGCCTCTTGTGTCCTACACTTTCGTAGTGGCCTTCAAAACGTAAAACTGTGCCCATATTGTGGTTAGTTCTCATTGCACTGACTACAACATTGCAGAAATCGGTTAACGTTAGCGTCTCTCTCCTATATAAACCTGCGGTTGTCCTTGGTTACTTCGACACATGCATGCGAGCTTGACCTTTTGGAATTCTACAAACACCTGTTTTACGTATTTAAGCGTGATTAGTCATATATAGCCTTCAGTTTTTGAAAAATAAAGCCAACGATGTTGTGTTTTTCCAGGAAAATGTCCATCACTGAGAGCCGTGTTGAGTACGCCGATGCCGGGGGCAAGGTTTATGAGAGTTATGTGGCTGTGCCAAAGTAAGAATTTTACCTTTTTGTGTTTATTTTTTGATTGAAATTCTTCAGAGACTTTGTAACGAGCGGAAAGAAACACCCAACCGTCATCCTTATCCCTGCTTTTCAAGGAATTCGCCAACATGAGGAAGGAATGACCCGCAAATTGGCCGCCCTGGGCTATGTCGCTTTCGCTCTCGACTACTTTGGCAAAGACTTCCGAAATCTGACCGTCGAACAGGCCTTTGGCATCATCAAGCCATTGGCTGCCGATCGTCGCGGTGAAATGAAGTCCCGAATCGTTCTCGGTCTCGAGCAAGCCAAAGCCCTGCCCTATGTCGATACCAACAAAATCGGCGTTTTCGGATACTGCTTCGGTGGCACGGCCGCCATGGATCTCGCTCGCTACAACGTCGGCGTCGCAGCCGCCGTCAGTTTTCACGGTAACTTCTCGCCCTTGCCCGATGTGGACCCAGTTCCGGAAGCCGAAACGAAGCCGATTCAAGCTAAGGTTATGATTTGCCATGGTGATGCGGACGATCATGTCACCATCGAAAGCGCTGTCGACGTGATGGCCGAATTCAGAAAGCGCGACACTGACTTCCAGTTCATCAACTACGCAAATGCCAAGCATGGTTTTACTGACATTAGTAAGTTAACAAACCTCAAAACAACTAATGTTAAGCGTTATTTTAGCCCGCGAAGATGCGTACAATAAACTCGCTGCCGAACGATCGTGGGCACAATCGACGGCCTTTTTGGCCGAGGTTCTGCTTCATTAAGCGAATTTAAAGTTATTTATGTTTGACCACTTTTTGTATGTAACAAATAAAGTATGAATAAAATAGTTATTTTTTTTTCAATGAAAATGGTTCAGCAAGAATTGGCACGAAAGTTTACGCCGCGCGTAATCTTTCGATAACACCCGGGCGTAACTTTTAGGAACTTTACACTTGGCGTAATCTTTCGACTACTGTTTTTTGTGTGTACATTAAGGGAATGGTTTTACCTTAAGTTGGAAATTCCAAACGAGATATACCGCGTTCGATAGCCCATAAAAAGGCATGAAAATCCCACTTTGAAACTTTTGCCAGATTCCCCTGGTTACCGAGTAATAAGCATTCAAAGTCAAAAATACCGACTTTTTGACTAAATGCAACCTTTTTAAATTTGCTTTATTCGGTACGCCATTGAAAACATAGACAGATACATGATGCCCTTAACTAAAAAAATGATATTACGTAAGTTTGGTTGGAGTAATATTGAGTAATATGCGATGTAAAATTTGCATTTTTACCAACGCTAATTACTCAAAACTGGTAAGGGCTAATTACTGCATAATTTAGCATTTAATAGACCTAGATTTTTTTTACATCTCCCACATGAAATTAGAAATCATAACTGCTCCAAACAAAAGTTATGATTTTTCAAAAAGTCACTTTTTTTTACTTTAAATGCTTATTACTCAGTAACCAGGGGGATCTGGCAAAAATTTCAAAGTGGAATTTTCATACGCTCCTATGGGCTATTGAACGCGGTATATCCCGTTTAGAATTTCCAACTTAAGGTAAAACCATTCGAAGCCCAAAACAGGCCGCACGTCCATGCTCTGGGATAAGCACGCTATCTCCATCAATGGAAAAGCCCACAAACGTGACAATAACAATCCCGCAGATGCCGTGATACCAATGTTAGATACCAACAGATTAAAGAAATCATAACATGTATGACTAGAACTTCACTATTTGTCAAGCATAGAAAGGTCGGTCCGAATCTGCCTTTGAAACTGTTCGTTGAAAATAAAATTCAATTAGGATCTTAATAAATAGTTTTGCATAAAGGTCTTTATCGAGAGTCTAAAACCATGAGTTAAAAGTATTCGTACAGCCGACACCCCGAATCCTGACGACCTCACGCACTGTCATGATGCATGTTTCCTCCATCATGTTCATGTTTTGCTTGGCAGTTGGCACTATTCAGGGCAAAGTGTAAGTACGAATAAATCTGTTTCCATTTTGATATAAGCAATTTTAGCGAGCTGAAAAATGGGGAAGTTGAAAGGGTCGTCTTTGAAGGGGAAGAACTCACCATCTTTGCGGAAAATACTCTGGATCAACTTTACCCCTTTACAATTTGCTTTCCGTCGTCAACTGATTCATACCCTTACTGCCCGTCTGGTTTTGCTGGTGCATCATTTCCAATTGGAGGTAAAATTGACTAATATAACAAACAATAAAACAACAAAGCTTTTAAGGAAACGAGCAACGGAAATTGATCCTAAATCGCAAAGGTCAACTGTTGGTAAATGGCGTAAACTTAGGCCTGACAGGAACCGTCAAGTTCAACGAAGACGGTACTCTCAATGTCACGGTGGTCGGATCCGAATCAAGGTTGATTGTAACTCTTCTGAATGCCGAAATCTATGAACCCGAAAAACTGAAGGAAGAAAAAAAAAACAAAAAAGGAGTCTTCCAATGGTGTCACTATCGGAATCATTATTGGTGTTGTCGGACTGATACTTTTGTAAGTTTGCATTTCGTCCAACACAACGTAAAAACAATTTTAAACAACATTTTTCAGCATCATCGGTATTGTTGCGACCGTCGTTATCTGTCTGTGCCGTCGTAAGAAAATCCAGAATCAGCCCATTTTGCCTCCAGAAATCGTAGTACAATCTGTGCCTGAAGTCGCGAAAACGCCGGTCGGAACCCCTGAGACCAACCAGAAAAAGGAAATGCCACCGACTCCAAAGGCGGCTCCGGAGCCAACGCCACCACAAACGCCCGTTAAAACACCGCCTACGCCAAGTGCCAGCCCTGCTGAGTCAAAACCGAAAACGACTCCAGCGACAGTAACCCCCACACCGCCAGCAGACGCCGCAGGGCTCCAGCCGACTTCTCCATCAACCGAGCCCGTGGAACAGCCGCCGAAGAAGGAGAGCGCCAAGAAGGCCAAGAGCACGGGAAAGGCAGGTACTTCAAAGGCGGAATCAACGGAACCAACCAAGGAACCCAGCGTCGATCAGCAGGAGAAGAAAGGATGCAAGGATGACTCGAAGAAGTCTCTCAAAGTAGAAAAGACGCAGAGCGCGACGGTACCATCGCCACCGAGTCTGAAATACAGCGACCATCCATACTCCAAGGCCGTTTCAAAAGCATCTGTGTTGAAGGAGAAGGACAACTTGAAGTACGAGGAGACGGCCAACCCGTTCACAAAGAAGATCGACTACAGCAAAGTCGACAGATTGACACGCCTGCAGCTCCTGACCGAATCCATCCGGTGCTATGGCATGAGGAACGGGAAGTTCACCCGCCACGACAACTTCGTGATTCGAGAGCGTTTCTCGACCAAGCCGCACAGGGTCCACCGATGGGAAAAGGACATCTTCAAGGCCACGCCTTCGGAAGCCGTCAAGGCCGCCGACGCCCTCATGGATCGAATTGAGAGGGAGCTAAAAACCTTCGGATACAGGCCACAAGACGATCTCACCCAGAATCCAGTCCTGTGGGGCCATCTCAACTACGAGGAGGCGGAGATGAGCAAGTTCTACTGGCTGCTCATCCAACAGCGGCCCGATCTCTTCAAAGTCGAGAAAGAGGACGTGAACAGTGAAGAAGTGCGCGAAATGCCGATCGCCATGCTCTATGCCTTGATCCTGAACACGAAGCTGACGCGACGCTTTCGCGAAGAATTAGTGATCGAGTTACGGTAACTCTTTTGGACTCTTTTGAATTAATGACAACCATTTGCTTGGTTTTAGCAAGGCAACTGTCGACGTTATCCGTCTCACAGGCCAAGATGCTCTACGTTTCGCCGCTTTTCCACTAAACTACCTCGTCCTGTTGCACAATAAAAACCCCTCAAGCTACGTGGAAGGGCGAAGCGGTCGTTCCACCGGGTACAGGCGGCACTAATCCAATTCATCTTGTAAAACATTTGTGTTTTTATATTTTGATTGAATATTAAGATTGGCTGATAATAACAAAACGTGCATCCAGAATCCATAAGCATTTAAACATCGGTCTGAACTTGTAGGTGTAACTGTTTCTATAAGTTGATTGCGATGAAATCGTATCCATGATTAGCCAGCTCGGTGTTTCGAACCTGCGGCAATTGTCATCGTCGTTCATGCTCGGCGATGATTTGGTCTACCTCGCGCCCTCGGAGCAAATCGGAGAGCACACGGGGCGCGAGACTGCGTGAAAGGGAGCGCGCGATCACGTCGACTCGCGCCTGTCTGCTCGAACCACCGTCGAACCCGCCGACTGCCAGTCTGCCATCGACTGATCGGGGCGTGTGGTTGCTCGTCTTGGCTCTTCCCCTTTTTGATGACGTTTCGCCCTCGTTCTTTGATGATTGCCTTTTGCGCCCATAATATTTAGCCTATTTTGCCACGGGACTCGTTCAATGGCACTATTTTGTGCCCATTCTTTGGGCCTATTTACTTTCTTTTTGGACAATTTGGATCGTTTTTTCCGGAAACGGATTCCTTTGGCCATTTTTCGGGTCCCCGCGTGATTCGTCATCATGACGCTTTTCGTCGTTTGATGCACAGTTCAGACCATTGGGACGGTGATACTTTGGACCGTGCTTTTTGTTGGCATTATCTCATTTTTTTCGGTAATTTTTGCGTTGATACTAATTTTATGCTGTAAAAACTTGGCTTTTATTAATATAAAATTCGGCTACGTTGCGCTCTTTTCTTGAGTTTTTGTTTTTAAAATCGCGCCACGAGTTGCTCTGTCATTTTGTTGACTGTTTCGCAATTGTCATCAAATTGCCAAACCCCAAACTCATGATTTTATGATTCGATCAGTCGGCCCACTTACGTTTTGGTCGATTTGCATTGTTTTTTCTTGGCTACTTTTGGGTCCTCGCGTGTTTTGCCGACGCTTTTCGTCGGCTGATGGACAGACAGTTGATGCCGTCGGAACGCTGACACTTTGATTTTACATTGGCTTTTCCCGTTTTTATGCCAAGCCGTCGTAACCCAAAACTTTACCGAATCTTTGCGCGTTTTTTGGTCGTTTTTCTACGGCCCTTTTTAGTTTGGCGACTGCGAACACGCTCCCGAACCCGAATCTATTATGAACACGAGTTCACAGCCACGTTTACTGATAATTAAATCAACACAGTGAACCGTTGTCACCTATTTTTCGTGGAAGTGTACCCTTTTCAACGCTGGCTCGTATTAGCGCCGATAAAAGGAGTATCTGAAACTGAAAAAAACCTACAAATTATTCCCTGCAATCGATAAATATACGTTGTACGCTGCACAAATGAAAATACAACTGAAATATCACTAACTCTTTTTTTCAACTGTTAGTTGACGCCTATATTGTTAATTGAATCGAATCTTAACAACCGTTGACAGATTTAAGAACACGATTAAACACGCCGTCATTGAACTTCACTATGTACAGTTAGATATCTAGAAGTACTGTATATTGGTTTTGATAAAATTAGACTTAATCGTACAAACAACTGCTTCTATTGATCGATGCACAAAAGACATTGATTAGATTTCCAATAAATCGACTTACAACTTTTGCCATTCTTCGACAAAAGTAACAGCATACTTGGTAATACACTGAACAAAGATAAATTTCTATTTGAACAAAGATTAACTTCTACTTAAACATACTACTCATCTTAGCCATGGATGAAGATTCTTTTTTCTATAATTCGAGCCCGTTACGTGCTGCATTTTGGTTTCGTGGTGTTTAAAGTGCGATTAGTCGTTTCTTTTCGTAGTGCCCACACTGCTAATTTGCTATATTACCATGGCAAGCGATGTCTGCCGAGCTAGGATGGTTCTTACTTTATCGACATAATCTTAATATTTTCACGGTATTTCGGCAGGAAGTTCTTCATAATATAACCGGCGTCGTAGACCGATATGTTCCAATGTTTACTGGTAAATCACCATACGTCAAAAAGATGAGCTGTATACAATGCTAACTTCACACTTGAGACAATTAACCGTCCCCATTTTGGCGTCTAGCACGACGTACGTGCGGATCCCAGAGTGCCGGCAAAAGTGGCGTTAATGGTGGAATTACTTTTACATAATATTTACTACACATGCGCGGCAATCTTTACAGGGTGCGCCAAAAGTTCCCGAACAAAGTCGAACAAACATTTCGTGCTATAACTAATAAACAACAAACCATCTAGCTGTCTAACCAAGTTTCATTAATAACATAAACATATAGTAAACTAAAGCTCAAGCGGTTCCTTAGTGCTGCTCCCTGCGCTGCTACAGAAGTCAAAATGTTTTTTTCAATTTTTGAGCGTGGGGCCGCAGGTCCATACGAGAAGCGAGTGACCCCCGTCTGAATCATTGGATTTTATACCTTGGATCCTCCAGTATCGCTGAAATTTTTAATACCCGCCAGGATTCGTGTTTTCTAAGGATTCTGAGAGGATTCTGCTCCATAGTCATTTTTTCCTGGTTTCCGAGGTTTAAGGGAAAAATTCATTTTAAAGCCTGTCGACGGAGCAGTTTTGGAGTTTATACATCTTTAAATGTTTAGCAGCATTGAATTGATGCCTGATTGGCATCACAGCTGGTTGCATTGGGCAAAGGTAGCAACTTCGCTGAAAGTCGTTGTTTTTGTCGACTTGAGTTCGGCTTCAAAACTACTTTAAACCACTTTGTCACCATTCGGTTGAACCCCGGTGGGTGCCATATGACGCAGAAAAAGACGGGCTACAACGTGGTACCGACCGCTCAAGTCCCATCGACAGAATAAGAGAGAAATTTCCAGTCAAAGTTTTCAAAAAATAAAAATCAATATTTTTTGACAATTTGATAAAAATTCAAGTGTGTCATTCCACTTTACATTCCAAAAGGCTTCGAATGCTTTAAACCGCACATCTCTACGATGCCGGGAAAGTACTTTTATAGAAGTCGGGGAAATTACTTTCAGAATCCATATCTCCAGAAGCAGAAGGTTTCAGACAAAATCCTTCCGGTTCCGAAGCACCTTTAGGTGTGCGAACATTTTTGGCTCAAAACATTTGGATGTCAAAAAATCGGGGGTCGGCTCTCCTAATAAACTTCGCGGATGGCCTCTTGAATTCAAACTTTTAGCCATTTTCGTGTGGTTCTACGTCATTCGCCACGGGTCGCCGGCA
>KB455517.1:36242-47885 GCA_000341325.1 Panagrellus redivivus | reverse complement strand
AACGAGCAACCATCATTTATAATATTTTGTTTTCAGATGACTTCGACAACGTCACCCTCATGTACTCCAAACACGAAAAAATTCCCATGAAAGATTTCGGCTGCGAAATCCGTGCCACGATGGACATCGATCATTTGTTGAACAAGTCTATTTTGCTCATGGACCTCCCGGAAACGAACTTGGAAGAGATTTTTTCAAAGTATGTTTTTTTTTCTGTTTTTCCGTTTCAAAACAGCTCTCGCAAGACATTGCAAACCCCAAACCGCCTGAGGGCATGGATAGTCTTAATGAGCTCAGATGGGACCCAACATGAGCCCCTCTGGCTGGCATGTCTGTCCTTAATGAGTAATCGATTAATTTTGCAGAATCATCCATGAAATGGACATCCAGGAGCCGGAATTCACAGCAGAACAAGTTCGAAACGTGCTTTTCACTGCGGATTCTAACAATCAATTCCACATTCTAAGCCGAACTGTGCAAAGCATCTGCACGACAGGGACCATCGGCGGAAGTTTCGATTACGATCAAACTTGGATCTGCGCCCTCTGCATGCTGAGTACCGTACAACATCGTCATGTTGCCATTGCGAGACTGTCGCATCCGACGAATCTCGGTCGAACAATGCAGGATTTGCGATTTATCGTCATCGTAATCGCGCCATCGAGAGCGAAGGGCACGAAAACGGCTCTCGAAACGACTAGAACCTTCGCTACACTGTTTGCTGATACGGATATCCGACAGAAGCTTGTCATGGCCAATTCCATCGACAGTTTCCGACAAACATTGTTAAATGCCGCAAAGGAGCTTGCCGTTGACCAAGAAAACTGGCGTGGCCGCAAGGCTTCCATCCATCTCAGCCAAGCAAAGGAGCAAGTCTTCGGTCAAGGCAGATGGTACCCATTCCGTGGCTTGATTCAGGACTTTCAACGACGAAGAGCGCATTATTATAGTGATTTTGTCGATGGTATTACGGGTGAACGAACGATTTCGAAACTTTTTTCTTCTGTCATTTTCTTGTATTTTGCGTGTCTACTGCCGGCGATTGCGTTCGGCGTTTTGAATGATGATAATACCGAGGGCGGCATAAGTACGTTTTTACAAGTTTTTTATTTGAAAGGTTCAAAATAATGTTTACAGACGTCAAAAAAGTGATCTTTGGCCAAGCTGTCGGCGGCATTTTCTTTGCCCTGGTTGGGGGTCAACCCATCATTGTGTTGCTGACAACAGTGCCTTTAGCAATATACATTAAAGTAATATTTAAGATAGCAGAAGAACTGGGATACGATTTCTTTGCTATGTATGCGTGTGTTGGCATATTTTGTCAAATGTTTTTGATAATTTATGCGATTTTGGAATTGTGCAATCTTATGAAACTGGCGACAAGGTGAGTTTTTGATGGGTTTTGTATTTTGGTCCCGACACGAAAATATGATAGTTGGTCCAAAAACAAAAGTTGGACATTTTGGTCCCAAAACAAAAGTTGGACATTTGGTCCCGACACGAAAATTTGACATTTTGGTCCCAAAACAAAAATTGGACATTTGGTCCCAACACGAAAATTTGACATTTTGGTCCCAACACGAAAATTTGACATTTTGGTCTCAAAACAAAAATTGGACATTTTGTCCCAACACGAAAAGTTAACATTTTGGTCCTAACACAAAAATGGCAATTTGGTCCCACCACGAAAGTTTTCAAAAACCAGTCTCACCACAAAACCATTTCAGATCCGCCGAAGAAATGTTTTCCCTGTTCATCGCCATAGCCTTCATCGTCGAATCTTTCCGCGCAGTCCACGACAGTTTCGTTAACAATTACTACGATTGTGACGAAAAATATGAGGAAAAGCTGCAAGCTGCCGTGGCAACCAATACAACGGCAACATTTACGGGTGTTCCTTGCCAACGAGCAACCTCCATTTTGTACATGTTGCTCATGTCGGGTACCTTGTGGCTGGCTTTCTCCCTGTACAACTTCCGGAAAACGCCCTATCTGACCCGGAGCCGTCGTGAATGGTTGGCGGATTACGCGCTGCCGGCTAGTGTGTTGATTATGTCGTTCTTGGGGGCTCATGTCTTCAGTGAAATCGAAAGTAAGCATTTTAACATTTGCGAAAAAACGAATGACTAAACTTGTGATTGCAGAGGACATGTTCAAAGTACGGGAAAAAATACCTCTGATGGCATTGCCAGACCTCTTCTCCCTGCCGTGGCAAGCTTATCCTGTGTGCCTTCTGCTCGGATTCTTCTTGTCTTTCTTGTTTTACATGGATCAAAATATTACCAGCGCTATTGTAAATAACTCTCAGAACAAGTAAGTTGGTCGAAAAGAAGGAAACAGAAAACGTTACACAAAGCGTTACACTTTTTGGTATCGTTATGCAAAGCGTAACACTGCCTAAAAATGATGTAACCGTTGCGGCAACCTTACCGGAATTAAAATGAAAATCGTTGCATAACAAAAAAAACGTTACACAAAACGTAACACTTTTTAAAAACGTTACACGGCATGTAACGATTCATAAAAACACTAACCATTGTTCTTGTTATGATTATCTGAAGAACGATGGCAACTGTCAAAAGAAAGAAAACGTTACATAAAACGTTACACTTTGCGAAAACGTTACACAACCTGAAATTTCAGGCTTAAGAAAGGTACAGCTCAACATTGGGATCTCTTCGTCGTCGCTATCTTGAACATCTTCCTATCAGTTATGGGTCTGCCATGGATGCATGGTGCCCTCCCCCACAGCCCGCTTCATCTCCGAGCCCTGGCTGACGTCGAAGAACGCGTTGCTCAAGGCCATGTCCACGAAGTGTAAGCCATTAGACTGCCCATATATCTTTACCAAAGTTCCCCCTTTTAGCATCATGAACGTCCGCGAAACCCGTCTCGCCACCCTCATCGCCCACATCCTCATCCTGATCTCCACGTTTACCCTGTTGCCGTTCCCGCTCCGTTGGATCCCGACCTCCGTGCTTCATGGCCTCTTCCTCTACATGGCCCTAACCTCCCTGACTGGCAATGAAATGTTTGAGCGTCTCCTGCTCCTGATCACCGAGCAACAAGCCTACCCGCCCACGCATTACATCCGCCGTGTGCCGCAGCGCAAGGTGCATCTCTTCACGGCGTGCCAGTTCATCCAGTTGCTCATCTTGTGTATGGTCGGGTTTTCGCCGTATCCCTTCGTCGAGATGGTCTTCCCGATTGTGTGCTTCTTCTTTTTGCCGATTCGGTAAGCATACGACAAAATTTGAGAACTATAGTAACCCAACTACCGTATCCCCAACTACCGTAACCCAAAATACAGTAACCTAAAATACCGTAATCCAACATAATGTAACCCAACTACCGTAACCCGACTACCGTAACCCCAACTACCGTAACCCAAATACCGTAACCCATTTCCAGGCACATTCTGATACCTCGCCTCATCGACTACAAGTATCTCGACGCCCTTGACGGCAAGCACTAACCAAGCAACCCCGATTCCTTTCGACAAAAACTTATCGATTGAAAATATTGATACAAAAACGGTTTCAACTACTGCACTACATCACAGCTACCATCCCAGTTTCGATTTAGCAACCCCGTGTGATATTCGATTGTATGCCCCCAAAGTCGACAATGAACAAAGCATATTAGAACCAAAACTGTGGTCCCCAACGGTCCACAAACAAACAGAACCCTATACATACTTACTTTGTTCCACATCTTGAAAAATTTCATATTGTAAAATTTTTTGATACTACATTTTAGAGATTGTTTATTAATTCATTTCGCAGTTGAAATAAGTACAATAAAATTAGATAAATGGTAATTAGTTATTACTTATTTGGTTCATCTTTAAATCTTGTAGCTAGTGAAATTTGCTAGAATGTACAATTTAGTGTTGCAATTTTGCGGTAAAACCCGAAAATAAAGCTGTCATCGATGGATAACTACAGGGATCGATGACTGGAAGGCCTTTTCTATTTAGATAGCATCGTTTTGGGGGACAACCATTTTGAGGCGACGGAAAAGGAGGGCGAAAAAGATGGCAGAGAAGAAGAAAATGAAGAAGCCGGCGGAGGAGGAGTTGTTCTGGACTGGGGCAGCGTTGATGTTGGTGGCAGCAGGGGCCTGGATGGGGGCCGTGGGCGGTGTCTGTGGGGTGGGGGCCGGCGGAGCGGGGGCCTGGGTCGGCGCTTCGGTGGTAGTGGCGGTGTTTTCGATGGTGGGGGTAGCTGGGGAAACGGATTCCGGAGCCGGTTGGATTGGAGCGGGAACAGTTTCGACGGAATTGGCCGCTGGCGATGGAACTTCAGCAGTTTTGGCATCGCTGGCCTCAGCCTTGGTGGCTTCCGGAGCGTCACCAGCCTCGGGTTTCGGGGCCGAGACGGCTTTCATTTGGTCGAGATGGTCCTGCATTTTGCAGTCACAAGCATTGCAGGTCCAAATGAGACTTCTGAAATGGCATTGATTATGCACATTTTACAGTACGCTACAGTAACCAACTTATGGTAAGCCACCGTAATCAAAATACAAAAAAGACTTCAAAACCCACTTTTTGGCCAAAATCTTCCGCTGCTCGTCGCTCGTCTCAATCGATCCAACCGCCCCCAAACTCGGCGTCGACATGAACGCGATCAATGCCACCAAAGCAGTGCCAATGGACCAGGAAGGCTGCCACGTTTCCGGATGATAGTCCGAGATGCTCAGACAGATTTTAGTATTGGTTTCGAACCTGCCACTTGGCTGAAACCCCATGATTATTACAACTCGCCAATTTTTATATATAAAAACCCACCGTGAGCATCATCAAACTCGGCGGCTTCATCGGATACTCATGGGGCAGCGTGATTCGGCCGTGATAGACGCCACCTTCGTAGGGAGAGTCCGGCGGTCCTCGGATAGTGAAATGCCATTCGAAAAGGTTGTCCTGGAAGCGATTTGTTGGAAAAATATATATAAAAACATCCGTCAATCACAAACATCGAGAGGTTGAGCAAAATACATGTCGGTCGGGGTTCGGAGCTCTGCGGCTTCGCGCATGAGACGGCGAAGACCGGCAGATCGGGAGGCCGCCATGGCTGGGAAGGCTACTTACTGCAAATTGGGGTTGTATTAGTGCAAAAACGACGTTGATCGATCAGTTTATCGAAAAAGAACGACGAAACAAAAAACCAGAAACGCGACTGGCCAACCAATGGTCGACGTGCACATGTTATCGGAGTTCGCGGCTAATATGTTTTCTATCAACGTCAGCACTAACTGCATAAAGCGATAGGGTAAAGAGCCAGAGGCGATGGAAAACGTGCTAATGCAGGCGGGGAAATTGATTTGCAGACGGCTGTGCATTAGCGGTTTTGAGGAAAGGCGGATATAACGTTTTAGATGGTGGTCAAATTGAAGTGGATTTCGAAAGCGTGGGGCTGGGAATTGGAAATGTGATGGATAGATATATAAAAAACCGTTTATTACGATTGTAAACACGTAAAACAAACGGTGTAAAGCAACGTTGACACATGTGTTGCAGCAACACTCGAGTGTGCGTTCGTCGCGTTTAGACAACATGCTGTCGACACGCGCCGCACGCAGCTGTGAAAATGCAAATTGTCGGATCAGCGTGCTTTTTTCTTATTGTAAAAATACATGCCTTTTTTCAATTTGTTTGGCTCTGACTCTGGTCAGAATCACTTGGAGTCGATTCCGACTAGTACTGACTGTGATTCAGAGTCAGAATCATTGTGTTCCCCGGGGTACTGTAACCAAAATTTTTCTTGAATTTCTTAATTTCTTCAATTGATTGAGACGTTTCGTTCCTTTCCGAATCTAAGTAATGGTGTCATCGGATTTTCTTAAAAGTCACTCCAAAGTGCTAAAATGCCAATCTTTGCCCGTTTTTCGACGGTTTTTCAAACTTTTCGACTCTGCTCCCTTCTGCTCCTTAGACGGCACTAGCACAATTCGACTCAGCACAAAATTTGGCAAAAACTGACATAGGTCTGAAGACCGGAGA
Organism: Panagrellus redivivus; assembly: GCA_000341325.1. NCBI lineage: Eukaryota > Metazoa > Nematoda > Chromadorea > Rhabditida > Panagrolaimidae > Panagrellus > Panagrellus redivivus. The sequence continues at coordinate 41,884 of KB455517.1, read as the reverse complement.
AGACCGGGCATCAGAAGCCGGCCTTCTCCTATAATAACGCACGAATGTCGAGCTCTTGTTCGCATGCATGGAACAGCTCAGAGTCGCCGTCCGTGATATCACAGATGTCTCGTCAAGGTTCCTTCTCATCCAAAGTAAGTTTTTCACCCACATCTTCCATTATCTTTACATTTTGTATATAAATATATTGTTTTTCAGCTGTGCCCGAAACTAGACAATCGACGCTTCAAATCGGTGATCGAGACTGATTACACACAACAAGACGTCCCCCCACAGCATGTCTCCACAAAATCGACAGAGAAGAACGAAATTTGACAATCCCAGCATCAAAGACGCCATGAATCCTCGGCAACGATTCAAAGTTGTCGTAAAACCACTAAATACTGATGTTACGTTAGCCCGACTTATTTTTTGTCAGTTTTTACAAATGTTTGACATGTTCTGTTTTGTCAGTTTTGTAAGTGTTTTCATGTTTTGCTAGCTGAACTGTGCCTTGAATTTATATATATTTTTAAGCTGTATTCCTATAAAAACGTTTCATTGTTAACATTTGTTGATACCTACAATCACCTACAAGCTAATGAAAGCACTTCCAACGGCAAAAAGAAGCAAAAAAACGCTTTTAGCGCTAACGTTGGAAGTTTATGCTCAAGCGTAATCTTTCAGAGAAGCGTAATCTTAAAACTACACCGCAGCGTCATTTTTTTGTGCATTACGCTTTGCGTGTTCTTAAGATTACGCTCAGCATAGTCTTTAGATGACGCTTTTTTTTGGGTTTGTATGAATTCGTAGCCTACGTCCTCGCATTAGTCCGTACAAGAAGTTTCAGCGATTTTAAATGGCATTAATTTTTAAAGTGTCAGTGGGGTTTTTTGTTTTCCCACAAAATGCGTTTTACCACACGCGCGCTTGGAAACGCATCCTTGTTCAAGCAACTAATTGGTTCTATTTTCGACAGTGAAATGATTCAAGATGCATAATCAAAACTGATTTATAAAATTGCAAAATGGAAAAACATGAACAAACATTATTAAAAACGAAAAGGAGACAACGTTTTTTATGTGACGAATTCGTCACATTACGTAAGCCTAAATTGAGGGTAATACTCAATTCATCCTTCCCTCGAAAAGAGAGAAATAAAGTCGCTCAACCAAAAGTTAGAAGATAACTTCTCCATACCATTTTACACTATCTCTTATTCTCTTTATTTCATGTGATCGACACTTATCCAAGAGGTAATGCACTCCACTTTTATACAAAACCGGTATTTCACTGATGTGAATTGTAAAGACAGCGGTTATAACAGGGATGCGAAATCCCCCGGGTGAAATTAAATTCGGGTGATATCCCCGGGGATATCCCCGGGGACATGCGGGTGATATCCCCCGGTACCAAATTTCAAGATTTTTAGGCTCTGTAAATTAAGGTATCTTATTATTATTTCAAATAACATGTTTTGCACTACTTTTTGTTAAAGGTTACAAATTCGTTAAAATCAAGTTTTTCGTGATGTTTTGAAAACGTTGATCAAAAATTTTGCGATTTTTCAAGAAGTCCATTGCGAAATCCCCCGGGGGAAATCAAAAAATGGGTGATATCCCCGGGGATATCCCCCGGGTGAAATCCCCGGGGATATCACCTTCGCATCCCTGGGTTATAACGAATTGCACGGCTACACACTCACTAGTTGGAAAGTTACTCACGAGTACCACTAAATGCTCGTGCATAAAGCATTCTTATCGCCGACAGATTGGTTTATCTTACTTAAACATATAATAAAGCGGGTCATTTTGGGTTTTTGTCAGCGCTACGAGTATTCAAAGAGAGACAAATTAACCTAAATAGAATTTCACGTTTTATCTATATAGAACACGATTAGAACATGCGAGTACAGCCCAGCGGAGATATACATTTTGATTATGTGTACGCTTAAATAACATATTCGCGGAAACAATGTGTTAGTTACTTTAGCCCTGAAATGATTACCGCAACTAAAGGGAGAAACTGGTTAACAGTAATATTATGTGCTTTAACATTTGTCTATACTGTGGTTACATATACTTATTATTCAGACGGTAATCTCGCGGGTCATAAATACTTGGACGATGTTGGTAGCGGGTCACCGCAAAGTGAAAGTCTTTCTAAGAAGAATTGTAAACTACCCAAATTGAATCCGTGGGATCCTATTATTTTGGAATACATTAAGCCGAATAAAATCTATCAAGCCAATTCAAGTGTTGAAATATTGACGAAATTAAATGACGGAGTATTGACCAAAACTTTTGATGATTCAAAAAAGGAATGTGCATATCGCTGCATGTTTCCAGTTAATGATAGGCAGTTAGAATACGGTGATTGGAGCGATATTAGTCAAGGTGCAACGCCTGAGTGTGATGTTGTTGAAACCAGATGTTTTTACGTTGATCAAAGGAACAGTTCTATTTTTAATTACATGCACGCACAAATTCGTCAAACAAAAACGTAAGGTTTTTTAAGTAAGCATTTAAATTATGTCGGCCTTTCAGCAATCCAAAAAATGACGAACAACAAACTCCAAATGTACACATTATCGTTTTCGATTCGGTTTCGCACAGTTCACTAATTCGAACAATGCCAAAAACACTAGAAACTTTAAAATCTGAATATGGCGCAGTTCCATTTCCGCATTTGAACAAGGTCGGGTCAAACAGTCGCCCCAATGGTTACGCTTTTTTACTCGGTAACCAAAAGACTGTCATACGTCTCGTATACGCCTTCTTTTAAGGAAAACAATTACGCAATATTTCAAAGTCTCCAATTTCAATAGGCCATCCGTCTGACTATGCCAATGATGACGAATCTTGCCAAAAACCTATGGACGACGATCAACACGTATTTTCCATATTTAAATCAGCCGGATACAAAACTGCGTACATGGATGATTGGGCCACCAATGCATTTACTTACCCCAATTGTGTTGGTTTTGGCAGAAATGATTCGATAGATCACACAATGAAGTAAGTCCATAAGTGCTACTTTTTTTATAATAATTTCAATCATAGATCATTTTTTCTACGACTCGGTGTTGGCATTAATAATTACACTTCTCCGACTATTAGTAAAACCGTGCGAACAGCTAACAAAATGGATGAATTAATGTATCCTTATTTCGAACAATTCATTAACGCTTATCCCGACGTGCCCAAGTTTTCTTTAATGTGGACTTCGTATTTGGCGCACGACGATAACAACAATCTGTTTCAAGCCGACGACTTTTTTGTCGATTTCTTTACAAAGAATAAGGCAAAGGTAAGTAATGAAAAAAAAGAATAAACACTATTTGCAGTGAGGCATTTCCAGTTTCAAAACTCATTTATTTTTTTGATGAGCGATCATGGTATTCGCTTCGGCGGTATTCGAACGACAAAAATTGGCGAAATGGAAGATGCAAACCCGGCACTTTTGGTGATTTTACCACACCATCTCCGCGAAAACGCAACACTTGTAAATACTCTTGTTAGTAATTCACAGGAACCTATTTCTCACTACGATTTGTTCGCTACATTTGTTGATATTGCTCGCGCCAAACACAGCGACGAAAATAAGATAGTCCTTCATGGATCGTCGATTCTTCGAGAACTTCCTCAACCTCGAACGTGTGACAACCTCCGAATTCCTATTGAATTTTGCAACTGTATGTATCCAAAAGCGTCGAAAATATCGGACAACGCAGAATCACAACAGATTGCATCAAAGTTGGTCGAAAATATGAATAACGTCATCCAATCGGATACACTTTTGCAAAGTGTTTGTACACCGCTCACACTTAATATGAACACATCTGTTTTAATGGATGAATTTGACGCAGACAACGAATACACTATATATTTTGTTACATTCAACGTTGTTCCCGGGAATGGGTCGTATAGAGCGTACGCAGGGCGACCAAAAGGCGGTGATGTTACCGTATTGAGTTCCGAATATACACGTTTAGATATGTATGCAAAAACTGCGTACTGTGCATCATCTAGTTTATACATTAACTTTTGTTATTGCAAAGAATTAGTTTTGAAAGACAACATTTAACGGATTTAAAAAACAATGCTTCTCTAAAACTAAATATGTATAAAATGTTTGATAAAATTTTTATTGAATTTATTTTGATAATAAAATTTAACCATTGTTGAGGCCTGGTGTGGCTTGGTGGTTCGGGACCATGTGTGGGAGAGCCTTGGAGTTTACAGTTTATTCCGAGCGCTTTCGCCCATTGCGGGCCTCGTCAGAGAACTGCAATATGGAACAAAGACATAAAGACATGATATGACAGAAGTACATTGAATACATTGACACGAGACATTCACGGGTAACTGGAGGATGTTTCGGATTCTTGGTTCGGGGGGTTCCGGCGAGTGAGACAGAAGGCGTATGAGCGTCCATGTGCCTGCTCGTCCTTAACGTTTATCTTTGGCTTGTGCTGTTCCAAGAGGAGGGATTCCTTTGCCTTACGCTTGTGCATCCGGCGTTCCTGGACCATGATGGTAGCTGACTGGAGTTGGAATCGATTGCCATGGTGTTTGGTCTGCCGCTGCAGCGCGCGAGCTCGAGAGAGAGTTCCCTTGCAGAAAAGTTTGTGATTTTTGCGCTCTTTTTACGGCTTTTTCATGCCTTTAAGATTTTTTTAAAAATTTTTTTTCCATTTATAATCTACGACAATTTGGCGTCGAATAAGACCGATTGCATACAATGCCGATCATGTTAGCCAGTTACGAGTACTTCCAAAAGCGTAACATCGCAAAGATCTCAGAATTTACCCTTGAAGAGAACACCCGATATACGCAACAGTTGCCAACAGTCTACAGTTGGCATGGATTATGTTCTTTTTTTTAACAATCAAGGTATGGGGCCCGAAAACGTCTTTGATGTTGCCAAGTGGCGCTCGAGATGCCAGTTCCTCATCGATGGCGTCGGCAAATTTGTTCCAGATGACCCTGAGAAAGATGAAAACATTTACGAAATGATTGATAGCTTTGAACAAATGACGGATATACCATAAATACCCTCGATTTCAGACATGTCAACAATGAACGAGTTTCGAACATAGTTCCTCAACACCCTTGAAACCGTCTTCAGCTACACAGGTGACGTCAGGTATCTCAATAGTCTGCCGTTCATGTCAGCCACCTACGAGTACTTCCGGAAGCGTCACTTCAGTAACGTTAAGGATTTTACCGTCGAAAATATATCTTTTGGAGAAGGGTGGCTCTGATGTGGATTACGATTATCCGGAAAAACAGGTCCCGAAACACGAAGATGTGCTAGAATCCCATGTCTAGTGGGAGCCTCTGGAATCTATTTATGCTCCTTTGAATTTTCAACAATCAAATGACAATGAAACTTGAGTTTATTTGTATGTCGTGTAATAGTAATAGCTTTACATTTCGTTCATAAAATAAAAATTTTTATTTGAAAACGATGTCTATTACTTAGTTTCTTCTTTTTTTCTACGGTTTCCATAGTGTACAATCGGAATTGCGTTAAGTTCAACATTTTCAGAACTAACTTCTTTGACCATGTATTTCCGAGCACGATAGACAATACACTGAGAAAAAAAACATTACATTGCGTAATGCTGCGCATTACCGAGTGTAATGCCGCGCATTACG
>KB455517.1:10946-27480 GCA_000341325.1 Panagrellus redivivus | reverse complement strand
ACCGGTGACAGCAAGCCCCTCCACTTCGGTAGCCTCATCGGCCGTAACAAGCGTCAAGCCGCCTGCAACTGCGGTGCCCAGCCCAACGGCTGCCCCGCCGGTCCCCCTGGTCCTCCCGGCCAGCCTGGTGCCAACGGTGATGACGGTCTTCCCGGTGAGCCTGGCCGTCCCGGTGCCGCCGGTGTTGCCCTCGTCCTCGACAACCTCGGCAAGGGTGGTTGCATCTCGTGCCCTGCTGGTCCCCCTGGTCCTCCCGGTCCCGATGGCCCCGCTGGTCCCGCCGGTAACGACGGCCAGCCCGGTGCTCCTGGTGCCCCCGGTAACGATGGACAGCCTGGTGCCCCCGGCCCTGTCGGTGATGCTGGCGCTCCCGGTGCCCCTGGTGCTCCCGGCCCCGCTGGTAACCCCGGCCAAGACGGACAACGCAGCGTGCCCCTTCCCGGTCCCAAGGGTCCCCCCGGCCCTGCTGGTCCCGCTGGCGCCCCTGGTCCCCGTGGTCAAGATGCCGCTCCCGGTCAACCCGGTGCCCCTGGTCCGGCTGGTCCCGCTGGCAACCCTGGTGCCCCCGGTGCCGACGGTCAGCCCGGTGCTCCCGGCGGCCCCGGCGTGCCCGGCTCCGATGCCGCGTATTGCCCCTGCCCGCCCCGTACTGGTGAGGCTGCCGTCTCCGGCGGTTCCGCCAGCCAAGGATACCGTCGTCGTGCCCGGTCTTAAGCAGGACAGTGGTATCTTGACTTCATCTTCTCTCGCATGTGGTCTTATTTTGATGATGCTTACATTTTCGAATGACTCTCAAAATAAAGTAATTTGACTGCAATCATAACGGTGTAAAACAAAAAAAGGGAATGGAAAGGAAAAAAAGCGTTACAAAAGTCGCAAAAACCATGTGCGTTCGGTCTAACTTTTCGTGGTGAGAGTGCCGATAGCGTGCGCACTTTGACAAATCACCGCAAATCGTCAACTGCGACCTTCTCTCACACTTCGAACATCCAAAATTAGTAAAATCGTTCATTTTAACAATAAAAAACTTCAAAAATACCACATTCATCACGATTCTGGCCCTTGCGGCCGTTCTCTGTCACTTTCCTTCTCTGCTACCTTCTCCTTGTCACCTACTGCAGCTTTATCCTTCTCCTTCTCAGCTAACCTGTCTCGCTCTTTTTCTGCTGCAAACCTTTCCTTCTTCCTCATGTTTTTCTCCACATTCCTTTTTACAAGTTCCACGTATCGCCTGTAATCGTGGTAGAAGGTCTTTGTTTCCTCGGTTTCGGTGATGACCTTCTGCTCAATGAACAAATGTAGTAAGCATATATGGACGTACGCGTATTGTGGGTTCGATTGTATCGAGTGTACGCGTTGGCGACGCATTTCGTGCACTATCTAAAGGCGAGCTTAAGTATGAGCTGTGAATAGGTGACAGCTGTTTACCTCAGTCATTTTCAACGCAGTCGATGTCCTGAGCTTGTCATTGGCGTAGTCGATTCCGCAGAAGGTTCCCGTTCGACCGATTCTGGAAAGAAATTGGACAATTGACGCGTTTTTAGGCATTTAAGTGTGAAAAATTTAGACAATTGTTTGTCAAAAAGGTGTGAACGCACTTCTGACACCTGTTTATGAAAAAAGGTGTGAAGTTTTTTGTCACCTATGTGTGAAAAGTGTGAAACCAACCCCGCCGAGCAATGCACCACAATGGGCGCCCCATTGGCCTTCTCTTTCGTCCACTTCAGAAGCTCGATCGCCGGCGACGGGTCCAATGGACTCACATGATCGGGCCAATCACCCCAGTGATAGTGCGACACAGTCAAGTCCGCTTCGGCACGATCATGTGCCTTTCTGAAATCTCTGTCCTGGAAGAGTCAGCAGCCCGTGACCACCAATGAAAAGCCGACATACAAGTTTTCCACAGTGAGTGTCGTGATCCGGATGGATTCCATCTCGGTGAGCTCACTGCGCTCATTCTTGATGAGGAACTTGCCGTGACGGACGGTGTCGCCGACGGCGGGCGGCCAGTATTGAGCGCACTTTTCATAGCCGTTTTCGATGATCCCGCATAGCATGACGATGACCGGGACACGCTCCTGGAAGACCATCTGCCAGAAGTCGACGACAGTGTCATCCAAAGGGCCTTGGGCACAGATGTACTTCTGGGAGCCGGGGACGGGACAGACGAGCCAGGACGCGTGGATGTAGTCATTGTCAGGGCGACGGCCTTTGAGGACGACTCGGGTTTCGTCCATGCAGAGGACATCGCCGTAGCTGAAAGTGCATGATTCTGAGAAGACAGAAAGATCCAACAAACCGATTCTTATTTTCATTCGCCGTGTAGGCCGTGGCACTCGTCGGAGGCAGATAGTCCCTCGACTTTGTGAACTCCTTCACGATGCCCCTCAGTTTCTTAGTATACACAGTCTTCGCAAAAGCGGCGCGACCATCGGCGGCAAGGGTGTTTCTTGCTTCAAAATTACTTTTCTTGTCTCCGACGGCTTCATCGTCCTTATGCAATTCCGAGCTCGCTGCCATTTCGTCGTCGTTCTTCGGGGTCGCAACCTGCATCAGGGATTTGGTGCCAGGTGATTTCGGATTCCGTTTGCTCGGTGTATCACGTAGCAGCTTTTTCTCTGAACCATCTGTGTGACCCTTCTTATGTTTGTCTTTCCTGTCTTTGGACTTCTTCTTCCGAGTCCGCAATGAAGCATTGATAAGCTTCAAGTTCGCAGGTGAATCCACTGCGAATGGCCCCTTTTCATCGCCACGCTCTGAATCTTTCACATCGGCACCGGCGGAGCTTTCTTGCTTTCTTGATCCCTTCTGAAACAGTCAGTCAGCCAAACAGTCTCAAAATGTAAGCCCACCACGGCCGATCCACCCCCAACCTTTGAGCCTCGTTTCCTGCCACTGCCCGTGCTCTTCTTTGTCCGGAGACTGTTTATCGGTGCCACTGAACTCTTGGCCTGAACCCGATCCCGAAGTCGCTGTTTGGCATCGGTCGTCGTTGCCGCAGTGGTGGTAGTCGCCGTCGTAGTCCCGGTCGGCGTGTTCGTCGTCCCCGTTGGCGTCGTATTTGTAGTACCGGTGGTGGCAGTGCCGGTCGTACCAGTCGTACCCGCAGGCGGCTCTTCCGGGATAGCTGGCGGCTGGCCCGGAAGCTGTGACTGTTGCTGTTGGGCTTGTCTTCGTCTCCGACTCGCAGCCGCCAGCGCTTCTGCCACCTTCTGCTTCGTGGGCTTATCACCGCTACGCCGTGCTCGCATACTCATCTTGATAGAGTCCTAGACGCCTCGAAAGGGAACTATTCGGTGGGAATGCGATCCTATCCGAAGACAACCGCTTTCAATGCGGCAGATGCGCTAATTTACATGGGAGTCTGAACGCGTAACGCTGTTGGGTGCACGACGGGATTTTGGGGACAGTTCTCAAGAAAACGCGCTCGGTCGCTCGCCCGCCTGCATGCGACTCGCAAAAAACGGTCAAAAAAAGGAGAGGGTCGGTGCATTTTTTGACATTTTGGTGGTCCTATAATTTTGCACTCAATAGCGGATTTCGGCACAGAAGTGACCAAATCACTCGCTGTTGACGTCAAATTAGTCGTAACAGCCTTGCGAACAAATTTGCCTGTTCGATTTGCGATATCTGTTGGCCGCATTGAGAAACATGCCGAAACGTCGACTTTCGGGGGTCGAGCATCAGCAATCGCGGATGCTTACAATAGCGCAACTCGGCACAGACTGGACGAAATTACACCCGGTTTGTGTCAAACTGACCGCAACAACATAGCAAACAAATCCATCTGGGATTTTTCCGATATCTTTCGGCATCATCGAAAAAAGTGGCATTATGTGGATTCGGAAGTTTCAACCGCTGTTTTTTGCCAATAGCAGATCTCGGCACAGATTGGACCAAATCACTCGCCGTTTGTGTCAAAATGACCGCAATGAGCTGGCAAACAACTTCCCCTGAGAAATTTTCGATACTTGAACTCATCGTCGAAAAATGTGGCATAATGTGGTTTTTGGGGTGTCAAAACCGGCAGTCACGAGTGTTCCCAATAGTAGAACTCGGTGATAAGAGCATCAATTCCAACGTGGTTTGAACCAAACGATAGAGGAGATTCAGGGCTACGACTTCACCTGAGAAAATTCAATATGGAATCCTGGATCGGAGTCTATAGCATTTCAAGTAAAAAAATTTCAGGATTCGCAGTCATTTGTCTCCCTTTTCCCTTCTTTCTCGCCGCAGCGTACGCACAGGTGCATGCACCCAGTGCAAAAAAAGCGTAGATTTGCATGACCCAGCTGGATAGAGCGTGCGCCGTGTACTGACCAAAACCCCCTATGCAATCCCGTCGTGGGGTGTTCATTTTGTTAACTGGACCTTAACTGGATGTATCTAACAAACTTATATGGCATTTAGAGTTTTTAGAAAAACAATGCCAACATACCGTGTTTTCGTCTACGGTACTCTAAAACGTGGCGAACCCAATGCACATATCATGTCGAATCCGAAAACTGGCAAACACAAATTCGTCGGTGGTGCGGTGACGAAAGAAGCGTACCCATTATTCGTTGCGGGACAGTGGAATATTCCGTTTATGCTAGGTGAAGAAGGCAAGGGTTTTGTAAGTCAATCAACCACTTGCTTCCAAACTACAGTAATTCTAGCCTTCAGCGAATCCACGGAGAGCTCTACGACGTCGATGAAGCTAAACTCAAAGCGCTGGACACCCTTGAAGGCCATCCCACCGTCTATCAACGAACCCTTCGACCCGTCATTCCTGATGGCAAGAATGCCAATGATGATGATGCCGTCGAAGAAGTTTGGATGTACACCCTTAAAAGGTACGATCCCAGATTGGATGAGACTAAGACAAAGCTGTTAGATAGGTATTACAATGGCGTCGAAGGCCGCTTTTACATGAAACAGTAAGGCTCCTGACGCCCATTTGAAAGGAATCTAATAAAATTCCTTTCAGCGAAGTCGTCAAAAGCAACGATAATCTAATTTGAGCCCATCAAATCCACACTAAGTGACTGACCAATAAACTGACAACTATCTTTGAAGGCCTAACCTTTGACTCCAGTTTTCCTTTTTGCATCATATCAACAACCTTATCAGACTAACCGCATTAACCTCGTCATTACCGTAAAATTAAGACTAAAACAGCTGCACCTGTGCTCCATCTTATGTAGTTTGCTTGCCAAACCTCCGGAAACGTCACTTTTGATGATTTAAATGACGTTTGTCATCATCCGAAGCCTCCGAAACACAAACCCAACCCACTGATTTAGGCATCACAGTCATGGAATGATGCATCATTGATCCATTAATCCCAGGTATACCAACCTCCACTTGATAAGACAATAAAAGTTGGAAGTTTACTGATAAGCACCAGTCTATACATAAGGTTACAATAAAAGCTGGGAAGTTCAAAGGACCACAGAGCCAAAACGCTTTGTTTTATCATTTGTTCACTCGGAAGAAGCCATGAAGTTGCTGTTCATTGTGTTGTGGTGTTCTTTGTCGCCATTTTTGGCGTTTGCAAAGTATAATGAAACTGAAGCTATTTTGTTGGCAAAGATGGCCGAAACTACTTATACATTGTATCCGGATAAGTGTTTTGCTGCGTGAGTTGGGAGGTGTTGTTGTTGTGGTAATTGTAATTTGTTTAGGCTTTTTGCTGATAACAAAGACTATGAATTTGTCAAATTGTTGAGCCGACCATGCGATATTTTGGGGAACTATTGCCGTGGCATTGTAGCTGCGAATCGTGCCGAGAAGCAATTGTACGTTGCTTTCATGGGCACGAAGTTGGATGCGCAATTGTTTATCGAATCACTGTTGTCGATCTCGCCGACAAGACGCTTCGGGAATCTGGGATTGTCAAATGACTACTTTACGGATGCGTTGGAAGCGCTTTGGGGAGATTTGTTGACGGTAATTATGGATAAGCAGTTTGTGGTAAGTCTACCATTAACTTTCAAAACATCTAAACATCGCTTCTAGAACTACAATGTGACCTTCACAGGCCACTCCCTCGGCGCAGCCATCACCTCCCTTGCGGCCCTTAAAACTGTCTACTTCGGCCTAAAACCTTCATCAAGCGTCAGAATGATCAACTTTGGTCAACCTCGTGTCGGAAACCACGACCTAGCCCATGCCATGAATCGTCTCGTCCCAGAATCCTACAGACTCATCCACACGGACGATTTTGTCCCGCATCTTATCCCATGCGAATTCGCCCTCAACAGTACCCTTTCTATCAACGGCACTGCAGTCTGTAAAGACGAAAACAGCCCATTTTCCTTCCATCACGGAACTGAAGTGTGGTACCCTGGAGACATGACGCCCAACAAGAGCAACTACAGTATCTGCACGGGGGCACCATTTGGCGAAGACCCGAGTTGCAGCAATCTTATCCAATTCAATGTCTTTGGAGACGTCTCACATTATTGGAAGGCCCATCAACACTACTTCAACCATAAAATTAATATTCCTACAATATACACCTGCAAGCCTTGGGAGTTTTGAGTGAGATAAGGAACAAAGAGTGTTCAATGGTCGGTAGCAGGAGTAACTTCAACTGGTTTCGAGAAAACTGATAACGGTCTGCATGGATTTACTTTTATACTTGTGTTGATTGATGTTTGTGTATAAAACAATAAACTGGTGCCCTTTTTGAATGGATTTTGAAGAAAAATATATAAAAAAAACTGATGGAAATTGAAACTGTCATTTTGTCATCAATACCGGAAAAAAATGATGTTGGTGTCCAACACTGTCACTTCTGAATTATAAAGATATGTTTCTCAGCGACGTAGAAACGTTTTGTAACAAAATTTTGACGTAAAAATCCAATTGAGAAAGCAAAACTGACGTGAAAACTGAAAGTGCAAAGCAAGCAAAGAAAAAACCCGAACACCACCCAAGCACTCCCACCACGAAAAGTGTCCCTCTCAAAAACCCGACTTGCTTCAATTTCCGTCAGCTATCACTTGCTGCCGTCGATTATCACTTCGATTCAGTCCTTTTTCGACTATGTATCCGAACCTTGATCAGCAGGAGATCGTCTTCGTGCACAAGCTGTCTTCAGGCGAGCCGCGGGCACGATCTCGAGCTCTCAAAAAGCTGCATTCGTTTTTGAAGGAATCGTCTGAGAGTCAATGTGAGTTTTTCATTCCTTTTTTTTCATTGAAACGTGTAACGGAACAATGGCAATCTTTTAGTTGTAAGAAATATCGAAAAAGGTATAAAAATATATATAAAACACGCAATTTCAGCCCTCAACTCCGAAACCTACACCAACCTCAGCAAAGGCCTCCATTATGCGATGTGGATGCAGGATAAGCCTTTGTTGCAGGAGGAGCTTGCCGAAAACATTGCCTCGCTGATTGATGACTTTGAAACGACATCCGAAGCTGCTTCATTCGTCTCATGCTTTATCGTTTCACTGTCGAAGGAGTGGCACTTGGTTGACCGCTGGCGCATGGACAAGTTTTTGATGGTAAGTCATCATTTTATATATATTTCTCGAGCATCCAACTTACTGATGACTTACAGATGCTCCGTGTCTTCATCCGCAAGGTATTCGTCACCATGGCCACCGCTGAATGGTCCCCCGAAGTCGTCGAACCTCTCATGGAAGCCCTCACGGAAACGCTCATCAGTCCCACCAGTCGTGTCGTCGATTCCTTGAAGACCCACTTTGCCTCGGTGTACTGGGACGAGCTCGGTCAGTGTGAAAATGTAACGGAGGATGTTGCTCACACCTTCCTTGATCGTTATTTGGCCGTTCTCGCCGAAAACAGGACCAGCGATCTCTACTTCCGAAGCATCTGTGACGAAGTTTTTGAGAGCCTCGTACGGACCGTCAGTCGTGAATTGGAAGACGGTGAAGAAGACGAAGAGTATGATGAGATGACGCGAGTTCTCCGTCTGGATAATCCGATCCCGCTGGACCTCGACAAAGTCAGGAAGACGTTGTTCGAGATCGGCGCCAAGCCCACTGTCAACAGTCGCCGTCGCAAGCGGCTCTACACATTGAGCAAGAAGTTCGGTGCCATCATCAAGGGCAAGAATCCCGTCGCTCGTCCTGTGGAGCCTCCCAAGGGATCTGGCGTCGACAAGGGAATGGTCATCAATGCCGCCGATAAGCTCAAATCCATCGAAGCACGACTCAAGAAGGATCGTCAAAAGTTCAAGACCGAAATGAAGGTCATCAAGAAGCAGAAGAAGGCTGAAGAGTGCGTTTCCCCTGCTATTCTGTTAGCATTTATTTAAAAATTTGTTTTTCAGGCTTGCTCACATCGAAAAAATCATGGCAATCGCCAAGAAGAAGGCCAGTTCCCGCAAATCCGCCAACAAATTCAAGCCAGGCGCCATCAAGCGCAAGACCGGCCATCACCGAACGCCGACCGTTCCAAAGAAGTCGAAATCTAACTGATTCTTTTTTAAACTGACCCCCAATTGTTTCATTTGTTGAGTTTACAGTGATTTTATGAATTATCCAACTTTCAAACTTGAAATTACAATGAAACAAGACGAGGCTGTCGTTATTCAGCCTTTTTATCAGCGGGTTCTTTTTCCTTTTTATCGTCGGATTCTCGGACTGTTTTGCCCTTAGCGGCGGCTTCTTCATCTTTGATCTTCTTTTCCGCTTCTTCCACAGCGGCATCACGTTTTGATTTCTCTTCGTGAGATTTTTTCTTCTTCTTTTCCTCGGTCTTTTGATCGTCAGCCTTTTTGGATGGCTTTTTATCAGCTTCCTCGGCAGAGTTTTTCTTTTTCGATGGCTTCTTGTCGACATCTTCGCCGGAATTCTTCTTTTTGGAAGGTTTCTTGTCGACTTCTTCGGCGGAGTTTTTCTTATTACTCTTTTTTGGGTGTTTTTCCTTGTCTTTATCCTTTTCGTGATCCTTTTCCTTGTGTTTCTCTTTATCTTTATCCTTGTCTTTGTCCTCTTTCTTCTCGTGATCCTTGTCTTTTGGCTTTTCCTTTTCATCCTTGTCCTTCGTCTTCTCTTTCTCATGATCCTTGTCATTGTTGTCCGGCGACGGAGTATCGTCATGCTTATCCCTCTTCGTCTTCGCCGGTTCATCTTCATCCTTCTAAAACACCACTAATCACCCAACAGTCCGCCCTACAGTAACCCACCGAAGTCGTCGTCCCTTCAGTGGTCGTCGCAGTGGTCCCGGTACTGTCCCTACTCTCCAGCGTCTTGATCTTCCTCGACCTCCGCGGAATCGTCCTCTTCGTCTTTTTCTTCTTCTCAGTTATCGGCCGTATCGGTGCATTGATCAACTCGAAGACAGTAGGTGAATCTGGATCCGGCTCGACTTCGATGGCTTCGCCACTTGCCTTCTTGTCCTTTGACACATCATGACTCGTTGGTTCTGTTTCATGGTGGGTTTCCTTCTTCGTTTGTTGGGTTTCTTCAGTATCGTGCGACTGTTGCTCCTTCTCCTTTTCAAGTTCCTTCTGTGTGGCTTCAGGTGCAGGCGTCGAAGGGGTTGCTTCTACCGGAGGTGCTGGTGCCGGTGCCGCCTCTTCGGGTGGCTTTTCTTCCATCTTTTGCTTCTTTAGTCGTTTTAGCGTTTCCAGAAGTCGATTCCTCGTCGTGGTAGGTGGTGGCGTTGCTGTCGGGGGCGTTGAAGTGGTCGAAGTCGTCGTCGTTGTTGTAGTTGTAGTGGTAGTGGTGCCAGTGGGAGTAGTCGGGGTCGTCGTCTCAGGAGTGGTAGGGGTACTTGAAGTTGGTGGGAATGGTGTAGTAGATTCCTTTCGACGGAGCTTCTTTCGGGATTCTGAAAGACAACCATGAACTGATTGATGCAATTTGGAAAAACCAACCTCTTATAGACGTGACCATCTTTTGGAAAATACTCTGATTCGGAGCCGGAGCAGCATCTGGTGCCACTGGTGGGGGTGATTCTTCAGTCTTTTTGTCGCCTTCGGCTGCAGCTTCTTGCGTTTGCTACAACAAAAGACATCGGTTTCGTGACGAAAACATTCAAAAAGCCCGCGCAACCGTACCTTATCTTCGGCCGTTTTCTCAGTCGTCGCCTTATCCTCTATCGTCTTCTTATCAGCCTCCGTCGTCTTATTAGCCGCGTCAGCTGCCTTCTTATCCGCGGCCACCGCGGCTGCTACAGCGGCGACTGCTGGTGTTGGTGCCGGTGCCGCCGGAGGCTTCTCTTCCTTCGTTACTTCTTCTTTCGTCCTTGTTTCTTCCTTTGTTTTCTCCTCCTTCGTCCGTGCCTTATCCCCCGAAGCGCTCTTCTTCCGCGTCGGCGCTGGCTTTGGTGCCGTTTTTGCCTCTTTCTTCTTCTCTTCAGAATCCTTGCTATCCTTGCTACCAGTGACCGATTGTAATGGTAGCTGCTTTTCTGGGGCCTTTTTTTCAACTGGCTTCTCTTTCTTCGCCGAGGGTCTTGCCTGAATCAACAATTTCACAACCACAACATCAAACTACAGTAACCCAACCTCTCTGCTCTTCCCTGTCACCTTCTTCGCCGCCGCTTCCTGTGAATCATTCGACTTCAAGGCATTCTTTATCCTTTTCAGTGCTCCTGGTGACTTCTTAGTCGCCGGTGAAGGCGGTATTGGTGATACTGGTGTCTTGATGGTTTCCCTACTGTCGACCGTCTTTTCGACAGTTTTATCCACAGTTTTGTCGACAGTCTTTTCCTTTTTCGGCGATCGTCGCTCCTTTGAAGCGCTCGACGTCTTCCCCTGCAACTTCCAATCATACCTTGATTCACCAATCTATGATTCCGTCTACGGTAAAGCAAAGCGGTGACTAACTTCCTTCCCTTTGCCCCCAAAGAACCATGTCATCGTAGCTAGGATCCAGAATATCAGTCAGATTCGAAACACGGCTTCAACGCGGGGGATGGTCGGCCCCGGTGGCCTATTCGAACTTTTTCTCATTGTCACGTTGCCTCAGGGCATCATGGTCGATTTATGCAGATTTAACGCATTTTGAGAGAAATTTTCTGAACAGAACGTCGAAAAAACTTCTCTAGCTGCGATTTGTAACAGCGAGAAGAATGAAAAAGTTGAAAGAAGCGACATTTTTGTTAACTAAAATTTTCAGAAATTTGTTGATAAGCAATTTCCTTCCCCAAAACGGGCGCCACGCAAACTTTTTCTGTTTCAAAATACAGCTTTCACCTAGTCGAATCCTTGTCAGAAGGAAGAGGAGTGTCAACACGTCAAATAGATAAGATTTTTGTTAGAGTGTATTTTGAGAGTTGTTAGCACTGTGTGTTTCGCTCGCTCAGGTTGAGTACGGATGCAGGTTGCGCGCACAATTGTGTTCTTTCGCGAGCGGTTTTTTCTTTCACCATCCATTTCGCACCCGTTCCTCGCTTGTTTTCCTCCCCACCTCATCGTTTTACCGCTTATTACTCCTCACTGCCGGCAGAAGTTGTACATATTACTCATTTCCAGACTAAGACCAAGTCCAAAATGTCGGATATTGAACTGAACCTGCTCCCGCCGCCACCACCGCCTCCGGCGAACCTCAACGTAAGTTTTCACTCCTTTTCACGTATAATTTATATATAATTTTCCTCCCATTTGTAGGACACAATCACCCTCGGTGACAGTGATGTCGAAGACGGTGAAATCCAGTCGACACCATCGCCCCAGGACTCACAGCAGAAGAAAAAACAGAGGAACAACAACAACAAGCCGGTTCGTGTCGATGATGACGACATTCAAGTCATTGGGGACAATCTTTTCGAGCTTGATGATGATGGAGAAGAGGAGCCGTCTTCATTCAATGCCAATGTGACTCCGACGATCCGCATTTCGGGCTGCATCGGTGTGGATACGCCGACGCCCAAGTCGAGCGGCTATCGTGGCACTTGTTTCAATTGCGGCGGCGGACACACCCTATCAGAATGCAAGGAACGGCTCGACCAACGACGTATAATGGCTAACCGCAAGTCGTTCCAAGGCGGCAAGAAGGAGTAAGTCGGGGCGTTCTTTTTCTGTTTATTTCCGTGGTGCTTGCGGGGGCATTTGATGTTGTAGCCCTCTCCCTGCCAGCCGGGGATCGATTTTTCGAAAGGGAAACCAGTAGCTTTGTTCACTTGGCCAAACCAAACCCTTCTGGGCGGCTGCTACATTATTTAGTTGTTGCCAAGGGCAGCGCGCGCAGTTTTGGCCATTTTAGGGTTTCAGCTACGCATTTCAAGGTCTTTTTCTCAATTTAACCAATACCAAAGTACCCAATTTCAATTACTCACCCCTTCTAATTCGAATCAAAGTCCCCCCTAACATCTGTTCCTATTTACACCAACTCTTGGTGTTCGTTTCCATTACCCATTTTTCATTTTCGTCATTCCCGAGCGTTCCCATCCTCCCTTGGCAATTGTCTAGTCATCGGTTCATCCCGTAGACAACTGCAGCTGCTCTTTGTCGCTGGACCGGCGGCCATTTTGTTACACTTTTTTCTCCTCTAAAAGGTTCTGTCACGCGATACCATTTGAAAAATCTACTTTCCCATGCATTTTTACTTTTTTGCCACGTCTGATGGTCCATTATACCCGCCCAATCGTTTTCTTTATTTTATCGACTTTTTATTGATACTTCTTTGAACGCCTGCCACAAAGTTGTTGTTCATCTAGCTTCCTCGTTTAATCACTTTGTTTTCGACAATAGCAATCTTTATCGGGGGTGCTAGCGGCTCATTGATTGTTCTAAATGACAACTTTTTCAGTACTCGCATCCACGACAATCAAAGTCAGTTCAAACCCGGCAAACTCTCGGCTCACGCGCTTGAAGCCCTCGACCTTGAGGACGACGAATATCCGCATTGGATTTATCGTATGCGAGAGCAAGGACCATCACTTGGTTATCCCCCTGGCTATTTGAAGCAGTAAGTTGCCCCTTTTTATTGCACTTTTATGCGTCTTCAATCGATCCCTTCCAGGTTGATGCCCAAGGGCGAAGGCCTGACTTTCTTCACTGACGACGCTCGCCTCAGCGGCAAGCTTGAACAAGCCCCCTTCGATTTCGACGCCACCAAGGTTGTTTTCTACGAAGGCTTCAATTTGATTGACGATCGATCGGACCTTGAACGTGCAGCTCAGAAGTTTGCTCGCCGTACCTACGACCCTTTCACCAAAGAAACGTACACCGAGTTTTTGGAGAAGTTTGTACGTCGTCTGCACGAGTGCGATTCCAGGAAACAGAACGAGGAAACCGAACGTCGTCTGGATCGAAAACGTGAGTCTTTTGACGATTTACTTAGCCGCACAATCGCAAATTCTAATCATAACGGCGTTTTGATTCATTTCCCAAGTCGCGCCCAGTTTTACCACGCCATGTTGTCGTTCTTTTCTCTTTCGGCATCGGGACATTATGTTTTGCGGTTCTAATATTTCCCGATGCCGTAAATTGTCGTCCTTTTTTAGTCATGGCGAAGGTTGCGAAGAAGGTCGAGAAGGAGATGTATCGCGCTAACGAGGACGAGTTGAAAGAAGTTCTCAAAACGGAAAATATTGATCCGGCGGTGGAACCTGAACGCTACCTCAAGTTTGTCGAAGAGAATGACATCCCTCTGTCGAGGAAGGATCGGAAGCGCATCGAGAAGCAGATTGCCAAGCGTGCAGCTGAGGCCGAAGCTGACTTGAAGGCTGCTATAGGTCTCGTGAAGTCCGCGAAGAAGGGCGGTGCTGCTGTTGCGGTAAAACCGGAAGTTGTTGCCTCTGCTGCTGTGACGCCGTTGACCAATGGTGTTGCTCCGATTGGAAAGATTTCGACCCCCGCTACGAAGGCTGCTCCACCTACGCCGGCTGCTAAGGCTGCTCCAGCGACGCCGGCGCCATCTCGCCCGAAAACGAGGTCCGTCCAAACTCAGACGAGGGCTGTGCTGATCACCGAGCTTCCTGAACCGTCTCCGGAACACAAGCAGCAAGCCCACAAGCAACAGCGAGTTGCGGCACGATCCACTGTCGGCAAGAAGGCCGAAGCGAAGCCAGTAAAGCCGAAACCTGCCCCCAAAGAGGAACCTTTGTTTTTCCCCATAGAAGATTCTGATGAACCCGAGTTTATTTTCCCGTCGCAAGCGGTTTCAAAGCCAGCTGTTGTCGAAACTCCTCGAAAGACGCTTGGGCCGTTGCCTCCGGTATTGGCCCCTCTGATTGAAACGGGTTCTGATTACATGTTTCCGAACGGCTCAAAGCTTGAAGAGCCTGTTGAAACTCCTGCCAAAGCGCCTGAAAAGTCAAAGCGTGTTACGCCCCGTAGATTTGATAGCTCACCGACTCACATTGAACCCAAGGCGGTAATTCCGAAGGATCCGACGTCTAAGCCGAGCACCCCGAAGAAGGCTAAGCCTGTTGTTAATAAGGCAGCCAATGCTGCTGCTGTCGATGTAAAGGAGGTCAAGGAAAACGTGAAGCCGGAAAAGAAGGAGAAAACCGTCGCTGCTCCCGCGTCACCGAAGAACGCCACACCCGCTTCGCCGAAGAAGACTCCACGCCAACCTGCCGAGAAGAAGCCGGCCGAAACGGTAAAGGCCGTTCCCGTTGAAGCTGCTAAGCCGGAAAAACCTGTGATTGTCGCACAGAGTAATCTTAACGGTGAAGCCGTTCAAAACGGTGCGCCCTTGACGAGGGCCCAGCGTAAGAAGGCCAACAAGAAGAAGAATGCCACCGCTGCTACTAGCAAACCCGACGATCCGTGGGATGCGCCTCCGCCGAAATCAGAAGAACCCGCCAAACAAGCCCAGAAGGTTGTCGCTACACCGCTCAATACAGGTGTGTAATTGTGCCAGAAAGGTTGCTATGGCATCTTTCCTAATTCTCGCGCTTAGGGTCTATCGTAATTGTTTTTAGGGTCCGCTTCCTCTACTTCCAAACAGCCACCCGCTTCCAAAGCCACTCCCAAGTCTAAGAAGCAGGATAAAAGGGCCGGAAAGACCTCGAAGGACCAACTTGCCGAGTTGCTCGATGATAAGGACAGCATTCCCCCGTTTCTTGCTGCATCACCGTCTAATGGCAAAGGTACGATATGACAGTCCGTCCCCTTTGCTTTTCGTTCTTTTTCGCTTTTGTTTTCCACAAGACATACATGCGTGCAAACTGGGCGTTTTTACTGGGCCGTAGGAGTTGCTTTGATTTCACTTTTCCCCTATTTTAACTCTTCTACTCACACCGCTTTTATTAAGTTTTCTTTCTATCGGCTCAGTAGGCGTCTAGTTGTATGCTAAAAAGTCAAAATTTTACTAATTCTCCTCATTTTCAGGCCACTATGACGAAGATACTCCCGTTGCTCGCAAGCAGGCCCGTGGTGTCAACAAATCCAGCGTCGATGCCGTCATTGAAGACTCGCCCGCTTCCCCTGAGGCTCCCCCGGTCGTTTCCCGTGCATTGACGGAAGATCAAGCGCAGCCTCGTGAAATTTTGGTCCCCACCGTGGACGATCGACGAATGCCGAACATTGATAACTTCAGTAATGGAATCCTGCCGTTTGAACACACGAATGTCCAGGCGTCGACGGGCCGTTTTGATGCCATCACACAGTTGATAAAGAGTCGCCGCGAAGAAGAAGATGCCAAGTAGCCGCTATGTCTCACTTTATTTTTATTCTACCTTTTTAAATCTCAGCCTTTGCGCATGCTTTTATTTTTTATTTCAAAGCTACACGGTCTATTGTGTTTTGTCCTTGCTGCTGGTAAGTGTAAGCTTATTGTAATCATTTAAATGGTTTTCTTAAATAAATTGTTTTTGCCCCAGTTTAATTATTATTCAAAATACAAAGTAGTACAAATGCAAAACAAGTTGAAAATTAGTGAAAAACAAATACCCGTGAAGGCAGAGATGATTGGTTGAGGTTGTAGTCGGCATGGGTAGCTTCATCTGTGTTTGGAAGCGTTGGACGAATTGAGATTAGGTGTTGATTCATGAAGACGAATAAAGGCATCTGCGACGACGTCATTGATGGCTTTTTGAAGCTTGAAAAACTCGGTCGGATTGGCAGTGCCGATTTCGCGGAATTGACGGGTCAGGTATTGGCCTGAAATGTTAAAATTAGGCTGTTTTGATGAACTGATAATGTCAAGCTTACCGTAATGCGAATACTTGTCCTCATCGTCAACATAGAAGCTCGTACTCGGCGGCATCGGGGAACGGCATTCGGTCAATGGGGAGGCAAAGTTGAGTGGCTTGCTCGAGGATGAGACCTTCTTGAGGACCTGGAATGAAAACATTCAATACAAACTTGCAATAACATGTCAAAGAAGCCAACTAACCGATATCTTGGCCTCAGAAACCGCCGGCGAACTCGGCTGTGCCGGTGGCACAATGACCGGTGTCCCGGTTTGGGTCACCTTCCGACGTTTTCGATGGTGCCCTTCATCACCACTATCCGTATCCGTCGCATTTACACTGCTGCCACTGGCTGGCGGAAACCCAGGCGATGCCGCACGACCATCACAGTCTATCTGTTCGAGGAAGCCGAGGGCTGTGTAGAAACGCCAGCGGGGAAGTTCGTTCTGGTTGCCGGGACCGCCTTCGAGGTACTTTCGCTT
>KB455516.1:165459-187592 GCA_000341325.1 Panagrellus redivivus | reverse complement strand
ATTTTTATGGGTCTGTACGTTTCGACGCTTTGCTTCTGACTGACAACTTTCACCTTCATGATCAGGTCGACATAGTCACTGGAGTCGATGTGTTCGGCGATGATTTCATTGGCGTCGCGGAGGATGAACTGAAACGCATAGTTTGTAAGTAAGTGAAAACTACAGTATCATTGATAGAAATAGTTTTAATAGTTCAAAATAATGAAAGTAAAACGTACCCGTCCCCGTCTGCAAACGTATGTATGCGGCGCTAAATGACCAAATTCAGGCACAGGCCATTTAGCCAACCTTTCCGGTGCCGGATTGACGTCATTCGCCGAGACTGTCCTCTGGCGACGATGATTGGACTCATTTGAAGGGGTTCGTCTCGGTTTCGGTTGTCGATTGATGGGTTCCCGGGATCGTTGCCGCTGCTGGGGTTGGGCATCACCGGATTCAAAGGCGGAATCGCGGTTGTTTTCCCTGAAGCCATAAAGATATAACTTAAAACAAGCTCAATTTCATGATTTCACCGACTTATTATTCGGATCGGGAAGCCGACAAATAACACATTCTCCCCTGACAAAAATATGGTTGGAGCACTCGGCCGAAGCGGATCGCGCTCGTCGTGGGTCATTCAACGTCGACGGCCCAGCGGAGACTCGGCTCCGATCCTTCATCCAGCTTTTGATGTAGGGGTCGAACGGGATTTCTACAAAACTACCATCAATAATGTAATTACATAAAAACCAACTTCAACTTACGATGAGCCTTAATCGGTGCATGCCGATCCGTCAACCGTTTGAAAAAGTCCGCCGCTTCAAGGGATACCGTAGTCCGGATGATTTCCTCTGCTCTCCTCAATTCTGCCGCTGATCCATCCGTCGACGGCAATTCACCCGTGATCATGTTGTAGAAGACTTGTCCGAGGGAAAAGATGTCGCATTCATAACTGTAGTCCTCGTGATTCTTGACTTGCCTGCAAAATCGCCATAAAAATACAGTAACTTCCATCAAAAAACTCACGGTGCCAGAAATCCCGGTGTTCCAACACAAGTCAGTTTGTTCTTCTCATTCGCAGCGAGCTTGCGAACAAGGCCAAAGTCGGCTAAATGCTAAAACAGAACCATTTTACCTCAAAATTGTCAAAAAAGTAAAACAAAACTTACGACAAAAATTTTCTCGCCGTCAATACTGTGAATCAACAAATTCCCCGGAGTTACATCCCGGTGCATCACGTTGTTGGTATGGAGATCGTGCAGGGCCGAGGCGACTTGTTTCATAACGAAGGCAGCCGAAAATTGGGACAGTTTCTTCTTTTCTCTGACGAGTTGCAGGAGGGATCCGAGTTTGTAGTAAGGCATAACCAAACACAAATTTTTCTTGCCGCAGACCTCGGTGGTGAAGGAATCGATCAATTTGACAAACTTTGGATTATTGTTTTCTTGCATGAAACGGCGCTCCCGTTCACCATAGTCGTTGCAGCGTTTCTGAAAAAGTGTTTTTTATATATATTTTTTAGGATCCAATAAGCCAAACTCACATCAATCACCTTGATAGCGACGATTTCCCCATCCTTTATCCTCTGAGCCATATAGACGGTTCCAAATCCGCCTCGGCCGATATCTTTTATTTTTTTATACTTGTCCTGAAAACAAACTTCGTCGATTATATATAAAAATGAATGAAACTGACTCACCCAACCACTGGCAGTCGGCGGGGCCCTTTCAGCGGGTGGCATAGTGTAGAAAACGTGAAGAAAAGTTGATTAATTTGAAGGGAAATCGAGCAAATTTACAGATTTGCAAAATCGTACGAGAGTCGATCGAACAAGAGCAGCGCGACGGAATGCGCACGCACACAATTCATAAACGGGTTTCCCGCCTTTTGCGCGGTTCCTTTTTCCTTCCTGGCGTTGTGTGCGGGCCCGCTAGCACCGGGGCGACATGCTCGATCAGTCAGTAATTAAAAGTGTGGCGTTGACACCATAACGAATTGCAAAAATATTTTAAATTCTTGACAAAAATGCAAAGACAGTCCCGATTTAAAAACAAAATCTGCATATCTGCAATGACCTCCAAAATATTTGTAATTGAAAGTTTGAAAACGTTGAAAGAAACGTCATTTCAACTTTAACCGTACTAAAATCACTAATTGCTTTATTCTTAGAGCTTCAAATGTGTTTCTTAATGTTTGAAATCAGTCCTAGTTTTAAAAAAGCAGCGAATTATGACTGTAATAATATGTTTAAAAAATAAATCTCTTTAACGGACCACTTGAAGCCGCGTAATCGCCATTCCGCTCGCGGCACAGCTGCAAGCAATCACTTTGGATATGGACGCCGTGAGATAGAGCCCGCGTTGCGAAATGTGGGCTCCATTTTTATGACAAAGTTGTAAATGCAATCTGGTGCCGATTTAAAGTGAGCCCAGCCTCGACTACGACCCTCAAGGTGCAGTAAAAACAGTTTGACTTGGGCTGGCGGGCTTTGTCTTCTGGCACCCCCAAATCCGTCTATTGTAACATCCGGCACATTGCGTGTTCATACCATGCCCTCCGGCTATCCAACCCAAAAAACGTCTGTTTTTCATTCATTTGGTGTCAACAGATCCAGCTCACTGTCCTGTCCATTGACTTACTCATCCTCATCCGTCGCATGTGGCACCCCACACCATCCAATGCCGTCCGGAGGGGGCCTTGGGGCAAGTTTTGGACGTTCGCTTCGTCCTGGCCTAAATGAGTCTCCGCCCCACTTCGAAGGCCATCCGTGCCCCCTGGGCTTGAGGTGGTCTTTCACGCTTGTCGACTCGCATCCTCGAGTTACTTTGTTAGAAGGCTCCACCACGGACGACTCATTTCCAAAAAGGGGAGAGGTAACCGACCCCGAAAAAACACTGAACAGACGGGGTCCTCCAATGCCCTGCGGGGACGTAAATGAACGTGTCAATCGAGCTTCCAATTTCCGGATGGACCAGCGGGCTGTTGACCTATCCGGAAGCCTTGACAGTCAGAAGAGAGTGGTGATACTTAAACAAAGCAGTCATTTTGCTCTTTAATTTCATTTTAGGATGCCCCCATTGTCATGACGCTGAAATAACGACACTTTTTGGTCTTTTGCTTCCAACTTCAATTACGCATTTCACAAAACTGAGTATCTTTATCAATATTTTGATTTCCCAATATCATAACATACATATTTTAAACATCTTTGCACAATTATACCTTAACATAATAATATTTAATGACATCATTTAAAAATGCATCTTAACACAAAACGTCGCGCGCGTGTGATGCCCTACCTTATTTGTTCATTACTGTTGCAATGCCAATTTTTAAGGCCATTTTTCAATTTTTACTTGGCCATTATTCGATTAATTGCTGCCACTACAACTTGTTATCAATTATTCATATCCGCTTCGTAGTTGTAGGGAGTAATGCAGCGTTGCAAAAGGGATAAGGATAGTTATTTTGAGAATTTTTCGTACTCCATTTCCAACTTTATAGTTTTTCACCTTTCTGGCATTGCACTTTTCTAACCTGCTCATGCACTTTTCCTACTTACTTCCTGACTCACGGCATACGCCATTTGCTGTCAACTGACATTTTGGGGTATGCTGTTGGTCAAATTACGGCGAGTTCATTAAATGGCACTTGAAAGGTGTGAAATTGTGTGCCAGTATAAGGCTAATGATAGTTTATTGGATCACAGTAGTATCTAGAATGTCTATGACGTGGAGGTTGCAATGTTCCAAGTCAAAATGTCAACATGGATGCAACCTTTTTCATTGTTAGCATATTTTAATTTGCATTATGCCAATGTTGGAGTTGCACGTTTACCTCTAGCTTGTCCTTTCGTAGTTCCCGATGTAAATGTATGCGCATGAGCATGCTACTGCTCAGCTGAGCGACTAAGGGTCCCACTTCGCCGGCACACCATGAAAATTCAAAGTTTTCCACCTACCCGGGTGCCGTTAAAGGACTCTACCGCGCTTCACTTACAGGTTTCCCACGGTCATGCCGCCAACTAGTAAAAATCTGGCGCGCTTATCGTTGTTTTCCAAATATGGCTCCACGGGTTCTTGTTTTCACAGGGGCTAACTGACTCACATCAGCAGGCCCTCCTAAGATTGCCATATTCCGCCCGCAGCCCAGGCGCTTCCCTCCTTTTTTGACATTGCGCCCTCAGGGCCTGTGCTGGCTAAACGGAATAGTGTAAAAGGTAAAAAGTTGGATGCGAAGGGCGGGTGCCATTGAAAGCCTGCCTGAGTGAAGTGGATGGAGTTTATGTGACTGCGAAGTTGCTTTAAAGCTTTGTAAATGATAGCTGCCATGCTTACGAACGGCAAGCTAGCTATCCATATGGCACATAGCTGTTGAAAGAATGCCCTGTGGGTATTGGCATCAACTTTTTGGGGGTTATTATTTTACTGGTACCTGTTTGGTGGTTGCAAAAATCTGTAAAAAGACTATAAATAATTGAAATAACTCATTTTTCTTGAAGTAAATTTGACATTTTTGAACATTCATTTCGTTTCCATGGTAAATCCCATTTTGTACTAACATCTTACGGCATCGGGGCCGTGTCCCATTTCCTAACATTCTTGTAAAACATATTTTTTCACAAAAAATTGGAAAAACGCTTCAAAAAGACAAAAATTCAAATTCAATTAACCCTTGATCCAACCTTTTCCGCGGCTTATGACCAGCTTTCATAGCTTTCATAATAGAATGAATCAACACAAGCTCCCATATCCCATGAGACCCGATTATTATTTGTTTATGTGCCTAAACGGCAGTCCTGTCCATAGCCCAGGCTGTCATACTGCTCAAACTGCCGAAAAGCGGGTAATTAACGGATTCATTGCATACTTATTCCGGGGCCACTGCGCTGCTGCGCGAGATTGCACCCACTCGGCGCCCCAGGCTGGTTGCCGTCTGAACGGTGAAACCCCAAAATCTTTCCGAGCCGGGTTAACATGACATTTTAAAATGCCGGGCACTTACTGCCAGTTTTCTCATGGAAGTTGAGGCACTTTTGGAATCGTCGTCGCGCAAATCGGTGTCCGCAATCATCCGCTCAAAGTTGACTTGAGGGTCTTTTCCGTCCGGATTTTTTCTTTTCTGGAACCGTTAAGTTAAACAAGCAAAATATCGACGACTGAGGCGTACAATAGATAGCACTTTTCACACCCTTTGATTGTTTTGCTTTTCCTTTGAGGACTGGAATCGCTCGAAAGTACTTAAACTTGGTGATTCGTAAGTTATCCTCCAATTTGATAGGTATAAATCGGTCGTATTGATAGTCCCAGTGCGTCATCAGCGTCGGCCCGCTCAATCGAAACATCATGATGCACCACTTTTACTGTTTTTGAAAGACATTAGGCTTATCAGTGTTTTTATGAGATCATCCCCACCAGGAAGGGTGGTGTCATCCCTTTAGAACTCGAAAAAAGCACTTCACTGACGGTTGTTTTTTTACTTTTTAATGTTATCAGTGATAAGCTTTTCCGTTCCGTCTTCAATTTTGGTTCTTTTGGCTGATGACCGTGAACTGATGGGGTTTATCCATTCCAAAACTTGTCTACTTAACAAAAGTTTCGAATCACATTCACTCTCGACTTCCGCAGTGTAGCGCATCTGAACACACTACACGCTTGAAGCTAATTGAAAAGACAAGTTTTTTACAATCCCATCTTGTCTTTTTTTCTTTTCACTTTTGAACGGATTGCGATTGGATTGGTCAAAATGAAGGCGGGGATGGTCAGACGCCATGGGCAGCGAGCCAATTTCACTTTTTCGTCGGACTCGGACTCAGAAATCACTCCGTTTTGGCGTGACTCGGAAAGAGTGAATGCGCGAGACATTTACGGCCGTTGTTCTTCTTTGTATTGGGAAATTGCGACCTTGTATATTGTAAAGCTAATGGCTAAATGGCATTTGAATGTGTTTGCTTTTCTTTGAGAATGTTGTTTTGGCGTGAAATGGTGTTTTGTGGATTTTCGTGTTGAGAGGGCGTTGTTTTTGTTTTTTCCTGATGGGACCATTTTTGTTTTTTTTTATGGAATTTTGGTAATTATTTTGTTGCAACTTCATTATTGTGGTTATTTTTGACGAAATCTTCATTAATTAAGCTTGTTTACGTTTTCGTGGTAAGACCAAAGTGCCGAAAATGCAGATGTTTTTTTTTAAATATATCAAAATTATGAAGAACATTGATCATAATAGTTATTTCAACCTCAATCCCTTTCAAAAAGTTGCCAAAAACACCCCTTTCCACCTGTCACTCAGCCACCAAACCGTGTCATTCGCATTCCCGCTGTGCTTCAACCGTCTCCCTCTCCAGAAGACCGTGTCCTCAAGACGCTCGTCATCCATGTTTGGAACTCCCTTCTCCAACCCACAAACTTGATTTCCGTCGCCCCAACCGCCAGCCCAGGTCGATCAGGTGGCGGTGGCGGCGGTCCTCCTTTGGCTCTCCGTGTTTTTTTATTTCTTCCTTCTCCTTTGCCCATTGAGATGCCTCTTTTTTCGGTTCTTTCCTTCAACCCGACGATCGAATTGAATCAAATCACAGTCAGACGGCCACCGACCGCAAGCAAAAGGAGTTATGTAATGGGCCTCCCCTCCTACTTCTGGAGGGGAGACTGACTGCTCACAGGTTGTCGTCGTCTATGTACACCCCTTGTCAGGCGAACGTTGTTTTTTGGTAAAGAATTACGGGTGTTTTTTTAAATAGGGATGTGTCATTAAGGCGATTGATTCATTTTGGTACCTAGGTTGTATTTTTAACACTGAATCATTTCCAGGTAGACCTAAACATGGTCATTATTGTTGAACAAACCCCCTTTTAAGGCCCTATTTTGTTTGTTTTTGTTGTTATTTCCCTCTTTTCACACCCCAATTTCCATATTTGACCCTCCTTGATTGCCTTTGGGCTCACAAACAATCGTCTTTCCACAGACACCTCAGCAATCCACGTTTGTGTATCAAACTTGTTCGATCGACCCCGGCCCGAAGCCACAATGGCCATATAGAGTCACCAACAGACCCATGGCAGGCGCCAATCGCTGATTCATAACACTCGGAGCACGCGTGCCTGGCACACTGATTTTGAGGCCTTTTCAGTTTGTGACGCAGACGCCGTTTACAATCTTGAAAGCGATGTTTTGAAATACATTTGAAACTGGTCGCTCTTTTTCTTTTTCCGTGCGTGAAAACCGTTATTACTGTTTACGTTTAGCATTCAAAATACGATATTTGCAGGGCATAGCAAAATGACAGCTGTCCTTGGAAATCAGGCGAAAATACACGAGGTCCTGCGGCGAATTGGGATTAAGGTTGGTTTTTGGTGGCTTTTGAAGGATTATTTTTACAATTTTTACATAAAAATGGGAGGAAAAGTTATTTAAAGTCGGTTGAAATCGGTTTCAATAAATTTAGTATCCATTTTCTCACGCTATTGTCAGACTTTTTGCCACATTAAAAAAGTAGATCTTTGTTATCTTGTCCCTTTGACCCGCAAGTCTCGATCTAACAGCCATCTGAAAGCACCTATTGTCAGTCGCGCCCGTCGTTGACCCCTTCATTGTGGGCCCATATCCAAATCGGGGAGTCCTTCTGATCTCGGTTCGCGCACACGCCAAGACACCGACGGATGCGAGCGAGCGATGTAAGCCGCTTGTCCTGTCGATGTACCTCTAACATCGAAACAACCGTGTTTACACACTTTTTAACTAACTAACCTACCTACCAAGCCGCAAGCCCCTTGTTATGCTGCGACGGCTGACTCGCAACCTCAGGCGGCTTGCTACCAGCCAAGGCTCCCGTCCCAATGACGTCGTCGCCTTCGCCCCGAGAAATCTGCGGCCTTCACCATTGGTACTGGTAGTGGTGTTGGTAGTAGGTGTATGTATAGGTATATACCTCGAGACTGTGTTCATCGACGTTTTTGCGCACTCTCTCGATGGCCCCTCCTTCTGATGCTGGCTGGCTGGTGTGCAAGAGGCCATCGTCATCTCGTAGAGATCTCGAAGGATAGTGCGAACACCTCTTCACCTATGGGGCCGCTCCGGAGGTTCTGGAGAGGGGGGAAGCAAGGGGGAAGTGGGAAAGACTGTCTTTTCGGAGATATCTGTGCTTGCACAGGTGGGGCTAGGCAGGTTTGATAAATTTTGTAGGGACGTTGAACAAGCTTGAACCTATTTTGTTCTTTTTCAAACCCATCTAACATAAGCACCATGTCTATTAACGCTATTACGTTCAGTTTTGAAGCCTACAAAAAGGGCTACAGGTGTTTTGTACCTATTTTTGTATCTTTATAAGGCTTAAAACTAACATTTTGCTACGTAGAAGGTTAAAACTTTCAATTTAGCAAAGCTATAGCCGAAATTTCAAACCAAAGTACCCCAACTTACAATACTTTTTCGACACTTCGATCCCCTCAAACCCTTGACAGTTTTCTTTCCACCTGTCTACCTGTTAAAAGTCCATTGAGCTCAACTTGTACTGTTTATTTTACAGAACTAACCCCATTCAAACAGTAGTAAAGTAATTATCGTTTTCCACCTCTCAGTTTTGTATTTCATTTCCGTTTTTCTTAAACATAAATTTTTGCATTAGCCTCCCTTCGTTAGCATTTCCGCATAAAGAAGCCAGGTAGTTTGCCCGGTGGCAATTCCATCGCATTGCCACAGGGCTTTTCGAGACGGAGCCTTCCTTCCAAAGGTGTCTCATCGTCGTCATCGTCGGAACGCTGACTGAATCATGGCTATGGTTGCTCGAAGGCGAACCCTGGGCTCGCTGCCCTACCCCTTGAGGCACTCATTTTCGCAAGCCCTACACGGACCCGACCCCCCGGCTCCATGCTTTGCCTTTTATGTCCAAAAAATAAGGTTGGGGTGTGAAATGAAATGCAAGCATAACAATGGGCGCTTTCTGGAAATGTTCTTATTGTATTTTGATTCAATTTAATTTCAAATTTCTCATACAAAAACAAAAATACAGTTCAATTGTTCTTTTTCGCTTTTAATTTTGAAATTTTGTATCAATTGATACTTTTAATATCGGCTTGTCGTTGTTGAAATGTTAGTTTTTTTCCGATTTAAATCATTTACACGATGTTTCCCACCAAATCAACCCCTAATGTTCGTGGCCTCATGTGTCAATAAACCACAGTCGCCACGATTTTTCATTTTCTGAAACGCGCTTGTACAGTTCATTTGGGCCCGGGCCGCCTCGGTATTTTGTGGATCTCGACGACCATCCATCCCTCCGGCCCCTAGGGTCATGAGCAAACAAACATCATCATCGAGAACGCATCGAATCCATCCGCGATGGCGACAATGAACAACCATTTTGACACACTTTACCTGTGGGTCGAGAAGATCGCTTCTCTTTCCATACTTTTGTCAAACTCAAACTCAATTTCAAACTCAAACATGCCTCTGGCATCTGTTTTGCACTCTTTGAATGTCACGAAACAATTCAAAGTAGCTTTCTTAGTGTTCCGTGTTACCCCTAATCTTATCAATTCCCATTTTTATGGCTTCACCGTGCATGCCATTCGCGCAGCTTTCGTTCTAAGAGCAGTTTTTTACATTTACGTGTCTTTTTAGTCTGCCATTTCTCATCGATCAACAAATTACCCCTGATTTTTGTGTTTTCCATTCAAAAAACATTGAATGCCAAAGGTAATAATTTCCTTTAATTCACAGTTAGAACATTTTAAGAATATGGACATAATTAGGCATGCTTGGAAATATGTATTTAGAGGGTCTTGTGACAGTTTCATAAGCCTTTTGTGTCAGGCGGACTAATTAGAAGACAGACTTTGCTGACATGTTTAGGCATTCTGAAGCGCCCTTGCGCATGGGCAAACTCTTATGAATTATGAATTATTTATGCGTTGGGGTTATGGTTGCAATTGCAACCATTCGCCAATGCCAAATTTGGGGAAGTGCCGAGTTATGAAAATTTGAAAAGTGGGGAACGACCATGTTTATCGGAAATGGCATTTTTTTCGGTTAAAAGGTGGCAATGTTAT
The DNA here is from genome assembly GCA_000341325.1 of Panagrellus redivivus. Classification (NCBI taxonomy): domain Eukaryota; kingdom Metazoa; phylum Nematoda; class Chromadorea; order Rhabditida; family Panagrolaimidae; genus Panagrellus; species Panagrellus redivivus. Next base: position 177,571 of record KB455516.1, on the reverse strand, counting down.
CATAATTTATACTTTAGGAAATAATAATAGGCTTATAGGGGCTTGTTTTTTTAGAATTTTGTAAAAAGTTGGTCTCTTTTCAGCGCGGCGCAGGCGGGCCCCTTACAGCCCATCCGAATGGCGGCGCTCCGTCCGGGCTTCTGGTGGCATCGGCATTCGGGAGTGGTCGACCCACGGCATCGGTGGGGATGATGTCGACGTCGGAGCCGAAAAAGGTAGAAACTGATTTCAATAAGCGAGTTTAATGGTGTTTAAAATGAAAATTTAGCCCAAACTCGACGCTTCCTTATGTTCCCCCTGCATGACGACCGTGCCCGCGGCCTCGATCGCGGCCGTAGCCGCCCAGCAAGCGACCGCAGCCAATTTGAGAGCTGCAGCCGCGGCCGTAGCTGCCGCGGCTGTCTCTTTCCCGGGTCCAGCTTCGACTTCCAGCGCTTCAACTTCCTCTGATGCCACTCCATCTGAGAACCACGCCGCCAGCACATCCGCTCCCAATGGCACGAGCTCGGCCCCCTCAGATCCCCCATTTTCGAGGGTCGTCCACCTTCGAAACATCCCGAGCGATATGACAGAACTCGAACTTGTCCATTTCTGTCTACCATTCGGGAAACTGGTAAACTATCTCATGCTCAAAGGCAAGAATCAGGCAAGTTTTCCATCCAAGACCACAAATTCCAATCTAAATCAACAATTTCAGGCCTTTGTCGAATACCAGGACGACGCTGGTGCCGCCACCATCGTTAATGTCGCCCAAGCGTGTCCCATGGCCATTCGTGGTCGAACCATCTTCTGTCAATACAGTACCCACCAAGAACTCAAAACAGAGCGCAAGGGTGCCTGTAAAAACGGGTCAATCTTTGGTGATTCTATGCTTTCGGTTGGTTTTACCCTCTTTTTACCAAAACTTACCTATTTTTACTACCTATTTTTACCCACAGCTATTATACAATTAAGCAAGTCCCATGGCCGACGTGCACGATTGTATTATTGTACTTTTACATTTTTCCATTTTAAAGAAAGTGTGATTCAATACGGCGCAAATTGGGGCTTTGCTATACGGGAAAAAGTTATTTGTATCCCTTCACCAATTTGTGTGATGTGAAACCGGAGCTGGTTCGTGGTGATAGTATGTTTCAATTTTCGTCGTCGTCGTTGTCAGGGCAACGTCGGAGGTCTTAATCGAGGGGTCTCATGCGAGGTGGACTTGGGGCGATGCCATTGGCACGCGAGGTGAATGATTTGATGGGAAGAAATGGCTTAAATGGAGGCTTATGGGGTTGGAAGTTGGTGGAATGTAGTGTTTAGAGGGCTATAACGATGTTGGTTTTGGTTTGATATGCATATTGCCCATGTCCCGGTGAAACATGAACCATCTGCTCCTTGCGCGGATGCCTCTTGGCATCTTTCCGGAAATCCAATTTGCACCCCCAGTTCGCCAACCTCCCCACGTTGCCCGTGTCAAGTAGTTAGTCATTTAATGCTGCCCTCTGGTGGAGGGGGTGTCATCGTCGGAGCGGCAGTGGCTTCTTGGCTCTTGTTTTGACACTCAAATGAACATTGCCCCCCTTCCCCGGCAAGCCGTGCTTGATAACGTTTCCGGTCTCGGTGGGCACCATTTTGCTTGTGCCTTCTGCCACCCATCCCTCGATCGAAAAATGTCCTTGCGCGCGAAGCCTTCTCAATTCGCACTCGCCAAAAGCAGGTCGGTCGTTTGATGCCCTGAGGCGAAAAGCGCAACCGGCAAAGCTCCGGCACCGAGGAGGCAGTGGCACTCGAGACCGACGAGATTAATTAAAAATGATGGCACTCCGGGCTCGAATTTGTGCCTTTTCCGGTGTCCACTGCCACACTAACCGTTTTTCGACGACGGTGTCGACCGCCTTTTTCTGAATCATGATTCATGCGAGCCATTGGCATTCCAGGCATTTGGAAAGTTCTGTGAAAGTTAAACTTTACCAGACTAATCCCTTTGATCGGTTATTTTAAACCAAAACTTGCATAGATTTTCCTTTCCCACAGAATTCTGTAACATTGCCATTCTCTAAAACTTCATTTTGCCGAAAAAACTTTTCCACAGTATACTTTTCCCTCAAAATTAACTGTCTCTTCGCTGTCAACCAAAATCCGTCAAAATGGATAAAGTTTACGTTCCCCATCAACGGTCATTTATGATGCCCTCACCCTGCCCACGCGCGTAAAAACCATGTTTGCTCTCATGACAGGCCACGGCGGCCTTAATTAATCTTGGAGTGTCTCCATGGTCGTCGCCGCCATCGGCTTCATGGTGTCAGCGTCGCTGTCAGTAGAGTCCCCACACTTCCGGAAGCCGTGTCATCCTACCCTCCCCGGCCCTGAACATCTATCTATCTATCCTCTTTTTTGCTGTCGCCATCTTTCTGATGCAAGTCCACTAAAGACTTGTTTGCAATATTAGCCCTCATTTGAGGGTTGAGACCTCAATGAAAGTGAAAAGGAGAGAAAATTATCGAAAAATGAGTCTTCTTGCGTTGGGCTGATGACCTCGTTGTTGACAAAAACATGTAGTAGAAGCTGTTGGGAGGTGCCGCGCATCGGTGTATAAATAGCTTCGTTGAATGCTTACATTAGCTGGATTTGTGCAGCCAGAAAAACATGGCGGAAACCCACGAGTGCACATTTGTCTGTTTCAATATGGACTTGATAATACGAGCATTCAGTGATGTCAGGGGAGCTCAGCGTAGCCTTCTGGGCCTTGCCTTGCCTCGACTCGCAACAAAGAAAGTGACACCCTTTTTGCAAACCCCTTTTAGGGTATACTGTAACCTATCTTTAGGCATCATTGACATCATCCACTTTGCAAATAAAGAGATAATCTACAGTTTTGACAAAAAGCATCTCACATTAGTCATCTATGTTCTTCGATAACTCCAAGATCAGTCTATTATAATTCAAATCTCGCCCCATAGCGTCACAAAATGCCACCCATGACCCTCCTCTCTAGTCTATATACGCTAGCTACACGCGCAGTCGGTTTCCTCTCGTCCACTTTATTGCGCGGATAGCCTAAGGGGCCGGCCTCAGGGGCTCGCCCCCCTCCTCCCCTTCTTCCTTCCTTCTATGCCACGGCACACACGCGTGTTGCGTTGACGCACGGGGCGCAGCCGGTCTTCGGTGGCGGCATTTTCTGTGTTTGGCGGCGGTTAGTCTGCTTCTTCGGCGTCGGCGTTGTGGAGCCTTGGGTCCCGTCCCAGTGTTGCAATTCTATCTACATAACTGACATCTATAGTCTACGGCATCATTGAAATTGTTAAGATTGTTGTTATTGCCAGTCAACGAGCCGAGCCGCAGATTAGATTCAAATTCGGATGATGATACTTGCCAATGGCTACGAAGCTGCTTCCGATTTACGGGTCCCGGCGAATAAGGTGGGCTTTGCTTTGGGTATGAGTTGGCAGTTAAGTTAAAGGTAGAAGTTTGAGACCTCGTAAAGTTGGGCATACACCTGCTTGGTGGCATGTATACGACGGCATACGTCGGCATAATGTGATTGTCGAACAAGGAATAGAATAATAAATCGGACTAGGTCTCATAACGAAAGTTTGTAGTTGACTTGGTCTCACCACGAAAGTTTACAACTCAACTGGTCTCGCCACGAAAACAATAAAAACTATACAAAACCCCATATTTGTGTTTATTTTGTCTCTCCAACAGCTTACCAAAACATTGAAAACGCATTACAATCCTTCAAAATGCCCCATAGATCATACGCGTCACTTCCCTCAGGCGCGACAACGCGGCACTTTGTCGCCCTCCGGCATTTCACAGTTCACACCTTCGCCTATAAGCTATTTAGTATTGAAAACATGCCTTTTTGCTCGTTGTTTGTTTTCCATCCAGCCGATGTATGTCCCGTTTGAAGCAATTTAAGCCGACACTCAACATACTTGGGATCCATTGACACTAGTCGCGTCGAGACACACATCTCGCCTCGCTTTAATTACTCCCATCCAATGCCTCGATGCAGAAGAGTCAAATACGTCTTTCTGGAGCTTGCTCGATGGAGGATGGAAGTGTCCATTTTGTTCGGTCACCGCCCCTCGGGCAATTGGCTTAATTTACGCGCTGCATCGCGACCGCGGAGTGTTTTTTGAAACATCAGTCGGGTGTTTAGCATTTGGGTCTACCGTAAGCTGCGTCGGGGTTTTGTATAATACGTAAACCGAGTTTTTGAATACAATTTAGTTAGCATTGGGTCGGCTTGTCTGGTGACGCTATAAACTGAGATTGAAAAAACGTGCGCTGCAAAGAGGTCTTTTTGTCTTATCACTTCCGTCGCTTTTGTACATGCGGTTGGGTAGGGCAGGGCAAAGGGTCACACCCACCTGATCGATGGTATCAGTTTCATCGTGGGTGTTGGTACGCACCTTTTTGCTTATCAGAATTGAAGTTTTCACTTTATTTCAAAACTAATACATCATTACTTTTCAAGGCAGGGTACTTTGGTGAGTTAGACATAAAACACCAATGAAGCCTTGTAACTCACATTCCCGATCAAGCCAACCCTCCAGCTGGCGGCCACCATCTGGCGGCACACGTTTGGGTCTTGCGGGCGTACAAAACGTATATCCGGGTCCATTCGGAAAGAGTTAGTGACATCGCCGAGATACACATTGTTGTCTGACTCTGGCTCCGACGGCGCTTCTCTGATCGAACTTGGGCCCTGCAAACACACTGGGGTTCGCCTTCCTTCCAACAGCTCTTTCTTCCTTCCAGCCCACGAACGATCGATGCTTAATGTTTTGGCTCCCCCTTTTCCGTAAAAAAAACGCAAAGAAAGACTGTCCCGCGTGCTTGCAACGATCATCCATTGCTTTTTTTGATGGCATTCTGCATCTATTGCGTCTGTACACCGTTAACGGCGACCATCATCACCCATTTGATTGTCTAATGTAAAAGTTTTGCATTGCTTTAGCTTTCCCATGGTTGTTGACCACTAAAATGGTGCAAAGAGTCTTCCATGCTGCCATAAAACCACAAAAATCGCTCGCATTCTTTCCTGGGGTCTACTTCGAGGTAATTCGCGTCATAGCCTTACCCTTTAGTACTGATAAATGTCGATGTCATTGTGTTTTGAGTCTGTGGTTTTTGAGCGGTAAGCTTATCTGTCAGTGCCACGTTTTTGTACGTATGTTCAAATTTTTGAAATGTAGAGCTAGCTGGTTGTTGTCACGCATATAATTTGGCTGTCTGCAGGTGGTTGTTCGCTGCGCAAGACTGCATCTTTCGTTCATTGGGGTTTTTTTCCGGGAAAATACCGAACCATCCTTCGCCATCGTCAAAGGACAACAATTTCCCTCTTCTTTCCGATGTTTCGATCGGTTGTCCGTCACGGAGGCTTTGAGACGTAGGCGGCGTGCAACAACCTCTATCCTGCATCCGGAAGAGATCGATGGGACTTGAGGCACTCGTCGATCAGCCTGCGCATCAAACATAACATTCGAAATCTCAACATTTGTGTAAACATCTTTCCATACACCCGTATTTATCGAAAAACGCCTTCCTATGCCACATTGAATGCCCTTTTCTCCAACCCAATCCAACCTTCTTCAAAGTAGCTTAAGCGGGAACACATTCCAAAGCCCTTCTACCCATCCTCGGTTGTTGTCATAATAAGATTAGTGGCCCCCTGGTTTTGGTTTCGCCCCTCTAGGCTCCCCCGCGGCTTTCCGTCCATCGAACGTGTGTATCTTTTTGGAACACATGTTTCACAAAGAACCTTAAGGTTGTATTTTCCATGCCCATGCCCTACAATTCATCCTTGTCATTAGCGCTTTGAATTGCATCCACGACAAGTATTGATGACCGTGAATTCCGTGGGAAAAATTATCACTCCCATGAATCTTCAATGTCACTTTTTCATCATGGCTTCCAAATGCGACGACGATTAAAAGTTGTAAATACGCTTTGAAAATGCCCTTTTTGATCTTTTCCGCGGCTAAAAACAAACGCCTATGTCTATCGTAAAAAAGCCAGCGCTAAGGATAGATAGATACATTGCTACAGTTTTAACGGCGCCTGCAATGAAACTTTTATTCCGTCAGGGTGGCGAGCATCGTAATGTGTTTCTTTTGTAAAGCCATTTTCCTTCCCTGTCTAATGAGAAGCGTCTAATGGCTAACGGGCTGCCATTTTGTTGGGATTGCTCTGCTTTGACGCTAGTCATTTTCGGTCTGACTCATTCAATGTCATCTTAGTCAAGTCGAGAAGCTCTGTCTCGTGTTAGCATTGGTTTGAAGCCTGTCAAAGTATCGTCACACCTATATTTACATGACTGGCCAGCTTAGACATTCATTAAGATCCGGGACAGTCGATTTGAACTGTTTTCGTTTTGCAGACGGAGCATAAAAATTCAAAAGTTCGAGGTTAATTGGCCCTCAAGACAATCGCAATGCACCCTCTCCGTTTTAATTTTCACGCTACCCCGAGGGACGTGTATCAATATCTCTGGGCGCCCACTACTACTAAACCGAAATGAAATTTCACTGACAATTCGATTCGGGTGCGCAAGTGCGGCAGCGACTGCGACCTTCTTCACAGGTCCCCAACGTTTTTCAAGTGGCGTGTGGCGCGCGCGTCGGGGTCGACAGCTTTTGGAGGACGTGTTGACAGCTACGGGTGAGGAGGCCGTTGATGGGATCGGTCGAGGACTATCATTCCATCGACGACGACCAAGACCACCCCTGTCAGAACTGTATCGCTTACGGAGCACTTCTAGAAGTGGGGAGGTCATTAAAGCGCTAAATGGTGGCCATAGAATTCAGTCATAAATCGTTATGGATGGCCGGAGCGTCGATTAATTGTATCTTTTTTGGAATTGAAGCCTTCTATTTTACGAAAAACAACTTTTTCAAAGCAAAAATACCAAAACATCAAACCCTCGAAAAACATTGAGGTTCACCGCCACCCATCTTTTCCTTCCGATCAATGCGAGCAGTATTGCCCCTCTTTTCGAACGTCCATTTCTTACCGCCTTCTTGTAACCTTGGAACATTGAACGTCTCTTTGTCTGTGACAATAAGACGCATAGTTAACAAATTCGCATTTTTTCGACCCGAAACAGCGTAAATAGTTTGATCATTCAAGGGTCGAACTCTTTCTATTCTTTTTGACCATCAAAAAACCCTTTCAACTTCCAAATGTACTCACTTACATTACATCACTTCCATCTTTGCCCCTCTTAACTTTCATCATTCAAAATCTTGTTGATTGCCCACTTTTGCCTCCATTGTCCGAAAAACTGAAACCTCATTGTCGTTACAATTCGTTTGAAACCACACGTCGGCCGTGCTCTCCATTGCAACGTAATCCGGTGTTTCCGTGGTCGGCTTTGGATGGTCGTGTGCTCCTCCTCCCAGTGCCTCGATTACCTGTAATCCGCTTATCGCATGAGTCTCTTCATCCGTCGTCCTGACGTTAAGCCTGTATCACTCCAGTCGGAAATGGGTGTGTATGGGGGTCTTTTCGTGTGAATAGAGGCCTCTGACATGTCAAAAGTTATAATATTGATGTTGAATTTGGTTGGAATGGCATTAATTTAGCGAGTTTGGCGTTCTCCGTTTTCGTGTCGAGACAAATATTGAAGTTTTCGCCTTCTTAGGACCCCCCGTTCCTTGAATCCGCATTTGGCAAGGCTGAATTGAAGTAACTGAGTGCTTCCCACGCCTCGCTCCACCTTCAGCGAGAGAGGTTTGGCACACGATATTCGACGTTAGGCCACCAGGATCTCCTATCGCAGCCCTGGCCGCCGCCACGATTCAGCAAGCGCCGCCGCCGCCGCCTCCGTCGTCCGACGCCACGACAATCCTCCCCATAGCGGTCTCCACCACCTCCGGCACCACGACAATCGGCGTCAAACGCGCGGCAGCATCCTCGTCGCCTCCGGCCGTGGCCGCTGCCGCCGCCGCTGCTGCTGCCGCGGCCGCCCTCTTCCCGGGTGGCGTGTTTGACGCGAGTGCCGCCAAGCGTCAAAGGCTCGCTGCGACGGCAGCCCAGCTTCAAGCGGCCCAAGCCCAGGTAGCCGCATTCCAGCAAGCCGCGGCCCTTCATCAACAACATCAAGCGCTTCTGGGCAGTGTCGGAGCGTCCGGGCCGAGTGCGGCCGCGCTTCAACAGGCTTACTTGGCTGGCAAAGCCGCGCAAATGGCACAATCCGGGGTAGTGACGTCTAATCCGCCTGAGGCGAGTGAGGGGAATGTTCTAAAAATGGAATTCTTGCATGTTTAAGCTTAACAAAAGGCCAAAAAACTAAAAATCTGATGTTAGCAAACTTTAATAAAGTTGTATTTCAGTCCAACCTACTTGTCCTCAGCAATGCCACCAACAACCAACCCTCTTCCAACTCCCTCAGCCCGGCCGCTTCCACAACCCCGGCGACCTCGGCACCGGCGAATTCAACCTCCCAGTTGGATATTTCTACCCAACAGGCTCCCAATGCCGTCCTCCGGGTCATCATTGATAGCATGATCTACCCCGTGACTTTGGATGTTTTGCATACGATATTTTCGCGATATGGGAAGGTTCTTCGGATTATCACTTTCAACAAAAACAGTATGCTTCACATTTTTCTATCTGAGTCCCAGCTAATGAAACCACTTCCAGACACCTTCCAAGCCCTAGTTCAGCTGTCCGAAGCCAATGCCGCCCAACAGGCTCGCAGTCAACTCGATGGCCAAAACGTGTATAACAACTGTTGCACTTTGCGCATTGACTACAGTAAGCTGTCGACGCTCAATGTCAAATACAACAACGACAAGTCGCGTGATTACACGAATCCGACCTTGCCTTCGGGCGAGATGACATTGGAACAGCAATTGTCGCTGATCAGCGCCGCGACGGGACAGGGCCAACAGACGGCATCTTTAGGTGCTTTGGCTCCGGGCGTGTTTCCGTTCATGGCTGGTGGAGGGCAATTGGCTTTTGCCCAGCAGGCTTTGGCTAATGGTGAGTTTTTTGGATGCAAACACACGCAACATGCGAGAAGGCTGCGTGCAAGTTGCGGTTTTGCTGCATGCAAGCTGCAACTATGCTGCATGCAATCTGCAACTCAAATTTTGTTTCATTTTCATTGCAAGATATTCCAGAAGGCCTCGGAGTAAACCCCGCTCTGGCACCCTTCCTCGGTCAACTCAGCGGTGCCCTCCAGCCCGGCGTCGTCGCCCCTGGCGGTCCCGCCCCCTCTGTCGCCGGAATGCCATTCAATGCCATCAACCTGCTCGGAATCACCCCAGTCGTGCTCGTCTCCAACCTCAATGAACACGTAAGCCACCGATTCTGATCCATTTTTAAACAATTCGCTTATTTTCACAAAACTCCCACAAAAATGCCAACAAACACACCTTTTCGGAAACCCCTAAAGCAAATCCCCAATGTTAGCCTAGCCAATCCAAAAAACCTACCGAATGACAATCTTTGCTTACTGTGATGACCTTTATTTTTCAAATTTCTGTTTTTTGTTTTCATTTAAACTTTTTGGAAACCACACTTTTTTCGGCGCCCCCAACAAACAACCAACTCAGTGTCGCTTTTTCGTTGTTTTTTAATTTAATTTACAAACACCCTTTTGCAACATTCGCGCCAGGACCCGCCTTCGACTGCCAATCCCGCCCCTCCTCTGTTGTGAGTCCGCAAAACGGGTATCTCCAAAACTTAATTTTATCGAAACATTAAAACCAACTTCGACTGTGCTCTATCTCTGTCCTTTTTCAGAAAGTAACGCCCGATGCGCTCTTCACTCTTTTCGGTACGTGAGCCGTTCTTCATTTTTATTTATTAATTTATTATTACTTTTTCTCTGTTATTATACGTATGCACAGTGTTTTGTCGTCCAATTGCTGAGATTTCTACTCTACTCTACGGACTTTTGAGTGTTAACATTTTGAACGGACAAACAAACTTAACTGATGTGTTTCTCTCTGTGCTTTTAGAATTCGCTTTAATAGTATTTGGAGACGTTGTTTGGAGATATTTATGTCTGGTTTTATAGGCGTCTATGGCGATGTGCAAAGGGTGAAGATTTTGTTCAACAAGAAGGACAATGCGTTGATTCAGTATGCCGAGCCGCAACAGGCTCAACATGGTGGGTGATTCTGAAGGTTGGGCAAAGTTAATGGAGATGTTTTCAGCAATTCAACACTTAGATAAGGTGCGCTGGTTCGATCGCATGATCAGAGTGACATCATCGAAGCATAGCAATGTCCAAATGCCGAAAGAAGGCCAGCCAGATGCCGGTTTGACGCGGGATTACACGAATTCGACGTTGCATCGGTTCAAGAAGCCTGGATCGAAGAACTATATGAATATCTATCCTCCGAGTAGTACACTTCACCTTAGTAATATCCCGCCGAATGTTTCGGAGGAGTTTTTGAGGGCTGCCTTTGAGGAGAAGAAGTTCAATGTGACGGAATTCAAGTTTTTCCAGTGAGTTTTACCTGACAATCTTCTCTTTATTAACCCGAAAGTTAATTTGACACGTTCCTAAGCCATAAATTTCTTTAGACGCGACCACAAAATGGCCCTGGTCCAGCTAGCCGACGTCGAACAAGCCATCAATGCCCTCGTCGAGATGCACAACTTCAAACTGGCCGACAATGCACACTTGCGGGTTTCATTTTCCAAGAAGGGAATCAATCTGTGATCAAAAAAAAGTTTAAACAAATTCAAATCTTTATAATCTAGCTGACAAAAACTTTGATTTCGGCGTGTACATGTACCTGTTACCCTTGACTAGAAAGAATTATCACATCGATGTTACGTCTTCCCGAAATACGGTCATCAATCAATCAATTTTTATCACTGTACTGTTTTTTGATTGGAAAACACTTATCATCCCATGCATCAACACTTTTTGTAATATTAATGCGTAATTTATGGTCGATAGTCCCTGTGTTTAGCCTTGAAACCGTTCTTTCAACACACCTTCTTATCACAACTCTTACTTGAATGAGCTTTGTATAATATCATCTTCCCAGCTATGATGCTTTTTATTAGAATCCACTTTTAAACTGATTTGTCAATGACGCAATCAATCACCATCCTCCCTTGGCCCGTTTTTGTTATGTTTAGAATAAGCTTTGTCACGAATTGACAACCCCCATCAACCAGCATCCACCAAGAAGACACATATCACTCCGGGCCTCCCTCGAATCCGCATAGGCGCCGCTATAGCCACCCCTGCTTTGTTTTTCTGTAGGCGCACCCGGCTGTAATCCCTCTCCTTATCACCCCCACACATTGCAATGACATTATCATTACAAGGTTTCCCATATCCAATCATTCTATGAACCCTACTGTTCCCATTGGCTTTATTTATCACCTGTTTTTCTCTGCTTTAAATTCATCCCTTTCTTTCACGACTACTGTATTGTGCAACAAACCGCGACTCATTCAATCACATCGTTTTATCGGTTTTTATTAAGTTGAGTTTGGCTTTCATCAAAACTTGCTGTTTTTCGGTGTGTTATGTGTGTAGATCATACTATTATAAAGAAGTAAGTTGTTTGCGATGGAAAAAAGCAAAAAAAAGTTGCAAAATGTGCTTTTTCTACAAAAATGCTTGCACGTTGCGAGCATGCAGCATGCAATGTGCGGTTTTGCTGCGCGCAAGCTGCCATTGTGCTGCAGACAAATCATTTCGACTTCAAATTTATGAAAGAAAACCTCATCAATAAACTTTTATCTTCATTTTTCTCCTTTCAACATATACATTAATATTGATAAAATATAAAATCGGCACATTCATGAAGCAAAGCGTCCTTTGGGAAGCTATGTTTTGGAGACTTTTCTTTCCAAGACCATCGGGACAAAAACTAAATTTTTCATTTTTGCTCGAAAAGAAAAAGAATACAAAAAAAGACTAATAAGACTAATGGCATAATATATAAAAATAAAGAATTAAGGACAAAAAACACTTTCATCACATCTGGATTCGTTGCAAGAGCATTACAAATTCAAAATCGAGAACAAAGCGAATGCATGCATGTATTTATAAAATGGATTGGATGTGTTACATACAAAAATCTTTGAAGGAAGAACATAGTTGATTATTTTGAGTATTTTTGCCAGTGATAAAATTAGA
>KB455516.1:129566-165370 GCA_000341325.1 Panagrellus redivivus | reverse complement strand
AAACAACCCCCCTTTAAAAAGGGGGGGCCGGTGGGGGGGGGGGGGGAAGGAAGTGGATAGGGTTCAACCGGAATGAGAATTAGTGACGGACAACAGGCTTCGGATGTATTGCTCCATGCATTGGCGATGGGCGATCCGGGTCACACCGAGTTGGGTGTACTTTGTACGATCGAATGTGACGAGATCCGAGCCTCGGATGCGGCGTTCCGCGAAGACGGGTCGGTACTCGCTGAGCTCGAGATGGGCAAGCCAATCCATGACGTCATCGATGGACCAGGCGCTTAGCTCCTTGTCACGGAAATTGAGGTTGTTGCGAGGGGGCGCAGGAGCTGAAACGCAACATTACCGTAATCAGGCTTATCAAAAAAGCAAAGCCGAAATCGAAAAAAGCCATCAAATTCAAAAGTCAGTTTGTGTAAAGCCACGACAACCCAAAAAAAGAGAAAGCTTACAAAAATCGGCACTCGTCGCACTGCTCGTACTCGCGCATGCAATCGTGTCATGATCACTGTCGCCGGTGCCACTGTCGGGATCCTCGTAATCCACGGGAGGCGTTCGGGTCGTCGGCTCGAGGTACAGCGGCCGTGAAACAAGCGGCACGTGCGGGTTGTGCTGATAGATCAAGGTGCTCGATGGCGCGGTGGGGCTGCTCTCCGGGACGGCGATGCGTGTGACGTCATCGTTATCGGTCGTAGTGATCGAAGGCCCCAAAGATACGGAAACCTGCGCAAAGAAAAGAAGAAAGTCAAAAACCGTCGAAACAAATAGTTTTACAGACAGGAAAACATCGCTGACACGTGCACGCTGACTTTGGAATCCGAATTCGAACACGACATCGGATTCAAATTCGGATTCTGTTCATTGTAAAACATCGTTTTTAGTAATTTGCGTTTGCAAAGCCGCCGCAATCAGTTAAAGCAAATCCAAAAAAGCGTCAGAGTAGCAGCCTCAGCAATGCTTTTCATTAACAAAGGTGGTAAAAACTTACATTGTCAAGAAGTGGTGGTGCCTTTGGAGGCGGCAGGGGCACTTTTCTCTGTGAGACAGTGCCATAGGTATCTTCCAACTGCTGGGAAAACAGGCTGACGCGGTGATCCGTGGCGGCTTCTGGTGCTCGGATGGTGGCCGTGCTGCTGGAGTTGCTGTTGGCTGTCGTGCCATTGGGCTCATCACCGCATTCAGAAGGCTCTAGGCTCGTCCGGGAAGAAGTGTATCCGCTATCCTTCTTCGTGGCAAACCCCACTGGAGGAGAGTGCTGGGAAGTCGGCTTCGCGGCCACTTTGACTTGGACGTTTTCACGGACGGATTCCCGGAGGGACAGGCCACCATAGCAGCCGACGACGGTGGTTTCGGCCTGCTTCTGCATGGTTAGCGTCGCTGTGGGTGATGTTGTGACGATGTCTTCATCGGTGCCGACTTTGGAACGCCGTTTGGCGAGGGCATTTCGAAGGTCAGCGTCGAAATCGAGGGACTTCGGAGGGCCTTTGATCGTGTTGTTGTTGTCGGCTGGGGCGGTAGAGGAGACCGGCTTCAGACGGACGGATGTCAAGGCCTCTGCTGAGATGCCGCTGGTTGGAGCTGGCTTTGATTCGACAGCCTTCGGCGCAGCTTCAATCTTCACCGGTGCCGACTTCAGGAACCCAGCAGGCGGAGGTGGCGGTGGAGGCGGTGGCGCAGACCCACTAGTCGGTGCTGGCTTCGGCGTTTCCACAACAGCTTGCTGTACCGGAGCCGGTGGAGCTGGAGGCGGTGGTGGCGGCGGGGGTGGTTCCCTCGCACTCGCATAGATGTCCTGCTGCAAGGCCTGCGTCGGTGGAGGTGGTGGCGGAGTCTTCGGCCGCAACATGGCCCGATTACCCCTTGCATACTCATCTACCGAAGGTCTACGTGCATGCTGCAGGTCCGGGCTCGAATTGAAGCTTTTCATGCCGGTACCATAAAACCCGCCATCAGAATCGACCGAATTCCGTGGCAGACCGTTGCCGTGTTGCATAGGGCCCTGGCTCATACCGCCATTGCCGAGGCTGCCGTTGCTGTTGGCCATCATGGGTGACGGTGACGGCTGGCCGGAGCGCTGCTTCCGTCGCTTCATGTCCGCCACCGATGTGTACTTTTTTGGACCCGGAGAATCGGCTTGCTGAAAACGAACGACTCGTATTACTGTAATCCACCAAATCAGATCCCTAATCTATTCCTTCGCAATTTCGCGCCCCGTTCAAAAAGTTCTGTCCATCTTCGTCATTCCAACCGGAACCTCTCATTTCCCATCAATTTGAGATGCCCGCTTATTCAATTCCAATTTCAAGGGATCCAAATTGAATGCCTTTTGAGTTTCGTTAGTCCGCGCAAATCAAGTGCGCCATTCGCGACTCAATTCGTTAAAAGCGTCACATAGAAACAACTCCCTTTTCAAAAGACGAACCACCAAGTGACCACAACCTCCGAAAAAGCAAAATGCCTCAGGGGATCCGAGTATAAAGCTGTTTCGTAAACATTTTCAATTCACATTTCGCTTGTTCAATTTTCAGTTTGCAATCAAAGACGATCGAATCGAAAAGCAGAACAGAAAAACAAGCTGCTTATGGATCTTCGAAAAACTAGTCCTCATTTTTGAAGTAGTAGGAAAAGCACTTGAAATCGGTCTCTGTCTCCGTTCCCGAAGCATGTTACAGCATTTTTCGATCGGTAAAAGGTTGTAATTTTCGACAAATATGGAACAGACGAACGCGGTTTTCGTTGATGGAAGTGCTTGGCCCACAGTTATAGTAAACAAACACTTCAAAGTGGCTACTTACCTGGTCATAAGGGATAGGTTGGAACTGTGAGGACGTCGACGTGCCTTGACGGACCATGAGATGCTCGAGTTCGGCGGCGCTGATGCGTCGATGCGCGGTCGGACGGGATTTCACTGAAGCACAACGAAGTTCGACATTGCCGTTGGAATTTGAGAGCGTCGGAAGCGGCATGGAGGCGACCGTATCCATGGATTTGGCCGGTCGCGGTCCACCGTTTGGCGACATGGGGTAGTAGTTAGAGGAGGAGCAGGACGAGGAGGTATCATCCACTGCAAAAGAGGATAGATAGGGAGGATTCACACGGGGGTTGATAGACGTGGGAAGTGGTTTCTTTGTGTCCAGATTAGTGAAAAAGTGAAAACAGAAAGTAAAAATCCGGTAAACATATTAGTCAAAAGTCGTCAAAAAAGCAAAATAGACTTACTGGAGAACCCCATCGCTTGATGGACCGGTCCACCACGTGCATAACTCAGACTCGTGCTGGGATGCCTCTGGGGTGGCATCGGCGGGATGCCCGCATTCCGGGGTACACTGTGATTTCGGCGCGAGGATACGGTACCAGGAGCGTAGTGGCTGGCTTGTCCATCGACTGTGATGACTTTGAGGGTGATGGTATCATCGGCTTGGTGGATGAGATGGACAACTTCCTCATGCGAGGCGAATCGAACATCGACGCCGTTGATTTCGAGCAGGAAGTCGCCAGGACGAAGACCGGCTTTCATGGCCATCCCGGACATGTCGACGCCTTCGAAGAATTGCAGGGCCGGGCAGGTGGGGGTAGGTTCGAATTCCATTTCGGAGTCGACGTCTGAAATTAAACAAGTCAAAACTGGCCAAAAAAGATGGTACAACTTACGTCGGGCACCTCGCAGGATGAATCCAAAGCCTTTCGGGCCTCGTGGGATAACTAGGATTCTGGGAACATTTGGCCTGAAACTTGCTTTTTAGAAAAGTTGGCCCAATTAGAAGGACTCACTCGAATCCAGCACGAGGAGCAGTATGAACAGCTTCAGCCGGATACCTTCGCATGGTTCCACCATACTCGCTCGGTGCATTCATCGTCATGCAGCTCGGAGACGGACTAGCAAGGCCCATTTGGGGATGTTGTTGCCGTTGTGGGGCTTGATAGCGTTCACTTTGGGCCGAACAAATCGAACTTTGACTCAATGACCGTCGGCGAAGGATCGGATTCGTCAAGCGTCGCCGCGTGTTGTACTTCGGCGCACCACGATACGGAACTGAAAAAACAGGGATTGGAGGCAAGGCCCTTGGTGGAGCTCCCCCGGGATGGTCATAAATGAACACTGGCACCTGGGCCATCGGCATCGGCATCATGGCGTCCCGGAACATGGCGTGATCGGCCAAGGCTTGCCGCTGCTTGCCTTTCTGCTTGACTTGGCGAACTGTTGCCGCTCCAAAGGGGTATGCGCCAGAAGGCGGAGGCAGATTCTGTTGGTGATGGGGGTGAAACGGAGGAGGATAAAACTGCACCGGGAGGGTTCCGTACGGATTCAACGCAGCTGGAGGGCGTCCAAAGCCGTCAGCAGGCATCATTCGATGGGGGATGGGCGGGCGCTTATTGTGATCATCTATCATGGCAGAGGCAGGATTTGGTGGATCTGTCTTCTCGTCGGTCGAGAAGGGATCCTTCTTTGGAGGAGCCGCAGCTGTCGGCTTGCTGCGACGTCGCCACGTTAGCGACGCAAACATTCCGCGACCTGACCCTTGGGGCAACTAGCTGGCGCTACTGTCTTGAAATGCTGACTTGTCAAAGTTGCGATGCGATGGTCGTTGTTGCTTGCGCGATCCCTAAGGCGATCCGAAATGAAATTGAAATTTTGTTATGTTGACCGAAAAAAAGTCGACATACGCGATACAATGCGTGCGCAACAATCTCGTGAGAATTGGAGGGAGCGAAAACGTGTGAAAGACGTCAACCATCAAATCCTTCAGAAGCTGGCTGCCTTCACAAAAGGCGAATCCTCCTTCTACGCGTGTAAGCCTTATAGAATCAAAGGGAACGAACAGGAGGGGGGATTGGTAAATTGGCTTTTTGAAACTCTGACTGTCTTACATTATGGATGTGTTCGTGTTCAAAAAAGGGAAACTCGTTTCACTCCAACTCAAAAAAGTTGTCATCGGAAAAGCATTCAGGCTTGCTTCGACGGAGGGAGAAAGATGACGACGCGGAAGGCCCTTCGAAGACAAATTTAGACACAAGGCGAATGGGCGACGGACTGACCGGACATCCTTGCAAATGGCCTTTTCTGTCGTTGTCGGTGGTGGTCACTTGCCTTGAGGGCAGGCAGCCAGCCAGGGCTACTTCATCTTCAAGCAGATCGAGGATAGAGGCGCTCCATGGAAAGGTGCTACGATGAGGGCTCGTGTTCGCAACTTAGAGAGAGAGACCAACGCGACAGACTACTCACTCGAACAGCTCGCCATCCACCTACTGTATCGACACGGCCGCTATCTTTCGGACGACGACGACCGCAAATCCATGTCACATCCGCGTATGACACAAGACGGCGCAGAAGGTTTATGTTTGAACATGCTTTTTGATGATTGTCAGCCCAGCCGTGAACCAGCTAGACTCCGCCTATTTCCACGTCGTCCGATCGCAATGAGCAACATCGTCCCTCGTCCACCTTTGCTTCTCATTAAAATCGCCGTCTAACGATGGCGCGACATCAGAGCATTCTACCAGGTGTCAGTGTTCAGATGGAAAAAACCCCTCATAAATGTGACACAAACCAACCTGCTTGAGCCGGATTATGATTCTGAATGACCTCCGCGACGACTAAATGTGCAACGATATGAGCTACATGGAGGGCCGTTTGACCCTGCTTGTTCAGCATCGACGGATCGGCTCCACGGAACAGCAGGACTCGCGCACATTCCGGACGGTTGTTCACGGCACAAACGTGAAGAGGCGTGTTTCCGTTGATGTTTTGGGCGTTAATGTCGGCACCGTAATAAAGGAGGTGTTCAATGTGCTTCATGAGGCCGTTTTTACATGCCTGGAAGTGGGATAAGGGTTACAGTATGGCAATTAGCGTTGCTAAATGGGTAAGGGATGTCATTATGTCAGTTTTTGTTGGGTTTGAAAGTAACAATGAATCCGGTTTATGTACATTAGAAGCGTTTTCGGGTGGTCAGGACTTGGAGAATGTCCTTGAAATTGCGTTTTTGGGGATATGTCGAAAGGAAGGCCCAAGGGCGCTTTTTTAGCCGTTTAAAGCGTTCAAAAGCTGTTAATCAAAAAGTTCAATCCCCACCTGGTGCAACTCATGATTCCCATGCATATCGACAATACCGACTTCCGCGGCTTCTGACAATAACAACTCCGCCACGCCATCAGACGAATCCGTCGTCAGCATGCTGTAGTAAAGCGGCGTCAATCCGATGGGATCCCGATAGTTCGGCGAAGCACCCAACTCCAAAAGCGTTTTCACGTTCTCCGTAATCGATAAAAACGCAGCCTTATGCATGCCGGTTTGGCCTTCACTATTCCGGAAATCCAGATGGGCACCGCCACCAATCAGCGCAATCAACACATTACGATTGTTCGGCACGCCCGAAGCCAGCGTCAACGGGGTTTCGCCCTGGCTATCATGGAAGTTTGGATCGAGGCCCTGGGTGCACCACTTTTCGACCTTGTCAGCATTGCGGTTTTGGACATAGTCCATGAACTTCTTGATGTTTCCCTTGGAATGGAGCTGTTTGAGGGCTTTTTCGTCAAGTTTCAGCATTTTGTAGACGCGTTTCTTGTATTTCAACTGAAAAAAACATCATCAATTAGACAATCTTAGAAGGCAAGAATCAAAAAACCTCAAGATACGGCACACAATCATGAAACGGGTAGTCCCGAATCGGACGATCCTCAAGCAGGAACTTGCCCGCACGACCGTCACACGGTGGCAGGAACAGGCCAAAGTTGAACGATTGCGGTAATGCCTGCAAATAATCGGTTTAATTTGAGTTTTGAGAACAATCTAATGGGTAGAAAGAAGGTTTGCATTGACCTCTTTTCTCGAGGTTAAAAGAATGTCTTCCTTCCGTGAAATTATGGCGAAAAAAGAGTGCAAAAAAGGGTCTTGAGGGTCAAGGGAGACCTTTTTTGCGGAAAAAAACCGTTATAAATTGCCACAATTACATGGTCGGGTTTTTCTGTGACCCAAAAAACTTGCAAATTGACTGGAAATGGTCAAAAATGACAATTTTTCCGTGGTTTTTCTCATCTGGCCACCTTACATCATCAAAACAGGTCAACAAAATCGACGTAAAATCGGTTAGGTAAGCTAACAGATGGCCAAATTTTCCTTCATTAGCCAAAAAACTGCAAATTCTACTCGTTAACCTCACTCTACAACCCCGAAAAAGACGCAGCCATCAAAGCCTGCGCCGATCTTACAACGGTCCACCACGACCGTCGTCTAACTAGATAGCTAGACATGGCTGGCTTACATTGTACATGCTACGCTTTTGTTGATTTGAAATGTGAACCAAAAAAAGGAATGGAATGACGTTGTTCATAACGACGACATCTGATCGCGAACGCGAAAATGTGAAGGTGAACAGTCAAAAGGGTAGTTTTTGAAAGGAAAAAGTGAGGGGAATTTTAAGTACTTTGGTAATGGTCAGAAACAGGGAACACTGGAAAACGGAAGGAAGACAGTTGGCGACAAAGTTCGCACTTGAAAGTTGTCAAGTTGTTGTTGGAAGGTTGAAAGGAGTAAGAAAAACAAACCTGAGGAAGGGCAGCGAAGAGTTTTCGTTTAATATCCCAGACGAGCTCGTCAAGCGGAACGGTGAGGCATTTCTGAAAAATTGGTCGAATTACGTTGAATTACAGTACTTTATAAGGTCTCGAAGGGAAATAAGGCCAACTTGGATCGAATGGGGGTTGCAATTAGCTAATGGCCAGTGGAATGATGCCCATAAAAGGCTATCAGAACCCCCTAAAACAGGGCGGAAGAAAACGCCCAGATCCTGTCCTTCAAAAACCCTCCCGGAAAGCGAGCCAGAATTCCTGCACGGCTGCAAGGTTTGCACTTCCTGTCATCGATGACGGTGATCGGTGATCTTAAGGTGATGATTGCATCACTTGGAGATGGCTTTGTTGGTTTTACTTTCCAAGCAAGTACCCAAAAAAAGGCAAAGCAAAACAGCCGAAAGAAAGCGCGAAAATGCTCAAGGCTGTTATGTACAGTCGATTCGACTTCGTAGCACAGGCTTGAAGGATGGCTACCTTCACCTTCGCCTGGGCTGCCCAAACTTGTCGTCCTCGGCCTCGTTGTCGTTGAGGCGAGAAGGGAGTTGCGCGACGACGACGACGACGAGGACGCTGTCAATGTCAGCAGCCGAGAAGGGGGGCCTTCGATGACGACTACATACATACATATTGGTCAACGACGACGATATTCATCGATGGAACGCCACTACTGCACCCACAAATTGTCGACTGCGATCGCCAATCGGTCAGCCTCGTCGATCACTTCATAAAAAAGCGCTTGCAGCTCCGAGATTCAGTCCGTAGCTTCGGTCAGCTGGTGGGAGAAGGGTAGAAAACTACCCCTAGAGGCTTCCCAAAGCAGAAGCACAAACAACTTTTTGCAAGAAAGGGTGCCTTGGCGATGGCGCAATAAAGTCATTTTCATCAAAATGAAAAGCATAATCGGAGAACGACAAAAAAGGGCAAGCTTAAAAATGACCAGCATTTCGAGGGTTTTGGCGGGCTTTAAAGGTACGAATCATCGAATCACGCAACAAGAAGCACCATAAAACTCGGCCTTGAAGATTCAAAGACATGCAAAATGATCCGTGAAACCGATTGGGGTCTGATTCAACAAACGAATCATGCCAGAATTGGCAAAGGTAAACTCAAAAATGATTCAACGTATGCTAAACAGGTAAACGCAAGCGAAATGTTGGCCAAAACTGAAGTGTTTTGCAAAATCAATCGCCCACTTCTGGCAGGCGTCGAAAACTGTCGATTGACGGCCTTTGGGGCCCAGACCGCAGGCAAGAAAGACACATCCGACTCGATCCCACTCCCAAAAAGACCCAAAAGTGTCGGTTTGCGAAACCCTTTGAGTAGATTTCGCGCTCTCGAAGCATCAAAGGTAACGGGTTGGGTTCGGGTTCACAAAAAGGTGTGGGGGATTGCACAGATCCACAGAGGCTTCGAGTATTTCGGAAGCGATTATTCGGAAACGGTAGCCTCCGGGAGGTGAGTCAAATGACCCATTGAGGGACAGTCGGGGGCCGGAACAGGATCAATTTCGGGATTTCATGGGTCAAAGGAAGTCTATTCATTCGAAAATGGACGGGACAATCCGTTCATTGAATCAAAAGAAGTCAAAACTCACTTGAATCTGCAGCTCAGGCACAAAGATCTGCAAATTGATGGCGGCATCAGCCAGCTCGCTACCAGCCAGGGATGGCAACGGACTCTCGGCACCCATGACACTTCCCGGGCTCATGGCCGTGAGCAGGCCCGCCGGATTACTGTGGATCGACGTTTTGCGGGTGTGGATCCCGGCAACGGCATACTGTGACGCCATGGCTTCAGGGCACACTCAGAAGATGATGACGATGTTGCTGACAGCTCAGCCAGATCGCATAGTGAGGATCGGATTCACAGATAGATTCCACGACGCTGATGTGGGAGAGCAGCTGTAATAAACAGGGTTATGTCATTTCGGACGTGAAGCAAGGAAATACAGGGTGGCTTAATGAGTTGCGCGAACACGAA
This sequence comes from Panagrellus redivivus, assembly GCA_000341325.1. NCBI lineage: Eukaryota > Metazoa > Nematoda > Chromadorea > Rhabditida > Panagrolaimidae > Panagrellus > Panagrellus redivivus. The sequence continues at coordinate 155,818 of KB455516.1, read as the reverse complement.
CGAAACGAATGAACACGAAACGATAGATCAGGAGATAAAAACGAGGAAAAACATAAAAAATGGTTCACGAATGGATGGATTTAATGAGCTTGCGCGATCGTCGCGTCATCGGATGGCGGGGGGTTTATGTTATGTTGGCTGGGAGTTGATGGATATCAAATCAAGGAAGAGGGGGAAGAGGAAATTATGACATAGTGGGTCGGGATGATGTGATTTCAGGGGGGCTTTGTGACGCCGGGGGAGAGCTTGCTTAATGGGATTAGGAAGCCGTCTGGAAAGGGGGGCCTACTAGACTAGTTAGAAGCATCAGAATCACGCAAACTTCTGTTTAACATTCAAAAAAGCGCAGGCGCTCCTTAAGGTTTCGTTAGAGTTAGATATCTATCAACACGCAATGGACGCTCCTGCCAGCCGATAGATACGATAGACAATGCCATTTGTTTGAAGACACGACACACCTCGAGCGAGGCAGGAATTCCCTCAATCACAAAGCTGTCAATGTCCTTCTTTGCCAGAACACACCCTGAGGCGATGATGATTGCAAAAGAGGATAACATGGGAAAACATACGGGAGCCCTCACGGAAAGGCAAACCCGTTTCGATCGAGGACCAATTGGATAAACACCTCTTTTCAAAACCCAAAAACAGTACGCCATTCTTAAAGACAGTCATAAAAATGACCAAGAACACCCCTCTAGACAGGACCGGCACAAACCACGCAATGATCAGATTCACTTTACCCCAAATAACACCCCAAAAGTGACGTAAATAAGAGTTTTGTCAAGAGTTTAGGCGCTAAAAACAGCTTGGCTCGCCGATAATCGCGGCAATTATCGGCCTTTTTGAAATAAAGAATCCAAAAAGACACATCCCACATCAAAGTGCTGGTTTCGGTTTCGTTTCCATTTTCAGTGAACTTGAATTTTAAACTTCACTTTTCAAAAATTGATTCCAAAAAAGCATAATTCGGCATAGGATTTGACATCCAAAAAACCAGTACACCAAATCTGAGTCAAATTAATACGCGGCTGCAACAAAAAAGGCAAAAAGAACAAGTAGTGTCCGTCAAAGGCGAGCGCGAGGAAGCTCATCATGGTCACACCTCGTTAGTGGGACTCAGAATCAACTTCTGGAAGAACCGCTGAAGATGGGATGGCGATGGGGATGGGATCGGGGATGTCTTTTGTCGCAAGATGGAATGATTACATTAGAAAACTACAAAATGACAATAAAGAAGGCAAGGATGGGCCGGCAGGCGCAACCAGTTCCATGGAAGACGATGGAGATCTTCTGTCGCGGATGGGTAAGGGTAATGATGGCGACGTAATGAGGGAACATAAAAAGTGGCAAGTGGATTTGAAATGCGCGAGAATTTATGTTGCGGTTCGAAGATTACGGACGGCTATTTTTGATTTGGGAGCGTTGGGAAGGCATTTGGAGCGGTTACGAAGGGAAATGGAAGCCATGGTAGCGCGGCTAAGTAGCCGAAAAATAGCTTTGAAAGGTATGCCACAAAAAAACAAACGGAAACCAGGAGCCAAAAAAACATGTGGGGGCTCGATGGCATGTGCCTTTGTCTCTAAAGGAGAAAAATAACGCTTGACAGGTTTGGCATTTCACATTAGTTGGGCAACAGCAGGGAGGGAAATAAATAAACGGTCATAGCGAGCGACGCCAGCTCGTCTAGTTTGACAACCGACGACAATCGGTACCTACCTGTCGTCAGTCGCGCCAGCCTGCCAGGCTTGAACCCCCTACCATCCATTTTTGGCTTTAGCAAACCCGAGAAAGCCGAGATCGATCAATGATGGCACCAACCCCCTCCGCCAGCCGCGCAGGAGGACCCGAATACACAACAATTCTCGCGCAAACAAACAGTCTCTGACGAGTAACCCCCCACCTAACCGCCAACCTGAACCAAACTAGTGAAACGCAAGGAAGGCCTTGTCCGCGTCTCGAAATTTGCATATGAGGGACGTGGACCAACAGCCAACCTGAGGGAACTAGGCTGGTGGCAGCCGCCGAAAACTGAAACCACCTTTTCTCTCCTTCTTCGACTTGGAGTTGGAGCGCGAGGTAGTGGCTCGCGAGGGCCCCTGTGGCGGCCTTGAGACACGTTTTGCGTCCGAGCGAAGGCCATTGACGTGCATGCAGAAGGGCGGATGAGCAAGAACAAAAAAGCGCGGTAGCAACCGATCGCTACTGTTGCCTGCGCATGCATAGGCGTGCCTATCGCGACATGCCATCGGAATAACATTATGACGAGGCTGGTCGCACTTCCGTGGAGCCGGCGAAGAGGAGCGGATAATTGGATGAACAGGTGGGGCTGTCTCGAAGGATTTGGGGTTTAATTGAAATGAGACGAGATGGATATTAGAATATTGCCTATATTTGGTTACAGTACTTAAAAATTAAGATTTTAAAAAATTTAAACAACAAAATTTTAAATTAAAAAAGTTTCAGATTCTCATTGACGCTTAAACTCATGTTATCAACAACAAAAACCCCCTCAAAACAATACATTTGTCTAGACTATCTTTCCAAATGCTTATTCAATTGTTAAAAACGCTCGACTGAACACCTCAACGTTATGTTTGACAATAAAGCTTTGAATGAGGCGGAAACATGAAGAAGAAGTTTGGCAGCTGTCATAGAAGCTCATAATGTAGGCCGTCGGAAAAGGCAACAACTGTAATGGACAGCTTTTTACAACTTTTTGATTATCATACTGTCAAAGCGATAGTTAAAAGCAACAAAAATGACAGTTCAGAATGACTTTGTGAAGCTTATATCGCCGATCCGTGACCGGAAAAGCCTTTTATCAAACAAAAGTACAAAAAAGGCACATCACGTTACTCTAGCAAGTCGAAAAGTGGAAGTAGAGAATCGGCACACGCTCCTCGCGACGCAAATCCACGATACATCAAATAATGATTCACGACGTTTTGGCCCGAAAAGACCGAACGGAAATGCATCTTCTTTGGCGCAAACGTAAACGTACGAAAACATTGTTTATCTGGCTCTATTTTGATTTGAATCAGCCAGCGTCCCGGAAGGTGCGGTGCCTATTTTGGAACTTTCACGGCCGGCGGCGAGCGTTTTGAAGCTAACTTGAGACTAATCAGTTCAGGGATGACTTTGATGAGCAAGCATGACCAGGTCGAACTTCAGCGACTAGTCAAAGAATCAGGTAGACAAGAGAAGACCACTGCCGGCGGCGTTGAGGGGGCTTAGCGGCGGCTCTTCCTTCACCTTCACCCATGTTCGAGAGGTTCAGGCTCATCGAGAGCGCATGATCGAGAGGGTGGACGGAGGGGGCCTTCTAACGGAATTGGCCTTTTTTGGCTGGAAGAGGGGAGCTCATCGAGGGGAACGCATTTTCAAGGATTGTGGGAGACTACACAAGTATAGAAGGCAACGGTCAGTGAAGAGATTATCGACGAATAAAGTGACCCTTCCCATCCGAGGGACCAAGTGCACTTCATGTAGGACACTGTGTCTTCATGACCAGTTCGGGGACAAGTTTCAGTGGGGTTCGATAATATGCATGTTATGCAATATAAAAAAGATAAGAATGGACATCAAAGATCCCGAGAGATTGGAATTTAGGAGAAAAAGTTTCAGCGGGCACATCCGGCTCAAAACACAACCAGAAGATGAATATGGTTTTCAAAATGCGCGATTTTGCAACCGTGCCACGTCAGATGACACATATCTGGCTCCAAACAAAGTGTTCTGAAGGGAACACGGCCGTACAGAAGGCGTGACTTTGCAGCTCACGCATGGATCGCTCCTGAAACGAAAACGAAGTTTCATCGGATGAATTCGGCTCCAAAACCGCAAACACGCCCACACAAAAGGCGTGATGACTTTTGGTCCTATCGCGCAATGAATTGCCCATCCCACGCAAAATTGGATCGTTGGACGAGTTCGGCTCCAAAAGCAACTACAAAATGGAAAAAAACTGTCCCTCAAAGAGACAAAGGTATGATATGTGCGTGCACTTGTAATCGGTATCACGCCATGAAGGCCTTTGAAAAGTTGCCCAAAACTGAACGAACAGTGCAATGGACGAGTGTGTGTGGCTAAAAAGAACAAGCCAAAAAGTGAAACACGGCCATACAAAACGAGGGATTTGTACGTGATTATTGATCGTCCATTGAAAAGCACTATGTCAAATCGAACGACACGGCCAGACGAAGAGTAACTTTCGGCGAGATGATCGGCCATTAAAAAGTTATCCCAAACGGAAGGATCGCTTCATTGGACATTCTCGGCTCGAAATCGAACCCCAAAGAGGGAAACACGGCCGTACGATACGAGGGATTTGTTCATGATTTCAAAGAATGTGCGTGCTTTTCTAGCCCGTGCCGTGCCATCATTCGTCCATTGAAAAGCACATCGAAAAGTCAACCCAAGCGAAGCGAACGCTTCATTGGACAAATCTGACTCTAATCCAAATGCAAAAGAGGACCACACGACCCTACAATACGAGGGATTTGTTCACGTTTTCGAAGAGCGTGCGTACGATTTGAACGTATGTCGCGCCATCAAGCGTCCATTGCAGCTGCTTTTGTTATCAGTGCCGCACGACCGATCTGCCCAAGTCATCCCATAGCCAAACGATCGCTTCAATGGACATGCTTGGCTCAAAACTGAACTACAAAGGGCGAAGGACGGCTGTACAATGCGGGGGATTTGTTCGCGATTTCGAAGAGCGTGCGTGCCTTTTTTGTACACGCCGCGCCATCAATCATCCAACGCAGTCTTATCCCAAAACGGAAGGCAATAATCAAAACATTTTACAAGTATTTCACACCTCTCTAACAAGCTTCAACAAGAATGTCCACTCGACATCAGAAGTTGGTCAGGGGCAAACTGGCTACCCGAGGACTTGTCGCTATCCGTTCCCAGGGACATGTAAGCTTCTACGAATTTGATTTCCGCGGGAAAGCTGACCACCGCTACCAGCTTGCTTGGTCGGTCAATCAAGCAAAAGCTCGCTTGCCTCAAGGGGAAAAACTGCGATATCGGTGCTGGTTCGTCGCGCACAGAAGTCAAAACTGTCAAAAAGAGAGTCCGGATGAGGAAGGAAGACGCGTCAGTCGTCGTCCAAACTGGAATCCTGCGCAATGCTTGGGACCGAAGGTTTAGCTATTCAGCTGGGAAGCTGCCTCGAGGCGATAACAAACGCCTTTTCGAAGCAGACCGAAGATAGGATTTGTTCGACGACAAAGCACTTGTTTCTTCGCGAATTAACGTTAGTTGCCCTGAGGCCCCCAGGTGTAAACCCATTTCTGTACGACGAGGAAATCCGTTTTAGGATTCGCACCGCACCGGAAGATAAAAAAAACAGGAAATGTTGCGAATTTTCTTGGTAAACATTTTTGCAAAAAGAATTAGAACAAATATTAGAACAAAAACGAGCGGAGAAAAGTCTGCGATGAACAAATTGGAAGAATAAGTCCAAAAACCATTATCTGTCAAGCAGATTATAATCGTGGTTGGTTAGCTGTCATCAGGCAGCCGGAGTACGGTGTGTGGGTCGTGAGATTCGTGACGGATAGTTTCGAGGAGGCAAAAAAAATGGCTAATGAAGCACGTAAAGCGCAATTGACGAATCGAATCAAATGGTTTTCCTTTCCTGACTTTGGTTTCGTGAAATTAAGATGGTATTCATTTGTAGTCAGATTGGATGGCGGCTAACGAATAATTCGGCGGCTAATGATCGTCACTTCAGTTTTGAGGAGGGAAAACGTCCGTCAACAGTGGCTAATCGAATGAAAACCGAATCGGCGAAGTAGCCATCGTGGCGTTGCGCAATCAGGTTAGGCAGGAATTGAAGTGAGAAGTTTTTGGACATTGAGGATTCGTATTACGAATGGAAACGATTCAGAAAAGTTGTATTTTACGTTTGAGGTAGGGGATGGCTCAGTAGCGACATTTAGCATTTTGGTTAAATTGTTAAAAATTAATGTGCACAGCAATTGTTAATGAAAACTTTTTTAAAACTAAAATAGTTTCAGTAATGCAAGTATGTTTTAAAAACATAAATACTTAATAACACTTCACATTTTTAATATTTGTAATTGCAGAGCTAAAAAAATGTCCGCACAAGACGAACCGAAGAAGAGCAAAAATCTACCCCGTAAAAATGTACAAATAGCAAAACACAAAAAGTTTCCAAGCTTCCCAAATCCCTTTGATCATCAAATGTACGCAAGGCTGGTCAGTAGGAATAGCCTGGAGGGACAGTCAAAGTTTCGGGGGAAATGACACAGACGGTCCTCAATCGAGAGGAAGGAAGCTTGATGAGAGACAAACCGACTGACATGATGCATGACTTCATGTGATCGGGAAGCGCATCCAAGCAAGCCTTTTCCTTGAGGACATTAAAAAGCGGGGATGAATCAGCTAGACAGTTAGTCATGAATGAAAGTTTTTAATTTTACAATGAATTAGTTGGACTTTGGGAATGAAAAGCTTCATCCAAATGACCACCCCTGTTTGACAATGTCCTCATTTCCAGGGGGCTAAACACTTCCATCGACCCTAATCCGAACACATTCCGTTGACCAGAGGGGTGTTGCCAACCAACAGTTTCGAAAAATGCAAACGAGAAACGCAACAAATCCCGAGAAGTTCGTGGTTGCCTGCGTTCGGTCAATGCGAAACTCCCGCCGGGCAGGCCATATCCAGTGGCATCCGATTTCATTTTCAAATGGCTAACCCCCCAAATCCAAGCTTACTTTTGCGTCGACTACATACCTATACCGACTGACTTGGGTCGTCGGAGCATAATACACTCGGCATGGATGGGATTTTTTGTATTACCTTTTTGCTTTTTTGGGTAAAAACAATGTTCACATTGTGAAGCGTCTTCGCACGGGAGTAATTCGACCTTTAGCGGGGTCGCAAATCGAAGTTGATTCTTCCGATGAAATGATTTTGCATTGTTAAGCTCGCTCAGAGGCCTAAGGACAAAAACGATACTTTTTATGGTGGCTAAAAAAGCTAAGCATCACGAGCAAAAACAAAAAAGAGGGAACGTTCTTATGCTATTGCCAGCAAGACTCGATTAAAGTTTAAATGGCCGAAAAACACCTTCTCAATGAAAAAAAGCTGTGAAGATGCATTGAAATACTTGACAATACGATGGGAAAATACAATCTGCAAAACTAGGCGTGCGTTATTAGCTGCAAAAACTACAGTAACCCCAAAAAAGATGAGCACAACCAGCCATGATAAAATTTGTCAATATTTGGATGGATTTTTTTTCAATTCAAACCAAAGCGAATCGAAGTGAAATGAAACAAAGTTTGCTGAAGCGATTTAAGAAGATTGCTTTCTCTTTTTATAAAAAAAAGATAGGGATACAAAACTACAAAACAGATGTGTCAAATTGAAAATAAACAGGCAATTTGATTAGAGGGCCCATATTGACGATTTGATTGTGAGTCAAATCCCGCGAAAGTGGATTTGAATTCTCGCGCACGTGGCTGTCTGTAGGCAAATCTCACTTTGAGGGGGTTTGTTGAAGTCCGTTTAGGGCTCTCGAAGTTGGACAAGTGAAAACAAGGTTTGGGTTCGGGTTTGACGGGCCCGCGCAACAGATGTCAAGTCAGACGTGAAGCGGTTTGAGTTTGCTTTGGGCAAGTTTAACTAAGACCTGGGGGTAGGCTGTCAAGATTGTTGAAGCATTGGAGCTAAAGGTGGGTGCTTATTATGATATTATGAGGTGAACAATGCAAATTGGCAACATGTTAGAGCCATAATTTCGATATTTAGGCAAGTTAAAATGACAACTTAGGAGTAAAATCAAAGCACGGAAACAAAATCCATCAAATCTCACACTTCCACGTCCATTCACACCTTCCCACCTACCCTCTGAAACACTATATCCCCCATCCATTGTGTCTCGCCACACGTATCCCCTCAGGCGATCAGGTCATAGAGCCCCGTTCCATGGCCTCGTCTTACATCGTCAGACCCTCTAAAGGCCGGTCTTCAATCGATCTTCGCGTGTCGGTCAGGACTAAGTGAAAAGAAAAACGAATTTGACTCCGATTTCGGGCAAAGAAGAGCACCACGATCGCGAAGATCAAAGCCGTGCGCGCCTTTAGGGCTTTTAAGCAAGGAAGGACTCTGTTCCAATCTCGGAGAAGCCTAGCCAGTCAAAAATGTAAAATGTAACGAAGAAGACGCGAGCTAGCTGACTGAGTGAGTCCGCGAAAGGGGACGACGACAAACGTACAGTCAGTTGGGATGAAAACCTTACATGTTAGCCTAATTTGTAAAGTTTTCCGATGGCGACGATCATCGAAAGGCGGGTACAGACAGGACGACGAAGATCGTTGAGTGCAAGCGTCCGCAAGCTGAGCTTAATGAAGGCTTAGCTCATTTGGGCTTACTTACAAAGGTTGCGGACGGGGACTTTACAACGGGCTGTATACTGTTGGTACGTAAAATTCTTCAATTCAAAAACGCGCATCCCATATGTGTCGAATATGGGAGGATGGATTTACATAGTTGCACAATTTATTCACATTTCGCTAAAAAAAATTCGAAGATAAAAATCGCCTCGCGCAACTGGATGCCGTCAAAAAGCTGAAAGAGGGGGTCACATCCATCAACATTGAGGTGGCGTGAGTTTATTTTTTTGTCGAAAAACCGAAACGCGAGAAACAGACCCCCAAGAGCGGCGTGAATAAGCGCCTTTATTTGGGATTTGAGTGGATATTTGGCGTGACAACATCCGGAAAGCCGATGAAGTTAATCAGGGAGAGTGGAGTAATTCCGGTATGTACTTGTCTACGTATGGGATTTAACCTCTTAAAAGCATCTGGATTCACATTAAATTGAAAACTGTAACCGTAATTGCCAAAAAGAAGCATTCAAAACGAAATCGCGCGGTTTCACTTTCAAAAAAACATCAAAACGACGCCACTCCTTCGCCGTTTTTGAAAACTGCAACAATTCGAATACGTAATGAGCAAAAAAGACATCGACGATCGTCTTTCGGTCAGATGGGTATCAAGGAATTACCACATTCTCAGGGTGCACCCAGCGGCGTCAAAGTCAAATGACCAGGCAGGCAGAGGCATTTCGACGCATGTCAAGTCAAATTCAAACGGCCTATGATTCCGGGCTGCTGACCGCGGACGAGGAGGATATCGGCCGATGGCGGGCGGCTTCATGCATCCGTATGCGCAGACAGATGACGACGACAACATTACACTCATGGATTTATCTGGAGGCTGAACGAAAATGCAAAGAAAAGAAAAGAATGAAAAAAATTGATTGCAAATGAGCGCCTCGACAACGGACGCGCTTCTGGAGAGGGGGAATCGGAATCGCTTAAGAAAACGAAATTTCAAAAGAAAATGGTTCTGCAAAAAAAGAGAGAGTGACCGGAACATATTTATAGGGATAGACAAATAAGTGAGGTCACTTCAGGGAAGCGGAAATGGCGTCTGAATGGAGGGTTTTTGTCGCGAAAACAATAAAATTAGTAAAAATAAGACATGATTTTGATTTGCAGTTTGAACTCGAAAGCTATTTTTGTCAAAAATGCAAGTGATAGTTCAAAAATAGCATAACTTTACGACAAAAATTTTAAACCAAAAGATTGTTTCCATGATTTATGCGTCCCCGACCACAATCATGACCGCACAGAAGTCGCCCCTTCGAAAATCAACAAAAATTCAATTAAACTTTGCGCGGGCGGTGCTGACAGCCGCTGGCTACTCGGGCTCGCGCAGGTGCACATAACACTGACCCTGATCGATTTCGCTTGCCTTCTTCTCTCGGGAAACGAATCTAAAGAAGGAAAAAACATGGTACAGCTTGATTGACTTTCGGGGCCAAGGCCATTCTATCTCATTTTGGCTGTCAGCAACTTCTGTGTTATGTGCCCGATCAAGCCGAATTTTGAGGGAGGCAAGATGTTTTGAATGGAGGACGCGTGGCACCGAATGAACTATTTACAAAAAAAAACGACTGTCTAATGTAGGCAATACAATACATTTCAAGTACGGTGGAAGAAGACTACCATCTCTGACCGATGTGTTTCGTTGTATTGGTTTGTGCTAGAGCTGCCTGTGTATTCATGATTTCGGAGGGTGGATTGCCCTTTATTTCCAAATCGAAAGTGCTTTCCATTCTTCGGAACACAGACCTGTTTAACGGCGCCGAGGTCTTTTTTATCGGAATCAAGCGAGCGTTCTCAATTTTGATCAAACACAGGAACGATGTGGTTTGACTCGGGGTGCCGAGGGGATGGAGGGAATCAAAGCTATTTGAGGACAAACTTTTGATTTTGGAACAGAAAGGAAGTTGCTAAGTTTTTACATTTTAACGAAGGTTTTGTATTACTATAACACATTTTCATTTAAATTTGCAAAAAAATTTTGATGCCTTTGTATAATTGCTTATCATTTATGCCTATTTTGAACTTTCTTGCACCTGTCATTTCATCAATCGTCACATTTTAAGTAAAAAAATAGCCCTAGCAAACATCTACAATCACATCCCGAAAACCCTCAACCCTTCCGGAACACATGGACTTCCCTTATCAGCTACAAATGGACCTTGTGGTGTTATCAAGCCAGCACGTTCCATCTTCAACCGCATTCCTGGCTTTTGTTTCCTTTTTGTGTTTCAATTCCGACTTTAGAACGTGCGGAAACCCATGAACCACGCCTATAACACTCCATCGATCATTGGCCCTGATTGTGCCCCATTCTTTGGGACATTGGCCCTTGTTGACGGGCGACAAGCCAAGCAAATCTTATAAATTGACTTTGATCTCAGTTGAGTTTGATCAGTTCGAGCTTACTTCTTACAACTTCAACCTGAGGACCGACTGCCGAGGGTCGACTAGACTTAGTTGTTTGTCACGAGCAATAGCAATAATGTTACCCCTGCTCGCTGTGAAAACATTAACATTGACATTAGCGTTAGTGCTGATTTCTCATCATGTTGGAGCCGCTGATATTTACAAATTTGATACAGTGACCACACTGCCCGATCGGCAATTGATGGTCCATCTGTTCGAGTGGAAATGGTCGGATGTCGCCAAGGAGTGTGAAGACTTTTTGCAGCATTGGGGTTATGGCGCAGTTCAGGTGCGTTTGTTTGTGTTGTCATGGAATTGATTGATAGTAGTAGACGGGTGATTGATCATGTTTCGGGTTCTGGTAGCAATTAGAATTGAAGCGTAAACAAGTTCAAGTTGAAAATAGCGCAATTTGCAACTTTTGATCAAAACTATACCAACTTTTAAGGTATTTGAACATCTGACGATAGATTCTGTTTAGATAAGCCCCCCAAATGAGCATCTAGTCAAGTATTCCAACAATGACGTTCCATGGTGGGTCAGATACCAACCAGTCAGTTATGACATTATCAGTCGATCCGGCAATGAAGCCGAGTTCAAAGACATGGTTGACCGTTGCAACAAAGTTGGCGTCAGGTAACTATCGCCCTTATTCTACTTTTGCCATCATTTTGTCTTCTTCAGAATCATTGTCGATGTTGTCCTGAACCACATGGTCGGAATCGGTCAAAAGAAAGGCGTCGACGGAGTCAGCTCTTCCGGAAACTCCGATTTTGACGGCACTGCTGGCGTAGAAAACTTCCCTGGCGTCCCCTTTACCAAGGAACACACTCACGATTCTCAGTGCGATCATGACATCCAGCGTTCTGACTACCAAAACAGTGCCACCGATGTTCGGAATTGCCGTCTCGTCGGTTTAATCGATCTGAACCAGGGCCATCCCTATGTCAAACAAAAGATGCAGCAATATTTGAACAAGTTGATCGCTTACGGTGTTGCCGGATTCAGATTTGATGCGTCTAAGCACATGTGGCCGGTTGATATTGAAGGAATTTTGGATGGTGTTGACAAATTGCGCGAAGATGTAGGCATTTTCTTTAAAAACGAGTCTCAAAAAGTTGAATTCAGATCTTCGGCGCCAACAAATACCCTATCGTAATGCATGAAGTCATCGATCGTGGCGGTGAAGCCGTCAAAGTCACTGATTACATCATCGGAATTGGTCGCTACATCAACTTCAACTTCGGCGCTGCCGTCTCTGCCGCTGCCAAAGGCCAATCCAACTGGGCAGGTCTGCTCAAACTTGGTCCGGGTTACGGTTATGGTAATTTGGACGACTTTGACGTTCTCAACTTCATCGACAATCACGACAATCAACGCGATTCTAACCCCTATGTCGTGACATACAAGGATGCTGACAAGTACCGACTTGCCGTCAGTTTCATGCTTGCCTGGTCCTACGGTTTCCCGAGAGTGATGTCGTCCTATGCTTTCTCGGTATCCGACAAAGGTCCTCCGAGCACTGACGGATACGCTATCAAATCGCCAACTTTCACGGATAAAAATGAATGCGCCGTCGAATCTGGCTGGGTATGCGAGCACAGATGGTCCGAGATCCGTCAAATGGCCAAATTCCATAGCGTTACCAGTGGAACGGCACCCAGTGTACTGTATACTGATGGAAATAATGTCATCGCTTTTGCTCGAGATGGAAAAGGGTACTTTGCTCTGAATGGTGGTGGCTCTGATAAGCAAATGTGAGTTTGCGGAAAGTTGGGGAACAAAGATGACTGATAAGGGTAATGCTTCAGAAATGTGGATACCACGGTTCCCGAAGGCGATTACTGCGATGTTTATCGGGGTGACGTGAATGGTGGAAGCTGCAGTGGGCTTAAAGTTCATGTTGATAGCAATGGTGAGTGGCGGGGATCACTAAACTTGCTAAAATGCAGTTTTTAGGAAAAGCAACTTTCAACATCCCGGCTAATGCCGTCGTCGCCTTCCATCTTGGGTCCAAACTCGGTGAAGCCCCGAAACCACCTGTTATTCCTTCAGATTGGAAGTCTTCCGTTATTCTTTTCTTCAAGCCAACCACTCCCGGTCAAAATGTATTTATCCGCGGTGGAACAACCCAATCTGGGAGCTGTGCCAGTGGTCCTGATCAGCAGCCATCAGACAATTGTGCCATCAAGATCGCCCACGCAACAGAATCCAAGCCCTTTAATGTTGAATACCAAATGTGGTCCCAAAGCGACGATTATCTCGACTTTGAAGGCGCCGAACTCCGTCAAGGCACCCATGATGGCAACCCTCCCGATGGCACACCCCTCATCTGGACTACCAGCGATGATGCAGCCCCCGAATACAGCCACTTCAATACCTATGGCCCAAATTACTGGCTCGTAGAAGTCAAAATGGACTGCTCCAAAACGTATCAAGGCTGGTTCGAACTCAAAGGCTACGTGACCAACGGCGATGGCTGGGAGCCAAATGTGTCCCAACAGTCATGCTCCGGAAATGCAGGCGCAGGAAGTCAACCAATTTCCGGCTCCATCAATCACGTCGCAAAGTGTGGCAGCATTAATGTGTTTGAATGGGGCAAAGGCTCATGTATCGTTAACAATTTGTAATTTAATTAAGAAAATTTGTTAAATTAAATTACAAATTGTAAAATAAAATAAATTATGTACAATCACCCGCATTCGCAATAGTATATACAACTATGTACACCTCCAAACACTTGCTTTTAATCATTTCTATAAAATTGATTTGCAGTTTCATCTATTTTTCGACTATTCCTTGGCAGAATAGGGCGGTGGGATACCAGGATTCACAGAACTTCCTTCATTGACTTCTGGAAGCGTAATAATTTCGTTGGTCGGGTAGTATGGCGGCGGCATTAAGATTGTCGTGTAAGCTGGTGGTGATTGGTTGCTCTGAAACGTCAGTAATTAGAGCATTTTTTGCAAAAACAAAGATTGATTTTGATTGTTTTGCAAAGTATAAGACATAAGATTATTCAAGCATGTACTTTTAAACTTTTGTTCCTTAGATGAATGCATTTGTACTCTTAGACATTCAAATCGAATGTCAAAATTTCAATTGTCTAGTGAAAAGTTGAACACCCGAATTGCACGTTGTCCCGTACATTAGCATTCAGCGTGCTTCAAAAAGGACAAAAACAAAACCCATGTGCAATAATCAATACTGATTTGTATCCAATGTCCGAAAACAATCATAAATTATCAAATAAGTGTAAAAACATACCTCCAAATCGACATCTAATCGAACTGGCTTCGACAAAAGCAGTGCTTTGTTGTACGTCGGCAGTGTTTTAGCTGGCTCATTAACATTTACTTGGGTCAATTGCTGAAGTATGCTGATCACAGCCATCTGGGCCGGTGATAATGCCATTTCAGTCGGGGAAAGTTCGGCCGGTTCGGTTGAGGGGGTCAGCATTTGTTGGAGTTTGACAAAACACGCGGCAATTACTGCTATTATCATGGCACAGAGAAATGCAATTGTCACAGCGATTAGGAAGTACATTATAACGGCGTCGAAACTTAACTAAAACAATACTTTGTGTCTTTAAAAGTTGTAAATGTCACAACTTACATTGTATTCATAATGTGCCGATAGTGCCGACGAAACGATCAGCAAGATGACAATGACGACAACCGCAAAGTAGGACATCATTCTATAATGCCAGGAAGGATGAAAACAACCTTTATAACCATTCAACAACGCTATTAAAGAAAGTTAATGACGCAAGAAACACGTATGGGTCAACTATTCCCGATCAAACATCGGAACCACCTACTCATTCCCACCTTCCGTGTTTAAAGTTCAAACTCAACTCCCATCAAAGTTGGAGTTGATGTTATATGTGAATCTCAATAGTTATAAATAGTGTTTGCCCAATTGGCCGACCCCCAAACACGCTACATACAACCCCTATCAGCGTTGAAAACACGCACACTTCTGGGACTTTGCATATCGTTAGTCTACAACGAAGGGGCGCCGATCCCATGACATTGATCACGTTATCACATTTTAACAGAACTTAATATGTTTAATACCTTCCCGTAAGTCTTGTTTGTGCCCCTTAAATGATGTTTCAAACGTGTGTTTTGCATAATCTTTGTTCATTCTACTTTTTAGAGTTAAAGCTTTCATTTTTAATAATCAATCGATAAAGTATTTGTCAAGACACTGATTACCACGAAAATGCAACGGTGGATACTTATCCGTAGTAAGCCACGGACATTGATAATAGCAAAAAGTTAAAAAAAAGCATACCAGCATCGAATAAAAGTGATAAATTATAAAAATAACTATTACAGTAAAATAGTTATTAAAGACTGTCGTCTTGGATAAGCGCTTCGATAACTGAGTGAACTGGATAGCACATTTTTAGTTAATCGAAAGGTTCCTGAAGATTGTCTGGGTCCGGCATGTCGATCTCCATGAGATCACGGGCCAGGCTGTCATCGCGCGTGAGCTGGAAATGATAAAAAAGTGAGCCCCCGATCAAAAACTGATGAAGGAATTACCTGTCTTTTGTTGTCCGTTTCATTGGAAGGCGTTTCGGTCGCTTTTTCGGTCTCAGATTCCGGTATCGAATCAACCGACTTCCGAAACAGGGCCGCTGCGGCCGCGGCAGCTGCGATGGAGGGCGTGCCACTGATGGCCTTGAGGGCATCGGGGATGTTCTGGCTGGTGATGGTGTTCTCGCAACTTGATGGATGCTCGAAAATGACCGGGAGTTCGGTGAAGGTTTCACTGCGCTTTCGGGACAGCATGGACGTGCTGTCATTGAAGCTGACTGGGGTGATTCCGCCGGAGCATGGGGTATCTGGCATGTTGGTGGTGTCGATTTCGAGACCGGGAATGCCGTCTTGGTGGAGATTCGACATTCGAGATGATGCACGGGTCTGGACGGACAGCTCGACTGTGGAGTCAGGCTTATCAACATCGCCAGCTAAGGATAGAGAATACTTCCCGCCGCCGAATCCGAAGCACCGATATCGGGGTTCTGATTTCAGTAATTGAACCGCGTCTTGGAGGGTATCCGGAAGCGGCATATCTTGCGTCTCCGGCAGGAAGAGAACAAATATCCCAGCAAACAACGAAAAGATAGCGAAGATAATCATCGGAACCACAGGCAACGTGACATCACTCAAAATAGCAATGTAGGATGACAACCCGCTTCCAAACCTCGCTATCATCGAGTTGAACCCAACCGCACTGTTCCGAATAACCGTCGGATACATTTCACTAGTGAAGATGTACAGCACATTGAAGGCGCCCTGGATGAAGATCTTGCTCAACAACATAAACGACAGCGAGCACACTTGCGACTTCAAGGCTATCGCTGTAATCGCTCCCAGAATACAGAAGGCAGCGCCAATAAGTGTGATCATTTGGGACCGTTTCCGTCCAAACTTCATCAAATACACGCATGCGAAAAGTGTCGGAATCTCAATAGCTCCCGCAATGGCATTGTTGACGAAAAAGTTCCCGCTAAACAGAACCCTGCCAGGGGCGGATTGATCTGACAATGCTATCACCAAGCCATAGTAGACCAATGCTGTGGCAATCCAGACCATGCAGATAATAGCTGTTCGGATTACGAGCTGTCTTGACTTTAAAATGTGGAAAATTGTCGCTCGCTGGTCCTTTTTGACCCATTGGGCACGTTCAGCGTGGCGCATTAGTTCGAGATCACATGGGAGGGAGGCTTTGTTGAATTTGAAATAGCTGAAGGGGAAGGGTGGATCTCTGAAAACGGCATTATATGTAACCATGATGTCAATTAAGAGTTTTAACATACTTGCACGCTTTTCGGATATACCTCTCAGCCTCAACAAGCCGATTATTAGCTATTAACCATCTCGGCGACTCTGGCAATACGCAAATACAGCAGATGGCCCCTGTATGCAGGATTGCCGTGATAAGCTGGATGTAATGCCACGATTTACAGAAGTACGCAATAAGAGCGAGAAGTGCGTATCCAACGGCCCATGGCGCTTGGAGCAAACTTCCAACCATGGCTCGATAATGGGTCCCTGTGATTTCCATGCAAAGGATATAGGCAGCGAGATCGGCAGCTTCATTACAGACGGCACCACAGAAGCGGATGAACAAAAACAGCGGAAAATATGTCGAATACGGCAGAATTAAGCCAAATATTGAGCTAAGAATTCCAAAGCCAATGATAGTCGGCTTCCGGCCAAATCGGTCACTCGCAAATCCACCCAGAATGCATCCAAACAGAAACCCGACTGAATACGATAGATGGGCATGGGCACGCTTGAAGTTGTCGTCACAGACGAGATTCCACTCGGTTACGATGGTCGTTTTCATGACATCATCGTCGAAGGCCCATTTTTCACATTTTTGGATCTGAACGGATTCTTGCCTGACGGCACGTTGGGCTTCGTCGAGGGGTAATTGTCGAAGTTCGTCGTAGCGTTCAGGCCCGCGGTTGTAGTAGTTGCACTGGAATTTTCAACATTTTGTGCTGTTTCAAGGCAAAATTACCATACCTGATCATGGAAATCCGATACATCACGTTGCTTGTTCCCCGTCTTCGGATAGATAATCGTCGAATTCATCGCATCCCGATGGCTCCAAAGATAGGTCGCTCCCGAAGCCGAACTTGCGTTCATTGTTCCCGGTACTTGACACCAATGGTCTGGCTGGTACTGTAATTTGAGGCCCATGTATCTCTAATTTCGCCCCTAAACCCTTTCAAAACCATACCATCATGTAAACCACGCTCAAATTAAACATGGCATGTGGAATTTGTTGAAGCGAAATCAACAAATAGACCCATATTTGCCACCATGTGCACCCTCCGATGATCTGTAGAATGCCCTCGAAGTCGACTGGATCCGTAAATTTGGGCTTTTTTGGGGGACGGTATTTCTTCTGGATTTGAGCATGTTGTTCACGAATTTCCCGGGTTGAAAATGATTGCTTATGGCCGTTGACGCCAAAGACGGCACTGCCCATGTTCGTCATGACTGATTTCTGGGATTGGCTGTCGGAGAAGAAGATGGAGGACTTGGGCGTGAAGTTTCGACTACGGTAGGAATCATACTTGTGCCGACCAACGGAATACCCTTGCATTGAGGTTGTATCCGCAATGGATTGGTTATCATTGTCATTTTCATCGCCTTCAGGATCTTGATCGTCACTTTCATGGACTGCTTCTTTCATTCGAAGTATGATAGGTAAAGCAGTTTCAGAAAGGGCACCAGTAAGGACATAGTTGACATATCCACCACCATTGAGTTGGGCATTTAGCAATGTAGGTTCACTGTAGATAATCGGAGCAGAAACCAATGGACATGGAGCAGGCGGGCCGACATCTTCATGGCTTTTTTGGTAGGTTGGAAGGTCGTTTTCGCTCTGGAATGACTTCACTTTGCTTATGGCTACCATTAAATGGCCCAAAGGCCGCCACTAAACAGTCTTTGACCCCAATAAACCAACCTTCATAAAGCTAAAACCACCATTGTGCATGCCATTCGGGGTCAACAAATGCTTCCGCTCATCGTCGAGCCCACTGTCCGTGCTCACGGCATGCCCGGAATCGCCTCCACTGACGCTGACACTTCGGTCACCACCGGCCATGATGACCACCGCAGAAGGTCACGGGTTGAACTGATGTCGTTGATGACTGTTGGGATGAGGTACGACGAGCCTCGATGGTTGCCTCCAGCCACTGTAACCGTCATAGGGCGCGGCGCGGATGGATCCCGGAAACACCTGAGAAGGCTGGCCTGTCTGGGAAGGGCGGAGCGCAAACTGAAGTTTGAAGTTTTTGACCGGAGATCGGCCAAATGTCGACGTCGCTTGCTTTGTAAATGCGCTTGTTATAGATTGTAAAGCCCCTAAAGGAGGCCGTAATCGTTATTGCAGGAGTTGCTACCGATCATTGGCGTCTGAAATAAACAAAAGTTTGAAGAAAACAGCTATAAAAGTGCACTAAATCAAGATAAGGGGTTAAGTTTACACGAGCCACACGAACGGATATCCCAAGGCAGATGGAAATGATGAAAGCTCTGGCATCGCGATATCGGGGTCGAAGGGGAATTGTAACTGTCTGGGATTGCACCTGCATGTAAGCAAGATCACGAGATTGGAGATAGAATGCGGATTCGGCCAATTAACCGGTAAAAAATATCGAATCCGATGACCTTTTAAAGGAAACTACAGACATTAGTGCGATAGTCAGGGAATTGGAAGCTCCAAAATGGAGGCATTTGGCATTTGAACCAAATGAAATTAAAAATAGCATCAATGAAAAACAGAATGGTTGAAAATTGACCCGAAACAGATGCGTTTACCATTTTGCGGAAGTATGCTGTTTTCTAACAACACTCTGTAACCAGATGCCTGCAAATAAACAGGTAAAAACACTAACAAACACAAATTTCAACAGATTTCCACCATTTCAAAACTCAAATCCATAATGACGGCACCACTTCTCCCCAGAAAGAAGCTTACTTATCCCCAACTACCCCAAGTAAGCCGCCATCTTCCAAGAAACCATTCTATCTTCAAAGATGGTGACGCTAACAAATGTTTTCGCCCTCCTCCTTCTCGATGGCAAACCGATGGCAAACCATAATTTGATAGTCTCGCGAGACCGTATACGCCCAGCCGTGACTGTCATGTAATAGCGACAGAAAGGACACGCGGAATTTGATACATTTGCAGACTGCGATAAAAACTGATAATTGTAAAGCCGATGGACGGAAAAAGCATGAACGAAACAAAACGCCATTAATGAGGGAACAAAAACTCAAAATGAAAAGAAAAAGAAAGGGGCAAAACAGCACACGTGAGTCTCCGAAGCGACACTTTAGTGTGACGTGTGATGATGGCGCTTTTTTTTGCGGGCGCGATGACTGCCGACGGCTTACCGCGAGAAAGCAAGCGACTCACAGTTCCGTTAAAATGTGAAAAAACGTTCATGACTATATTGCTTGGAGATGACATTAGTCTTTTCGGGAAATTTGTTAATAACAAAACTGTAATAAAAGTTTGAGCAATAATTGCATGTCAAATGATAAACGGGTGTAATTGATAACACTTTTAAAAAGGAAATTGAGTGTGTGTAATTTGTCAGAGAAATGCGTGTAATTGAACGTGAAAAAATGGGAAAGAAATATGTCGCGTGGCTGGGGGCTTGAGCGATAGGTGTAGTTAATTTTGAAAAAGAGGATAAAAACAGTTTTTTTCTAGTATTGACATAGTTCCACGGGGGCTGGGAAAGTGGAAAAGCCGTGGCTTAAAGATGCTAATTGCGACGGGAATGAATCATAGGAAGCTTTTTGTATGTCTGATCTTTGGCTAACTTGCTAAAGTTATCATAACATATCGTTAGACGGAGTGAAAAAGGATATCAACGGACCATAAATCTAACAATTATCAAACATAACAATGCATTTGACCCCATTTGATTCACGACCTTGGCAGTCATGAGCCATAAATAGCAAGCCTATCAATTGTCCTTTCTCATTGATAAATCGGCCACAAAATCAGCCAGCAGCCTTGCTTTTCCTTCCGGATGTACAAAGAACAAGGATAAAAACGTTGCCCCCAAGAATCACAGCAAACAAATGACATTTCTCCGTGGGATTGTCGTTGTCGTGAAGAGTTGTGTTTTTCGAAAACGTTGAAACAGGGGAGAAAAAAACGGTCAAAACAAACTTTCTGTCGTTCACTGTGGTCGATCTCTACTCAAAAATAAAAAGGATAAATTTAACGCAAAGGAATAAACTAACGTAAATTTGAAATAAATTGTTCTTTGTGCAAGAAAGACGTTCAATGCAGGTTTTGCGAATTGATTGAATTAACGCGATCGGCGATCGGGTACAAAGCCCCAGGAAAAATAGAACAGAAAAAGGCCGCGTAACTTCGAAAACGACTTTAGAAAAAACTAAATCGAAAGGTAGAAATGAAAAAAGTGATCCCAGAAAATGGGTGTTGAACTAGGTTTAAGCCGGCCATTCAATTTTTCAAAAACGTGAAGTGCTTTGACACAAGTCGACCGCAAGCTGATCTACGGCAAAACTGAGTGAAGCATGAGTGGTCCAATGCACTTCCGGGAAGTTTTGGGCCCACGAAGACAAAGTCGTTAAATATATTAAAAAAGAGAAAAGCTGAAAGGTAAATAATGGAAGAATAGTTGATCAGACTGGAAAATGGCTAACATAAAATTTGTAAACTTTATCTTAAATTGTCATGGATTAGAACAAAAATGTGCAAAAACTGTCAAAATGTGTTCTTATTTTTTTCCATATTAGGCTAAAAAATGCCAAAACAGACAAACTGTCGACAAATTAGAACGATAAAAGGCAAAAAACACTGTTCCGATATACTTTATGGGCAGTTATTGTACGATTTATGGGGTTACATAAAGTAAGTTTACGACATTTCTGATGAAATTGTACGTGATATTGGCAATGGAATGCAATTGTATGGTCGTCGTTTTTTCGAAAACAACGCAGAAAACACACTTTTAAAGGACAATGCACGTTTCGAAAGTATTGATGTTGCTTTCAAACGAAGGGAATTCATTGTTGCCAGTGGCTATTGGCTTTTTGTACTTAACCGCGACCACACGGGAAAACAATAATAAGCAGGGAAGGGAAACCCCGAAAAAGCGCAGCATTTTGTGGTGCCTTAGGTCCTGTTCTGTTCCATTCGGAGTGAACAAAACACAGAGACGCCTCGCAAAAGGCTGGTAGGGAGGGGGGAAGACGAGGTGCATCGTTGAGCCTGCTCTTCCGCAAGCTGCGGGTCCATCGATGCAAGCGTGGCTTGGCGAGCCTAGCTAGCTAGCTTGACTTGAAAAGCGCGGCTGGCTGCAAGTCAACACGAGCCAGCCAGCCAGCGGTGGAGAGGAGACCCCAGGACACTCTAGGAGAGAAGGCAGTCGACGGTGGTGGTGGTGGTGGCGGTTTGCAGGCAACCCCGTCGTCGTCGTCGTTGTCGTTGTCCTCGGGGCTGCCTTCCTTCCTTCGTTGTAGTCGTCGTCAGTCGTCCGGGTGCACCAGTGGCGCGCCGCCTGGGTGACATGGATGCGACGCGACGCTGATGCTGACGCCTTTGGGTGCACATTTTTTTTTGTCCATCGGAACACCACCACGTTGGGGGCTGCCGGTTTACAGAAGGGGGCCGAAGGACGAAAAAAACTGATGGAAGAACAAAAAAACTGATGGGCGGTGGTGGGCATGTCGTCCATGCGCTCATGGCATGTATTTTGTTACCAAAAAGACGCCTGAAGGCGCCACCGACTGGGAGATGGAAACACATTCCCACGTTGTCCATGGACATTGAGACTGAATTGGCCTTTTTATGGGGGAATTTCATGGAGTATAGGTGTCAGAAGCGTGGAAAAAGGGGTCAAGCAGCAATATTGTGCCAGAAACATGGCTTTTCTAGATGCATTTCTTCGACCAATTGACGAAAAAATTTGTTTTCACATAAAATTTTTGAAAAAAATTGTATACTTTTTCCATTCTAAAACGCTCAACATATTGTTTCCAACATTTCAAAAATGCACTTCTCAATCCAAAAAACCTCAAAAAGTAAACAACATTTCAACTAACTTCGAGCCATTGAACAACAATCCACAACCCCATCACATGGGTCCAAAACACATTAATAAAACTAAAAAAACAAAAATTAATGACTCCAAAGTAACCTTTGACAGATGTTTCCCAAAATTCAGTCTCCAGTGAAGCGAGTTCGTACCCACTCCATTGCCCCAGACCACTCAACTTCAATTGCCATTGTGCATTTTTCATGCGTGAACTTTGCACGTTGTTAGCTCGTCGGATCACGTTGTCGTCAGACCGGTGACGGAATACAGATCGTCTACGTGCAGTTTTACTGTATGTAGACGTAAATACAATGTCAAATATCAGCACAAACTTAGTTTTGATAATCTTTAGTAGGTGTTATTGTCAGAACTGCTTTTTTTTTGGTTTTACCCAAAAGTATTATGCATGTTGCAATATTAGGCGTGTTTTTCGTTGGATGTCACACTGTTCATGAACTTGCTAAATTTAGACAATTGACAACTGTGATAATCGAGGTGACAGGTAAGTTTCGCGTTTGCTTGTAGTGTTGTGCGTGACCTGATTTTTGGAATTTTTTACAGGTGTACTTTTAGTTTTACGTGCTTTGAAAACAGAGGCATTCATTGTTTTCATAACAGAGGCCGAAACTGATAACCATGGAACTGAAGCGTTTCACCATTTAGACGATGCGTCTCAAAAAAAGTGAATCACATGTGATGGATGGTGCCTGCCAAGCTTTAACAATAATTGTTTTCTAAACTTTGAAACTCTAAACATGCATACTGTCTGTCTGTTTGATATTTCCCGTCTAATGTCTGACAAAACGCACTGTAAAAGGACAAGGTCTGTCTGATAAGCTCCTGTTGTTCGACGTTGGTGGTATTTCGTGTCGGGCATGCGATTAAACCAGGTGATAAGAGACCCCTCTAATCATTATCAGCAAGAGCAGTGTGGTTTAGGGGCAAATAGTTTACGGCTCGGAGCGGCCCGTTCTTCAGACAACACGCTCTTGCAAGTTTACAACATTCAATGATTTCAAGGGTTTAAGGGTCGGTTTGTTGTGTGGTTTTTGTTATCATAGGGGGTAGTTCGAGGCCAAAGCTTTCACCCTCCTTTCTGCTACTGCTGTAGTGCTGATGCAAGTTCAACGGGGTTGGTTTGTGGGAGCGACTCACGTTTTTCGAAGACTGAAGTGATTGTTGAACTGGGCTGGGCCAAGGCCCTCGGGGCGGGCGGAAGTTTCGCCGGACTGCATAAAAGCAGAGCAGGAGGTCCTCGGGGTTAGTGGGCCATCAGATCAGTGGCTGGTAATCATGACAACTTTGGTGGTACTGATAGTCGGGGTTGTTTTCGGCTTTGGGGCGGCTGATGTCAAATTGACAGAACCAGTGAAACTTCCGGAATTCAGTGTCCAGGGATTCGAAACTACCTATGAGGGGACTACTGGAAACGTGTATCTCGGTGTACCGTATGCGCAGGCTCCAGTTGAAGAAAGGCGATTCGAGGTATGTTAATTCTGTCTTGAAACTGTCCCAAATCCTAAACTTCAGAAACCTTCACCCCTAAACCCCTCCAACAACCTCATCAAAGCCCTCGACTTCGCGCCATCATGCTACATGCAAGAAGACGTCACCGCACTCATCCCAACCTCCGAAGACTGTCTCTACCTGAACGTTTTGACCCCAACAAAACCGCCACCACCTGAGGGTTTCCCTGTCCTTTTCTGGATTCACGGCGGCGGATTCAACTACGGCGGAACAGTTGGCTATGGATTTAACAAATATATACGCGATTACATCTCCAGAGATATTGTCTATGTCAACTTTCAGTACCGGCTATCTTTCTGGGGTATGTTTGGCCTTTTTACTAATTCAAGCCCATCAAACTGACACTTTACAGGCTTTTTCACCACAAATTCCACCGAAATTCCGGGTAATTACGGCCATTGGGATCAACTTGAAGCGCTAAAGTTTGTAAAACGCAATATCGCCGCTTTCGGAGGTAACCCGAATCAAATTACCGTCGGTGGTCACAGTGCCGGAAGTGCCAGTGCCAATAGTTTCACACTTTCACCCCATACACGGGATTTGTTCAACTATTCGATTCAACAATCCGGTGGCACTATGGATGTATGGGCATTGCGACCTGATTTGGTCGATTTTGCAAAAACTGTGGCCAAGAATCTTGGATGTGGGCAGACCGATGATAAGGAGCTGAAAAAGTGCATGAAAGAAAAGAGCGATCCGATGGCGGTTCTGGCTGAGTTGAAGAAGCATGTATGTTAGGTTTTTCCGGTTCTGATAGCTTTCAAATTTACATTTGCAGCCATTTGCCACGGAAGACATCACAACCTGTCCATGGACACCCATCTTGGATGACGAATTCTTCGATGGAAAGACTGTGCCACAGTTGTTGGCTGAAGCACCAGTCAAACCTGTTTTGTATACCATTGATACTGGAGAGGGCCTCATTGCATGTTAGTATCGTCATAAGTCCATTCAAATGTCATTTATATACCCCTTTTGCCATTCCAGCCCTGAACACCGGCAACCCCATCACATCAGTCTTCGCGTACGCTTTCGGAGTTCGTCCCGAAGTCTCTCACCTCTTCACCCGTGCCAACTTTACTAGAAACCTAGAACGATTGCTTCTGAAACCATCCAGAATGCCAGAAAGTCAAATTGAAGCTGCCAAAACTGACATTTTGTACAACTTTATCGACGTACCGTATGACAAGTCGAACGAAGTCTACTTTTGGAGGCGATTCACTGATGTAGGTTTTCAATCTCCTTTTTCAAACGGCAAAAACATCCTTTCAGTTTGTATCCCAAATCGTTTTCGAGTACCCCATGCTGACCAACATCCGAAACCGTCTCAACAATGGCTGGAACAACCAATATGTTCTCATTTACGACTATGTTCGTGAAGTCGACATTAGTCGAATCCGCCAAAGACTCGCACCACATGGGTATGAATACTACTGGCTTGCCGAATGCCAGCCGTACTTTGAATTGGAACCGACTGAAACACCGTATGAAGTCAAATGGCGAATTGCGTGGGCGGAAAACATTGCTCACTTTGTGCATCACGGCAAGCCAAAGGAAACTGCTTGGCCCGCTGTTTCATCCACGGAAACCATTGACTATTTGATAATCGGCCAAACGGAAATCGAAACTGGATCGACGTATTTTGAGCCAGTCAAGTACTGGGACGGGTTATTGAGCAAATATGACATTCTTTGGACGGGTGCCAACAAACAGAAGATGTACGCTCAAAACAGCAGTTTTGATGAGGGTTGTTCAAACAGTGGAAAAACTGAACTGTAATTATGTCTTTCGGGGATCTTTTGTTTTGCTTTATTGATGAGTTGTACAATAAAAAATAGTGGTTTTATGTTTAAAAGGTGGTAACAGGCAAAAGAAAAGGGGTCAAAATATCTATCAACTAGGTTTAGTATCCTCGAAACAGTCAATTGAACGAACACATTGAAGACGGACTCATCAGCACGTGATAGATACGAAGAGTTATGAACCGACAAGGCGTAGGTATCTGTAAGCAAACTCAGAAACTTGAAAATTTCTTTGATCATTCCCGTTTTGGGGTGCAGCTTCAATGGATGATAAATGGCGCGCCACGTGCTAGAAACGCACGCACGCTCTTCCAAATCACGAACAAATCCTCCGCATTGTACGGCCGTCCTTCTCCCTTTGTAGTTCAGTTTTGAGCCATGCATATCCATTGAAACGATCGTTTGGCTATGGGATGACTTGGGCAGATCGGTCGTGCGTCACTGATACGAAGGCAGCTGCAAC
>KB455516.1:50499-68034 GCA_000341325.1 Panagrellus redivivus | reverse complement strand
CCTGATGCATATGTAATTGTTGCTTTGTTGTATGTCTTATCTCTTCACCTCCCACCATGGAGCAGAGATGTTAGCTCCGGATCCTGGTCGGAGCCTCCGGCTCCGTATCCGGAGCCGGCACCTGCCCTTCGGAGGATCCGCTCCGGGCTCCGGTTCCGGATCTTGCGGCCCGGAGCCTCCGGCTCCGGAGCCTGGTCGCGGATCCGGAGCGGCTCCGTAAAAATTCAAAAAGATTTTAAAACGGGTAAATTGTCTGAAAAATAGCCGAAAACTATTGCGTAAAACAAAATTGTAAATTTGGATCATTTTGGGCCCTCAATTTGAGGTAGCTGCGACACACAGTTGTTTTCTGTGCGTTGCCGATGTCCGTGTATTTGCAAATGGCGCGCCACTAACAGGCCATTGAAATGAAACTTCAATGCTACAGACTTTTTGAATACACTCATGTCACTTTTTGGTATTGTTCTTCGAATTTCACGCACAAAGTTGTAAATTCACCGACGGATCCTGGCTCCACGGAGCCTCCGGCACCGGCTCCGGATCCTATTCCGTATTTTCGGAGGCTCCGGAACCGGATCCGGCGCCGGATCTTAACCTTCGGAGCCTCCGGCTCCGAAGTCTCGGATCCGGGTCTTTTGGATCCGGATCCCTCCTTAAGATCCGGGTCTTTTCTCCGGAGCTAACATCTCTGCCATGGAGTGACTCAATAAACCTTTGGCCAAGGATCTCTATTGTGTCACTACAAATACCGTAGGCATACCCTGGTCGAGGGGCTTCCTTTGAATTGACAATGTGGGCGATGGAGCATTGATGGGCGGCTATGTCGGTGAATTCGAGATGGCAGTCGTCGCAGGATCCTGATTGTGGCTCGGATTCGGTGGGGGTGGATGTCTTTGGGCTGAAAGATGGAAATTAGTGATGAAAAATTTGAATTGGAATGAAACAAACCTTTGAAAACTGGCAATGTCCTCCGCAATCTCGGGATGTCGCTTCTTCTCAGCCATGATTACAGCTTCTTGGCTTGGAACTGCTCCAGATTCTAACAAATACTCAATTACATCGGCTGCGCCACGGGCAGCAGCACAGATGAGCGCCGTGGCCCCGAAGAAGTCAGTTCCCTCCATGTCGATGCCTCTGGCGTGGTACTCCTTCACTGTTTTGATGTCGTCTTCAGCGGCTGCTTTGAACCATAGACGGTGATCTCGGGGAGTCAGGGGCTCTATTTGAACCTTTGGAATTGGAGCTGGCTTTGAAATTTGACGAGATGGCTTCGGTTTTTCACGTTTTTCGGCGGGTTTCGGCTTCTCGGGTTCAGATTTCGACGTCGACGGCTCCGAAATCAAACTACGATAGAAGTCAGCAATCTCATTTCCGTCGAGTTTCTGAGCCTTTGTCGATTTGGTTGAGGATATGTGTGTCACGAGATCATCATCAGCTTTCACAAATTGGATTAGTGTCGATGGATCGAGGGAACTGTATGACATTTATGGATGGAATATGGCTGAAAATGAAGGCAATTATAATAACGGCTTTCTGAGGGTCAAATGAACGCGACAGAGAAACAACAAACGCACGAAACGAGTGGAGAATGATGAAACGCAAATCGAAAATTGGTGCAAGTTTCGAAATTTCACACCCAAGAACAGGATTTACAACGACCTTGTGGAAGCAGACTGCTTGCGGCCGCCACAGCAATGCCGACGTCAGCTTATTTTCCTCTCTGGTAGTGCCATTGCTTCCTCTAGTGCCATTTAAGTTTGCGGAAACTTAAAAATATCGAGCGTTTAATATGAAATTATAAGATAAGTCAATGTTTCAGATAAAAACAACAATGTCAACCCCTTTTGCTGGCCAAAACAACACTATGGACGATGAATTGAATAAATTGGAACGCGAATATGAAAGCATCCTGAACACCACATTGGATTCGACCCAAAACTCTGTGCGACTCCTCGAAAACTCCGAAAAACTCGCAACCAACACTTCGCAAGACCTCCAAATCCAACGCGAGAAGCTCGAACGAACTGAAAAGAACCTCGACGAAATCCACTCGGCTACGCATGAAACGCAACTGAACTTGAACAGTTTGTCGTCGGTTTTTACCGGCTATTTCAAGAATTTGTTCGTCAAAGCACCGCCGAAAGAGGCTGTTTCATCGATAGTTGGCACTCCAAGCCCAAAAGTTAATAATATTGGATATAATTCTACTCAATGGAGTCCTAGTAATGCTTCTACGCTATCTGCAACAAGCCAAAAAGCTATGAAAGGCACTAAATTAGAAAGCGTCAACAATGAAATCGAAGAAAACGTCAGCTTGATGAGTTCGAAACTTGGACGATTGCGAGAGCTTGGAATGGCTCTAGGCAGTGAGATTCACAGCCAGAATGAGTTGCTGGATCGGATTCAGACGAAGACTGATCGGAATGAGGCTATTGTGCGGGCGCAAGATGGTCAAATCAAGAAAATGCTTGGTTGAAGGTTGTGAAATGCGCAAATAAGTTAAACGTGGCAGTTTATATATCCGATTTTGTAAAATCAACTCACAGTGTACACCAATTGGTTGTGTGATTGAATGCGAATAAGTGTGGAAAGAAACAATAAAGTGGAGGGGCAGAGGAAATCAGAATCGATCGATCGAATGAATTATGAAAAAAACAACGCAAAACGCACGTCGAAATACCCCCAAAGCAGGTCCCCTAACTACTGTGCGTCTGCAGGTTGCACGCACGAAACTTTTGTTGAGTGCATTTTTTATCAACTGATTTTTAAAAACCTTTCAAAATCGATCCAAAATTCGCTAAATTTCTACCATTTTCTTCTCAAATCACCCTGATAGCGTCGTCCGTGTATTGGCCTTACTCGCTGCGTGCTGTTTTACGTTTTAGCTGTGTTTTTAATGGGTTTTCTTTACATTGCGTTTGCTTTCAGGTTTTGCTCAATTTCCCCTCCAAATGGCATTCTTCAAACGTGCCAAGGGCACTCACAAGGTTGCCACTGGCAAAGGTAAACGCCCTGGAAAGCCGGGCAAATCCACAGCCGAGGCGCCATCGAAAAAGTCCCGACTCGCCGTGGCAGAGGGCGATGTCAGTTCCGACGACGACGACATCCTCTACAATGATGCCCGGAATGCCCGAATCCAGGAGCACAGTGACGATGATTACGAGGATACCCAGACAAAGGCGTATCGAGAGGCGAAGGAGTTGTTGGAAAAGATTAAGGTTGGTTTTGGCTTGTTTGTGAAAAGTTTTTATATATATTTTTCGATTCCAGGACGGCGAGGCCTCGGATGGCGACACCGATGAGGAGAACCATGCTATTTCGCACAGATTGATCAAAGATGCCCAGACGAAACTTGGTATTTTGCATCGGAAGATCGCTGAAGGCGCTGGCATCGATCGCGAGGATGTGCTGATCTACCGGCCGCATCGCTACTCGCCGGTGGCAGTTGCTGTTTCGAAGGATTCGAGGTATATTGTGAGTTGCAGCAAGGATGGGTCTGTCGTCAAATGTGGGTTTTTTGTTGTTTTAGGGTTTAAATATATATAAAAACATTCCAGACGACCTCAAAGAGATGAAGAAAGTCGGCACAATCCGCCACTCAAAAGAAAAGCTCACCGACCACAAAGGCACCATCCTTGCCATCGCAATCAGCCCAGATAGCCGGTACCTCGTCACCGGCGGCATTGATAAGACGATCAAAGTTTGGAATTTCGAAACCCTTGAATTCTTCAAAGATTTGGGCACCCATCGCGGCGCTGTGACTTCGCTCGTTTTCCGTCAACATGGCACACTTGAGATGTATTCCGGAAGTACTGATAGGTCGATCAAGGTTTGTTTTATCCTCTTTTCGCCCACATTTTTAATGAATGATCCCTCCAGGCCTGGAATCTCGACCAAATGGGCTACATGGACACCATGTTCGGCCATCAAGACGGCGTCCTCCAACTCGACATGCTGAACAAGCCTCGTGTTCTCTCCTGCGGTGGTCAAGACCGTACTTTACGTCTATTCAAAGTCATGGAAGACTCACAGCTCGTGTTCAACGGCTTCAATGACTGTATCAGCATCGATACGGCTGCGCTCATCGACGACGATCACTTTGTTTCGGGCAGCGCTGACGGGTAAGTCCCAGACTAAAAATACCCTCGCTCAAAACTATTTTAAGACGGGGATTGTCGATCAATTGGCCCAAAAAAGCATTCTTTCATTTAAGATTGAGCGTCAATCAAAAACCAGAATGAAAAGACTGGTTTTTGTACGTTCCATGTCCAATGTAGCCTGACTGTTCAAGTTTTTTGGCGGTTTTACAAAAAAGGAAGACTAAATTAAGCAAAGCAAATACAGTAAACTGTTTTCAGTTCCGTGAGCATCTGGGGCGCCCAGCGAAAGAAGCCGCTTACAGTCGTCCGACAGGCACACGGCCGGAATACAACTACGCACGAGCCGAACTGGATTACCGCCGTCGCGGCTGCGCATAACACGGATTTAGTCGCTAGCGGCAGCTCTGATGGCATTTTGCGACTGTGGCAGATTTCGAACGACTACAAGGCCATCAAGCAAATTGAAGCGTATCCTATTGTGAGTCGTTCTTTTAAAAGTTTACGAAAAGAAGTGTTTTCTCCAAGATTGCTACTCAAAATAGCGCCAAAACTTCTTCAACCTTTTCAAAGGTCGCTGTAAATCCGCTTATCTTTACCTCCTCCAGCCTGGAGCTCTTTCAAAACCTCTTGAATGCGCTTTGATCTTCAAGTTGTAAGCATTCTCGCGCAGCTTCACGCCGAACTATAGTAGCTTTTTTAAACTAACCCTTTCAAAGCACAAAAAACTTGCGCAGAAACAATCCCCCGAAGTGACTTCTCAACTCTGGCCCCGATGCTTTGTTCTTCTCCACCGATCTCCGTGTTTGTCAGCAGAGAAGGAGGGTTACGACGGAGCAAACTTCGCGTTGAAGCCAACATGGACCAAATGCGAAAGGGTGTGAACGTCGACGGAGTAGTGCGCGCTGCTTTTTGTAGACCTTGTTTGCATTTTTGTCGGCGTCGTCAACCCTTCGACGTCCTTGTGTCCCCTCCTTCGACACAACCAACGCAACTCACGCATGCCGAGCTCATGCAACAACACGTATAGCACTTCGGAGCCTTGGTTTCCCTCAACTTTTGTAGAGCATTACGATGACGAGGGACGGCGATTCGAGCATTGTTTGAGGTTTCGTCGATGAGTCATGCTTTTTTCCATCCTCAAGTGTTTGGCCGGCGAGAGGGCCAGCCAGCATCGTGAAATTGTTCCTTATCATAGTTAACACCGGTCTCGTGCTGCTCGTATGACCCACCTGTCTACTTATCAACGCGGGGAAAAGACATTTTTTACATACCTAATTGAGAATTGGAGAACGAAACATGTTTTGTCAGCTGTCAAGGCCTTCGACGAGTACCTTTTTTTAGTTAGCTCATTGCAATTTGACTCTATCCTCGCGTTGCCTGGGGCTACCCTTACCTCCATTTCCAGTCGTCGACGACCACCCACTCACTAACCCAACAAACCCAGTAAAGCTCGCTTTGTGTCCTTTTTAGGCGCGGAGCTATCTAGCTTCCAAGTAAATCCTACGTTTTTTGGTCGCAAGTCTCCGTTGAAAAATGTATTTTTACTCGGAGGAGTAGGAGAAGTTTTTTTCAGTTTCGAAACAGGAGGGAAGCTAATCAGTTGTTTCGGTCGGAGCACCACAGCGCCTCAAGACTTTTTCAACCAGATAACGCAGTGCTCACTTGACTCCGCGACCCAACTAGACTCCTCGTTTCGCTCCTGTCTTTCTCGTCGGATGTTCCATGGATGCAATATGTCGAAACGGACCTGTGCACCTCTGCTATCGCGGTGAAATCGATTAACTCCTCGCTTTTGTGCTGTTGCTGCCACCGTCGTCTATCTCGTTTTGTGCCTCTCGTCATGAGCTCGTTGGTTGAGTTGTCCGAAGTGGGCGAATAATGACGACCGACCTGTTCTGGTGAGGTGCGGCTACTACATCGCAACGCTTTTTTCCATTCTTCTCGAGGCAAGATGTCGATTGAGAGCTGCTTGATGTACTTGGATGACAGCCGAGTTGCTGTCATGTTTCTGGAGGTGTTTACTTCCATGTTTCTTAAGATTGTTTTTAAATTTAATTTTTGATCCATTATGTCTTGATACGAGCACAATCACACAATGACGTACGTTCCCCTGTCTGATAAGAACTTTTTTAAAGCCGTTTTTTACATACTGTTTACAACCGACCGGCGAGGTTATTTATTCTGTTCCATCCGCGTCACATTCAAACTCTTCCGCCGTCTGGCAGCGATTAATTCCCGTCACAAAGCCGCATTGATATTTGTTTTTTGTTCCATCACTTGTGCTGACCGCGATCCAACCGAGGCAAACGATTTCTCCCCTCCAGGTCGTTGTCGGTGTACATGTCGTTCCGTCCACCACCGTTTTTCGAAAAGCGATCACTTTGGTGTTGGTCGCAGAGCCGCCGGCCCTGATCCGATCCTCGTTTTCAATCCGTTGCGGTTGAAGGCGCCCAAATGGTAGTACTTGCATATCGGCGGCGTCCTTCCCCTCCATGAGGCTGACACAAAGCGTTTTTTCCTCCCCGCTTTTCAAATATCGGATATTTGACGAATTTGTTCGTTTATCGCCTGAACTGGAGTTGGAACAATCCCATTCCAGGTCATGGACAACCTTTTGTATCCTGACCGCCAGAGTGACCACATAAAAAGTTTATAATTTGTTGTTTTCGGACGCGAGGGGCGAATATCGCCCATTTTCGGAGGTTCATGATCCCATCCCGCAAGATGTGTCATTTTCCTTGTAGTATTACGTCTTTCTCACGCATATATGTCAGTTGCGCTGCGAAGAAGTTCGAAATTTGCGTCAATTCTCGCGCGGCATTTGACTTTATTCCGGTTCACCTGAAATGTGCCCTCGGGCATTTGGTGGTGCGAAACTTACTAATTGAAATCTTGTCGAAATGAAAATTGACTTTATCCCTCGAAGTTCCTTGCGCATTCCATCTTTTCACCTGATTTGCGACGAAACAAGGTCCGCTCCCAGACGTTTCACCGGGTTAGACGGCGGTGCATTTTCTCGCCTTTTTGTCGTTTTCGAACCGGCTGTCAAATGTAGAAAAAAATATGGTTTAGCGCCTCTATAAACACGTGAACATCGTTTGCAGCACTTTTTTAATGCAAAAGTAGCACCCTGTTTAATTGCGATTAAATTTGAGACGTTGATTGGAGCTCGTTCTAAATGAAGTACTGCCTCCCTGTCTATCGATGAAACTTGCTTCCCCGCAAATTTGATTAATGCTATTTCCATCAATTATCATTTCCGCAAGCAAGTATGTAGCAATCCTGGAGAAACACATTCTTGTTTTTTTTGTAAGATTAAAACGTAGCTAGCCGCCCACGGCTAACTTCCGTCCCGATGTCACACCTCTATCGCCCGTTACCATTTTTCAGAAAGGCTTTGTGAACGCCTTGCGATTCATAGATAACGGCCGTCGCCTCGTCGTTGCCATCGGCCAGGAACACAAGAATGGTCGTTGGTGGAAGGTACCCGAGGCCAAGAACAGCATCGTCGTGCTCTCCGTGACTCAGGCCAGCAACAGCGTTGCCTAATGACTTCGAATGTGAACTGACATCTGTCGTGGCTGTGGTGTGGTGGTGGTGGGGCTTGCTGGCCACACGCGCCCTTTCTGACGTTGCCGATTGTTCCGTGTTTCATTGTTTGTTGAGTTTTTTTTGCTTCTTTGATCAATTTTTTTGTCTCACTTTTTGTGTGACGATCGTGGGACTGACTACGATCGTGACTTGAAATTTCGAGGTTCTAATTGGTCGACATGTTATTCGATTAGCTATTTCTTGTTTTGTTCTTCGTTACCATCTTTGTTGTTGATTCCCCTCCGTTATTTTCACTCATAAAGTATTAAAAAAAACGAGTTTTGAGCGAGATATGAGGTCTGATGCGTGCGCCAAGTGATGGATTGTATTATGTTCGCGTGGTTATCGTACTTTTTTCGATCACCAATCGGTGCAGTTGTACCGTGTTTTGAGGGTTGTCTGGACTACGTGTTGCGATAGACAGATCTTTGATTTGAACCGCCTCATTAGAATGGGTTATAATGAGAATTTGGTCGATTTCAGCGGCGCTAAAGGCCAACTTCGATGTCTCGCTGATAACACGGCTAACTTTTGTTTATCCTTTTCGATTGCGACGTTTTAAATAGGTGTAAATAATCATGGATTACGAATCTCGAATGCTCAAATGGAACAATCTCGTTGTGAGGGGTAGGTTTTGGCACTTTTTATCGTTTAAAATGGTGATTATGGCATTTTGAACCCCTTCAGTGATCCGCGCCGAAACCCTCCAACTCAAAAACCACAAGAATCTCGACATCTACGTCAGTCTGGTCACCGGTGGCAAAGGCTGTGAATTCAAGTCGAAAGTCAAAACCGACGTCAAAACGACGACCGATGGCTCGGCACATTGGGATGAATCCTGCGAATTCCAGTTGTCCGAACTCGAAAATGAGCTCCAAGTCAGTGTGTGCCATAAGGGCAAGCTCGGACGGACGGAGACTCTTGGCAGTTTGAACTTTGATTTGTCGCTGTTCCCGCAGTTCCAGCCGCCGAAATGCTTCAAGCTCACGAAGAAGGGTTCAGCTGATAAGGAACGAGGGTCCCTGTACCTCGGATTCGAGTTCAGCAACAAAGTGGCGACTTCGATCTCGAGTTTTTCGATTAATACGCTTGGAAAAGGTTGGTAAATTTGTATTTTTGGGGGTTTGGGGTACGGTATTTGTGGAAAGAGGGGCCAAATTGGCATTGTTTGTCCAATGGGTTAGATTAGAAGTTATCTTTGTGATATTGATTGAACTAAATGGGAGTTATGAAGGCTTTGATGAAGTTTAACTTGCTTCCGGGTACTTTTTGGGTGGAAAAGTCAATCAATAGTGAGATTGGATCGATTTCAGGCGAATCGAAGCTCGACAAAATCAAGCGAAAGATGCACATTGGCAAACGCCGACCCAAGGATGCCCAATCCCTGGCTTCTGTGTCCCTCAGCCGACGAAGCTCCTTCTCGTCCATCACTTCCGGGCTGGCTTTCAACTCGCCCTCGCCGAACCAGATGCGTAGGAAAGATTCCTTTGATGATTCGGTGTCGCTGGCACCGGCCTTTGAAAGGAAGAATTCCATGCGTGTGAATGCATTTGCGACATTGCCTCGGAACAGTCAACAGAATCCGCCCGCACTGACCATCGACATGCCATCATCAAGAGAACCCGTACAGACCCCGCAGAAGGGCCAGCTATCCCCTGCGCCGAGTATGACCTCCATCCGATCGGAGATTCCATCCGGAAAGCAAGGATTCAGATCCAAAATGAAGGAACGTGCCGAGAAGTTGCTCCATCCACACAAGCATCGCAAAAACAGTGATGTCATGGATACAGGCTCGTTGGCCGGATTCAACATCGGCTCCCCCGACAATCGGCGATCCCTCGTTTCTGAAGGCGGTGGAGTCAAGCATCGCGAGCCTCAAACGAATCTGTCTCGACCGACGAGTATTGCCTCGTCTTCTGGGTTCGCATCGTTGGGGTCGTCTGGACATAATGCGTCGCCGCCGATGGTAATAATCTTTTCGCCTTTTGATGCTTTCTAATTACCCCAATTCCAGCCAAACTCCAACACCTCCTCCGAGCACCTGTGCCAAATGATCGAACACCTCAAAAAGGAGAACCGTCAAAAAGAGGAAAAGATCAAAGACCTCGAAGGCTATCTCGACAAGCTCCTGTCCCGTGTCATCGAGAAGAATCCCGAACTGCTGCAGGTCAATATTAATTAAACCCCCTCCCTCGGCGTTTGTTTACAATCTTTCATTTTAAGACCATGAAATAAGGCTACTAACTAACCCCGGAAAAGGCTGCACTATGGGCGGATCGGGCACTTCCATACCATTCAACTTCAACACTCCACATTCAAACTTAAAAAAAGCAACAGAGACACCTTCGCCTGTGAAATATTGTAACTCCTGTGATACGCTGTATTGTACTAAATAGTTTTGACCATATTACGAAGTTTATATTATATCTTTAAATTTTGGATATTTGTGCAATTTATATCATTTTTTATTGTATCACTTGCTAACCAACACATGTGGCCTTGATATTTTTAACTTGAATTCAATAATCTTGCCGTTTTCGGTTGTGTAATCTTATGTTATTGATTGATGATGATATTTTTACGTGTTTAGGGTCTGTTTTGAAAGAAGAGAAGAATAAAAGCAATAATTACGCTTCGATTTCGACAAAATTAGACAGTTTTTTTACACATTTGTAATGGAAGAGCTTTATGTGTTTTCATTGTGCCCTTATAAATAGGCAATCACTTTTCATTGACTTTTATTTGAACGTTTAGTTTCCGCTTTAACGATCGTGTCAAGGTTGATTTTTTATTAACATGCATATCCAAAAAACGTTTATGAGCCGGCTTCATTGCATTGCCCTGCTTTACAGTTCTCAAATCATGACCATGAACTCCGTCAACTTCTATTAGGAGCTTTGGGCAACCAAAAAAACGTGGTGAGATGGTTTACCGGTGAAATTGTTGCAATTTTCTTCCCTAGTCAGATTTTTATCTTTTCAAAAGAGGGCAGATTGTTGCGAGTTACTCGAATTCTCAGTATTCTGTGGCAGTTGTTTTGGACGCGAAATGCGAGCGCAGTTTTTGATTCTGATTGAAGTAATTATTCTTTTAACTTATTGGTCTTATACGGGTTTTTATATTTTGAACGACATCGACAATCACGATGATAATGGTGGTAGTGATGGCACGTTGAGGTTTATTACATGCCGTTTTGATCATTTTTCGGGTCTTGGAAATCAGGTATTTTAGAAGTCGCCAAAAAGTGTTGTAAAAGCGATTCTTTCAGTTGTTTCGGATAGCATCTCTTTATGGTATCGGTCAAAAACTTAGAAGAAAAGTTTATTTCAACTCGAATTTGCCGACTGTCAGGAAGGCTTTTCTCAACTTTGAGCAGAACTTTCCGAACATTGCTAACGATGCTGTCACACTTGTTGTAAGTCTTCAAAATTGCAATGTTTGAATTTCATTTATGTGATTTTTAGAACACTTCGCTGATTACTGAAAAAGTTGTACTATTTGGAATGAATGATCGACAATATGACAATCCCATGCTGTATGTTCTTAATAAAAGTAAGCCTCACATTAGTCAATATCAATTTTAGAATCGTTAAAAAAACAAAATACCTCAAAATTGCGGGCAACTACATCCAATCGTACAAGTATTTTGACGGATATCAGTCTGACATTAAACGTATTTTCACATGTCAATCAACAGTTACTTTAGATAAAAGATATGTTTTGGATTTCCATTGGAGGCAAGTAAAATCTTATTAAGAGGCTTCATTGCGTTTTTAAAATGGTGTCATAAAGTCTTTCAGGAATGAATGGCACAAAAAAACACATAATCTGTGTGTTCATACACGTCGCGGCGATTTTCTAGGGATTCCATTTTTCCGTGCTTCAAGCAAGCAATTTACTGATCCTGCTGTGAAAACGGTCCTGCAAACCATAACGTCTTCCAACCAGAGCAAAGTAAACGTCATCTATTTTGGCGATGATCCTCAATTTGTTAATGGCTTGTATAGAAGTGTTAGTCATTAGCTCTTTTTTCAAAACATTATGATGGACCATTTTGACCAAGCTTTTTCAGCCCCAAAAGGGCGTCAAATACTTCGACATGCACAAACTTCAATTAACCGACGTCGAAGAACTGTGTTTCGGTATCCAAAATTGTGACACCGTACTGCTTACAGCAACTGGGAGTACATTCGGCTGGTGGTTGGCATATTTACACAAAAAAGACGGAAACGTTTACTATGATGGCATTTTATCGAACTACAAAGTTCACGGTTGGAACATAAATGACTATGTGCCATCAAATTGGCACCGTATTTGTGCAGATTCCGGGATTGCTCAAGTTTCGCACGTACCATGCCCAATGCGTGCATAAATATTATCGTTATGCATAATACTTTTTAGTTTTACAACACTTTTCCTTATCTTAAGTTCAAACTTTAATGACATATCAGGAAAGTAATTATTTTACATACAATATCATTATGCAAACAACGAATAAATTGCTAAGTTATAGTGTACTATTGAGCGTCACACAAACGTCAAAAATTTAGGTGTTAAATTATAAGCTTTGCTATACCAAAGCTTATAACTGCAAACAGGTGATTGAATGTTCTTTGACTTTAACAACGTATGGTCGAAATGATCAGGCGCAAATGTATTTTTTTTATTTCTTGCGAAGCATTTTAGTCTCCCGCATTAGTTATTTATTAAGAATTCATTTCCTGCCACATTTTCGGCTAATGACTGTTCTTTTTTTACATTTGTAAGTTTAGACTGTCTGTAAACGACCTAACGGCGGTAACTGTACTGTAAAAATGGAAATATTTTTTGAACCATGGATGATAGACGTCTATCGATTAGCGTTTTACGTCATAAACAGCGTGTCAATCTCAGTCAACTTAATGTTTATCTGGGTAATACAGCGTTATTCAGTCAACATCGAACTTAAGAAACATTTTACATACTGTCCATTGTGTTTAATTCTTTTCGCCATTGTTATTACTGGCTTTATGCCCATAATGTTACTACCACAAAAGTACGTTGTTAACTTTGGATTCTTTTCACTGATTGCAAGCGGTGATGTTTGGAATGTCTTAACAGGAATATCAATCGTATTTACAATATTTGTTTACACTGATAGCGTTCTCAACACTGTTGTTCAAACTTATTTTGCCATGTATGCTTCCATTCACGAAGTTCCAAACACCCTAAAGAAGTATTTTTTCACTGGATTGGTAACATCAAGCCTACTCTGCTGTTCAATTTATTTCACAGTTGCAATTATGCATTGTGACAAACCGGATGTAATCACCAACACTCTTCAACAAAAATTTCCATACAACCTAGCCATCATAAAACTTAGCAGAAATCCTATGCACATAGTTGGGCTTCAAAGCCATATTGAAATATT
Organism: Panagrellus redivivus; assembly: GCA_000341325.1. Lineage (NCBI taxonomy): Eukaryota > Metazoa > Nematoda > Chromadorea > Rhabditida > Panagrolaimidae > Panagrellus > Panagrellus redivivus. The sequence goes on along the minus strand of KB455516.1, from coordinate 54,933 downwards.
TGTCGCTGTTGGCGCTGTTTCTCTGGTGTGGATGATAGTGCGATTCGTCATACTTTCTGTATTTATCTATTATCTTTGGAAAAATAATAAAGATAATCGTCTTCAATCTACCACAAAACAGAGAATTAGATCAGCCTTAACGTTTGCCGCCGCTCAGCTCGTATGCTGTTTGGTGTTCTTTGCAATTCCAGCAATATTTACAGCTGTCATGTTTGGCACGACTGTGACTTTCTACGGCCAACTTTTTGTTCAACAATGTATGTATTTAGTGTTGATTGTATACCCAATCCTTAACACTTTTTGTGCTTTTTTGTTTGTGAAACCTTACCGGCAGGTTCTTTGTTCTTGTCGTAACAGGTCCAAAGGTGTTAGTATTGTTATTGCTCAAAGGCTGCTGAACAGTTGACATAGTTTTAAAATATTTTCTTGTGTTTAAAACCACAATAAAAGTTAAACGCCTAGTTGACTATTTTGCAACAGAAATGACACAACTTCAAGACATTTGAAAAGTTGAACAAGCATTTGTAAATTTAAATATGCAAATGATCTTTGTGTTGTCTCGCACTCAGTTCTTAGATTCGAAAGTCACGTTTTATTAGTTAATGGTTCAGTCTTTAGAGTCTGATTTATTCACAGACCGGAATTCAAACTACTAATTACACATTTCTCGACTGATTAAATCGCAATGGCGGCAAAACTAATTTTCAGACAGGTAAAGTGTGTTATTGGCAGATGTAAACTATGAGTTTTTTCAGCTGTTTGAAGCCGAAACTTGCACGTACTCGTATTTGCTAGGATGTGTGACCACCCGGAAAGCTGTACTTATTGATCCCGTTTTGAGCATGGTCGATCGTGATGCAAAAGTTTGTTTTTAGTTTTTCATTTGAGGAACCAATCAATGTGCCACTTTCAGTTGATAAAAGAGCTAGATTTAAACCTAATCTACGGTCTCAACACGCATGTTCACGCCGATCACATCACGGGCACCAGCAAATTAAACAAAATATTCCCCTCGATGAGATCCGTTCTTTCAAAACATTCTGGTGGAATCGCTGATTTATTCATTCAGCATGAATCCGTCTTGAATATTGGAAATATTGTTCTCGAAGCCAGATCGACGCCAGGCCATACAAATGGATGCACAACTTTTGTCTGCCACGAACATCGACGAGCTTTTACCGGAGACACATTGCTCATTCGGGGCTGCGGCCGGACTGATTTCCAAGGAGGCAGTGCTAGTACGCTATATGATTCTATTAATGAACAAATTTTTACATTGCCAGATGATTACTCTCTTTTCCCGGCTCATGATTATCAGGGATTCACTGTGACGACGGTCGGAGAAGAAAAACAATACAATCCGAGATTGAAATTGGGCAAGAATGATTTTGTGACGTTTATGGCGGATTTGAAGTTGACTTATCCCAAGTACATTGGTAAGAACAACTTAAAGGTGCCAACAAACATCAATGAATTTGTAGATATCGCGGTTCCGGCAAATTTGCGATGCGGCATTCCTTTTTCCCAAGTTTCACCGACAAACTGATACAAATTTGGTTTCGTTTTGTGCTTGATCAATAAAAAAAACGTATAGTTCGAACAAGGAAACAAAAAATTGGCAAGCGTTCAATCGAGTCATAAAAATTCAATGATTACGAAACGATTCCTATAAAACAAGTTTAAAAGTAGGTCACAGCAAGCAACATTGAAATTATCATAAGCTGAGGGGTTCTTATAAAAAGCAGCTCGCAATCATCAGAAAGCATGTTCGAAAGACAAACATGAACGGTTATCATTGTATTGTTTTTGTTGTAATGGCAACAGCTGTTGTTGGTACTGTAACTTTAGCTGCAGATGAGGTTGAAGATGTGGTCACTGTATTGCCCAATGAACAGCCCAGTGTTACTGATAAAGGGGTTGGTTTTTCTTACAGTTTTTGATCTGATTGAACATTGTTTTTTGTAGTTCCGAATAAGGATACACTTTAAGGATGCATCTTTGCCCTGGTATGGTCAACGGCCTAATTTTGGCAATAATGGAATAAACCAGAATGGATTGGGACTCGGAAATCAGTGGCGTGAACGACAACGTCAATTTGGTAACGTTAACCAAGCATCTGCCGGATTTACGTTTCCAAACCAAGTCAATCGATTCGGCGGTTATGGTTATCCAAACTTGAACAACCAATACAATCAATACAACCCATTCAATACAAATTTGGCGTATCCTGCCTTCCAGGATCCTCGCGCCGCCTATTACAACGGTTTGAATAATCAGTATGGTCAAAATTTCCGGCAGTTCGGTTGATCCAGCTCATTGTTAACGCATTGTACATATATTTATGTTTCGTTACTCCGTCATGCACAAAATATTAAGGATGGCGGCCATCAGCCATAATCGATACTTTGAGCATGTTGTATTTTATTGTACCTTATCAAAAATACTGTTTGTCTCTATAGTGTGTAAAAAGAAAACGAGAGTGGCTAGTGGTGACCAGAAATCATAAACTGTTTAATTTTCCCGCCTACAAACAAATAAATGGCAATATCCCAGAACCCCCAAAACTCAATGAAAACATCTTTATTTCACTGTATTTAATAAACAAATTCATTGTGGCTTCAGGTTTATTTACAATGTTCACACAAACAGTAATTATAAAGTGAAATTGAAACAAAAACTGATTTGGAAATTATAAGAACGAAAACATCGGAAGCTTGTGATGCAATGTTGTTGAGTTGAATCAGGTAGGAATCCATTACATCCAAAAATAGTGAAAACGAGCGTACCAATCGAAGATGTTCGAGTAGTCGAATAGTTGTATTAGAAGCATTCAGACTTCCCCATGTCCAAAAGAATCCATGTGACCACGACCACGCACGTAGATCTTCAAGGTTATATGGGTATAGATCCTACTGGTGCGTATTTCCAAGCCCGGTATCGTTGATGGCACAGAAGCGATCTGGTTTAGTTGGCATCAACCACCTTTTTCACTATTTGTTCGTGTTTTGATGGCATTGTGTCGTGCATCGTTGAAGATGCGAATATGTTCAGCCGCCTGAGTTGATTTTGGAAACAAAGCAAAACAGTAATTGTCCCGATTCGCGATAGAATGTGGTGTCTGGATGCCGTCGGATGGAAGTTATTGTGGTATTGTGCGGTCGTCGTAGACGTGAGCTTGCCTAGCACCATAGGACAGTCTCACCAACCCGAGACACGTTCGTGAAAACGAGCGTGCCAATCAGAGATTATGGGTTGGCGACAAATGAAGCGCACTAACATAGCGTCCGCAGCATCTGCATAGAGTCGATGACCAGTCTGCGAGTCCGAAGTTGGCATTCGCCAAAACTGTCGGATAGACTGGCTTTCCAGATTGTTGCATGGAAAACAAACTAGGTCGAATAGTTTGACGCGGAAAGGACGATTGCACTTTCGACGGCGTGACTCCGGCCAACCCGAGACACGCTCGTGAAAACGGGCGCGCCAATCAGAGATTCTGGGGTGGCGTGAAGCCGGGGCACCGCACGATGTGATGCTGATTCCCTCGTTTCGTTACGTCACAGTGTGCGTTTAAATGAAGCTCTATATCCTTCACTTGGATATGGTGCTGGTGCTGGCGACGGAAGAAGGCACTTTGTGGAATGCATGGAAAACGGGGAAACGAGCCTGCCAATCAAATCTTAAGGGTTGGCGAGAAGAGAGGGGCACCGTTTTTAAGGTGCAACTCAAGTCCAGTGTCGTGACGTTGATGCTAGTGACGGTAGAAGGCATAGACAGCACTTTGTGGAATAAATGAGAAATGAGTAGACTGACAATACCGCCATGGCAGACCCACAAGCTGAGCCAGAAGTGACTCCGCCCTTGGGTTGCGTGTGAAACCGGTGAGACGCAGGGTCTTTGCCGTTGCCACGGAAACGAATAACTGAAAGCAGCGGACGGCACCGAGGCATATCCCTAATGAAGTCCCTTCAGTCAGTTTTGTGTTGCTATTGATTCCCCGAGGCGGTTTGGAGTGCGCTTCTGAAGAAACGGACACCGACCATGTCAACAAGTTGTAGAAATCTTGGAAAAAATGAATATAGTGCAAACTATGATGTCAAAGCATTCTGAACAAATTCTTGTTTTTAATCAAATTTATAAAAACTGTTTCAACTTAAAACATAAATATTTAAATTGAATAAACCACACATTTGAAATTCAAAAAGTTAGAAGCATTTTTTGAAACAAATCTGCGTAGAAATCTCCGAAGACTTCTTCTCCGAGGACGGAGAAAAACATCGCGATCAATAATGTCGAAACATGTGCACGCAAGTTTGGGTCTCGAACACACGCAGTTCACAAAACGAGCAGGCGACTTTTCAACTTTTGCACAAAAAATGCCCAAAACGGTCCGGTCGATCCCACAGTGCAGATAAGTAAAACGATAAATGAACGTTA
>KB455516.1:20964-50419 GCA_000341325.1 Panagrellus redivivus | reverse complement strand
CCCCCCCCTGAATACGGCCTTGAACCAGAACTCAAAAGTACGAAAAATCGCAAGAAAGGGGTTCTGGTAGTTTTTGCGACACTCGCTTTTCGATTCAATGTTTCGCGTTTCTGTCGCTTTGTTTTGCACGGCAAATCGCTCAGATCAAAGTTGACACTTATTTGGCCCTCAATCCACCTTCTGAGCCTCCAGAATCTTTGCTTTTTCCTTCGAAAACACGGTAATCGCACCCGTCGGCAGGTGAATTCCCACAACGGGTGCGATTGTAGTGATCTAAAGTTGACATGTGTCTGTGTGCGGTTTTCGTGGTGGAAGCCGTGGAGGGATGTTTTTGGGAGCAAGGTGCATTTTTCGTGGTAGAAGCTCGGATGTGGTCCACGTGTGTATTTTAGTGAAACGGTCATCTGAATGTTTGTTTCTTCGCATTGGCATAAAAAGTACATTATATTTATCCCGATTTGAAGCATAGGATGTTTGTTAACTTTTATAACCAAAATCTTTCTTTTAAAATAAAAAGATTAGCAGCGAGTGGTTTCGATCCACCGACCTCGAGGTTATGGGCCTCGCGCGCTCCCTCTGCGCCACGCTGCTCGTGTTAAATACTATCCAATTTTCATTGACACCAAGCTGATAAAACTGCAGGTTTCAATCAGACAACAACAAAATGACCAATTTTTGATATAGTTTTGTATTGTGGTTTCATAAAAGTAAATATTGCAACTTTTGGCATAACCACAATCGGTACTTTCATCTACTAACTATGTATTTTCCCTTCAAATTTACACAACAACAGCTTTTTCCAATGACTGTGCTCAACCATTGAAGGGTATCAATTCTATTACACATATATCAAACACAAACTTTATCAAATTTCACCTAACGCAAACAAAAAAAACCATTGCCCGCCACAGTGCACATCCCTTGCAGTCATCAACCCGCCGCCGTCGTAGTAAGCATTCCAAAAAAGTTTATTGCATTTGCGTTTGGGTACCCTCAAGCTGATGCGTTTTGATTAAAACAGCCAAAAGAGTGAGCCATTCGAAAAAAGATGAGAGCCGTCGATCTGGATAAAATTACCCGACAAATGTGGTCTTCGAGCCGTAGATAAAACTTAACTTGAGCAAAAGCATGTTTCCGACCCAAAGATGCATGACGTCGCATTCAAGCTATACGAAATCATTAAGTTCATCGTAAAATCTTTAATAAATTCTAATTCTTTCACATATGTGTGTGCTGCTTTCTACATACGTATGAAGGAACATGTTTTATTTATCCGGAAAAGCCTTGTATGACTTATGTGGGACGCATTTATATAAATGGTCCGCCATCAAAGCTGATGGGTTTTTCTTTCTTTGAAAAAGCTTATGTTGTTTTTCTACCTTCTCGGGAGAGAAATAATTGCTAGTTTGCGGTTTAGTTGTTGTAAAATTGCCCGAGACGGCAGACTTTCGTAAACAAACTATTAGTTTTTTGCTTGTTTTGAACGTGGGTACAGACAAAATTTAATAAATTGGACGTTTCTTGACGGTTTTATGTATGTAACAAAAACAAATAAAGAAAAAGCTGTCAAATATCCACGCAAAAAGACGCCCTGTTTTTCATTACCAAAGTGACTTCTGACATTTGGCCATGACAATTTGGCTTTTCTAAAAGTGTCAAAAACTGTGTTTACTATGAACCGGAAGTTTGCGTAAAACTAATTGTTTTTGTACCAATTCGGTAATTGTATTTGACAAGTTTACGGTTTTTAAAATCTTGTAAAATTTGGTTATTTACAAAACAGTTTCGACAAAATTGTTCTATTAATACATAATGTCTACGTTTCAAAACGTAAAAATATCCAAACATGACTGCCACGGCACAAAGACCACCTTTCATTGTTAGAAATCCATGCTTAAGTGAGCTAAGGCGGCTGTGTCTCAAATATCTGTTTCCAATTTAGGCCGCGTGGTCTTGCTTCAAGTTTGCCTAGCTCAATGGCACGTAACTTTTTTAAATGTAAACCTCTTTTATGTGTTTTCTTTTAAACCTTTATTTAACTACTTTTTTATTTACTTGCTCACAGACGTGTTTGTATTATTACATGTGTTTCCTAATCCAATTTTCCTAACAAGCTTATACAACCTTTTACAACCAACTTCCGCATGTGTTCAAAACAAGCTTATCCATAAATCAAACTGATTTATGAATGATTTACAATGCTGCTTATTAGCAAAAAACCATACTACAACTCTACAAGTGCTGCTAAAAAGGTTGTTAGTCACCATTTACGTCAAATCCGTAACTTTTTTTACGTTTTCAAAAAGCGTGGTTTGCTACTTTTTTGAATGCCAGTTTCCCCGTTCAAACGGACTTTGAGAAAGTTTGCAAAGAAGCCCAAGCGATTACAAGGACACAGAAAAGCCCTTAGGCACTCTACTCTCGTCGTCGGACTCTGTGCACACCTCTGTTGAAATCGGGATACTGCTGTCCGTTTTTGAAGTGTGGTGCTTGGAAAAAAGTTGGTTTAGAGTAGAATTCCCGTCGGCACATCTGTCAACACTATGGTGCGAAGCGACGACTGAAAATAGAAAGTAGAAATGTTGCATGTTTGTATAACTATAGTTTACATTCATAGAGGCTTTGAAGGGCAAAGGCAAAACAAAAAAGGCTGTCAAGACCTGTTCTGAGAATGTTACAAATCCGTTAATAGAAGTTTTTATAGTTTCTATTTATCAGCTTTTGAAGCTTTTAGTTTTGTAGCCTGAGGCACTTTTGAGATCACGTTTTTGAAACTCGCTGTTTGGCAGCGCCTGCGCTTCAGTGCGGCTAAAAATGGCGCTATGTCAACAAGAATTTGCATTTTTATGGAATTTTTTGATGTTGCAGTCGGTGGATTCATGCGGTTTTTTGCCATTTTGTACTAGAAAGGCCTTAAAAAGTGGACTGCAATACTATATTCTGCCAAACGGGGCCCTGCAAAGTGACTTTTTTCAAATTTTGTCCTTATAATTTTGTAAAAACGTTTTGTCTTCTTATATTTGACAAAACTGTCGACACCTATTGCCGTGGCAGCCGTTCGTGCAAAAACTAAAAGCATTGTCATCTCCGACGTTTTTAAAGTTTCACAAACTTTTGTCAAAAGTGCGTCCAAAAAGTTTGAACCTTGGAATTTTTGATAAGCTTATTCTTTGGTGCCAAAAGTAAGAAAATTTAAACTTCGAAGAACAACTAAAGCCGTACTTACAAAACATAAGCAACCTATTTTTCATGTTTGGAAACACTCACTTTTCCAAAATACCCCTTTCTCAAACATTAAACTCACGCAACGAAGAACGCAAATTTATCAAAGCATGATTTTCGATGCAAAAGCCCGAAAAAGTGCTTATTGTGCTTATGCATGTAACTCAATTCATCATCAATAGCGTCCCACTTTTTCGGGGGACGGGTGTCTGGAAGCTTGACGCGCTTAACTTGACCTTCAGATGAACGAACGTTGCCTTTTTTTGGGAATAGAATAGACAAACGTTCCACATAAACAAAACATGATAACTCGCTCTTTTGAACAAATTGTAATTCAATGAATTTATAGGTGGAGAAGTACTTTTTTATTTGTTTAAAATTGGAATGCACGCCACGCTTGGCTGGTCCCGCCCAAAACAATGTTGTTTACCACCCCAATTCGGTCCAATTTACCGAATTTGGACAATTCAAGATAGACATTTCGTAACTGCTTTCAACAAAATTTGGCTTTCTGGATGTAACTCGGGGCCGATGTAGCCGTTTTACCCATAAAACTATGCCAATACCAGTAAAAAGGAGCCGACAATAGCCGTTAAGTGCGTCATTTGTTGAAACTGACCCTTTTTTGAGTGCCATTTTAGCGGATACTTTGAGAAGCACTTTGTTTTTCGACGGAAAAGGGCCAATGTTTAACTTAAATGTGTTCCTTTGGGCGACAGGCAGTCTTTAGTTTTTAGAAGACTTAGAATTGCGTGTATCTAGTGACATTCTAGACATTGTAATTTACTGTATTCGAACAAAGTTACTTGAAAATTCCATTACTTGTGATTAGGGGTTTCATTTATTTTTAATGACACTGATGGGGGGTTTGTTTTTTGAACTATGCAACATGACAGAAGTAGAAAACTGCTGATTTCACCTGGAAAGTTGACTGTTTCCACGATGTCTAGTGCAATGCCAATCTTGGAAACACTTTTATTTTTTGTGCAGGGAAGTGTTTGCGTTTCCGGGTGTGGGGTGTCATTTGTCGAAGTGGATGCTTGTCTGCATAATAAACAACTTGGCATTGAATTAATTTGCATAATGACGGCCCATGGGGACGGAAATGTTATTCCATTCAACATCGGGAGCCCAATTGGCTTTGATTATTGTTTATGTAACCTTCTGACCTTTTAGCTATCAGTACACTTTTAATCTGTAATCAGTTAATCGTCAATAGGCCCAAAAATGACTGCTTCCACTGCGCAAATCTCTGTAAATCCGCGCTAATCCGGCCTAGAAGTGTATGAACGTGTGAATAGCCCATTTCCGGATGCCATGGAGAAGCCACTTCAATGCTGCTTGAAGTGAACGGTGGATAGCTTTAGCCCTTTAGTCTTTCAAAAGGTGCCATAGGATCCTCGGTAGTCGTTTTGTTGTTTGTTGCCGTGGCTTCGATGGAGAGCCATAATCCATGGGCACCACTCACGGCAGCAGCCAGCGCGAACTGGACCACTCACTTTCTTCTTTTCGAAAGCTCAAGTGCTCCTCCTTTCTCCCCTCCTCCTTCTCCATCTGGACGCCCTAGGCACATACAACATTCGTGGAGATGCATATATATACATATTCGGTGTGTGGGGTTGTTGAACTGCAAGCTGCAGGCATCCCATCCTCATCTCCTGCTGTGCCCTGTAGACATAGACGTGAAACGAACAAAAAAAAGCAAGCAGGACCCCAAACAGTCGTCGTCGGGAAGGAGAGGGAGGGAGTTTGCTTTTAGTACCTTCAGGCTTCAGAGGAGGGCAGTTGTTACGTGGATGTGGTTATACTATTCACTTTTTTGGAGCGTGAATACGCACCGCTCCGAAGCCTAGACTGACCACATAACGAGGTGGTGGTCCCTTTGGCGTGCTTCCTTCCGGCCCCTCCCTTCATGTTACCAATTTTTTGGCACTTTTTTATGGCAGCCTACCAAATTGAGGAGAACCCCCCACCACACACCTATAGGCTGCCCGATGGTGGTCCTTCTTGCCTATTTTATGGAGTTTTTATTGTTGCACAGCAGCTGGTCCACATATGCCTGCCTCAAAATCGCCTAAATTTGCAAAATACTAGCTTCCTTTTTACCAAATAGAAACTATTTACCTATAATTTATCCAATTTACAACCAAACCCGCCATCTTAATTCAATTTCTATAATGTAAATTCTATTATAATAGGCTATTTTCAACTTTTCACCCCGTCTTACATGTCTAAACTCGTGAACTTCATCGTTAAATACGTTTTTTTTGCCGTTTGCACTTTTATCACGCATTCCTTTCTTTCAGACCCCCCAGATTATACGATTAGCTACACATGGCGAGCATCTTTAACGACTAAATTTGCGACGTTTTGACACACGCTACGATTCATTAATCCCCCTACTAAGTAGACATGCAAATTCGACAGTACTATTTTGTGCCGGTTTTAACTCAATTATTTTGTTTTGGTAAGTTTTTCTGACTAAAAACAGCTAAGTGAAGCGAACATCCGTTCTTTTTGCCAAATTTTGGGATACTTTTGACCATTCATTTAATTCCGACCCTCAATGCATCCAAATTACGCCGAACAATTGCCTTCGTTAGCCGACGGATGGCCGAGGGGCATTTATTGTTTCAATTGTTCGTTTGATGCTGTGTCTTTTGTTGGAAAGTAGCCCCTGGGCATGTGCAAAGGCCAAGCGCCGGTCAATCTCGACGGCCGCCGGCCTTGCGCAAGCCTGATTTATGAGTCCGGCCTCGCGCTGGCGGGCTTGATGAACTGCTTTCAATCCCAGGCGCCAAAGTTGATGGTTGTCGCGAAATTTCTTCCTCTTTCTTGGATGAAGCTTCCGGCAGGACCGGCCCGGGAATGAAGTTGCTTCACCGGATGGCGAATTTGCATCTTTTTTCGGGGGAAAAGGGATGTTTGGGGCGGTTTTCGACAGAACCCGGAGGCTATAAATTGGAGCTCTGCGGAAGTGAGGGGGACGGAAAACTGCGGGGGAATAACTTTTTTTGATAAATTTGAAGCAAATTGAGGGTTGCAATGTCTGAAAAACACCTAAAATATAAAAAATGAAAGAAAAACGGTTCCGTTGTAAGTTGCAATCTCCATTTCAGCATGCATACTAACAGATGCCATATTTACACCTGTCAGACTGAAAAATTCTGATCATTATGTTCAAATCGGTGACAGAGAACCGTACAATGCACATTTGACTTCATTGGCATTCGCAAAGCCGATTTGTGTGATTGCGTTAGATGTTCAGACGCTTCAGCCATTGACTGGGGCGGAAGACATGTAAGTTTCTTATGATCGGTGATAATGAAAACAAAAATGTCAAAATTTCAGTGAAATAACATACAGTATTTGCGAAGAAGCCTCAAAAACGGCAAATTCAAGCTGGACTCTCGCTCATTACACGAACAAAAAGAATGTATTTGTTTTACGAAAGCCTATTCTAACACGCAGATTAGCGATTGTCGCAGGTATTGGTCGAGGGACTACAGCAGCTGCGTTATCAGTGCTTAATGTCAACATAAAGCAATGTGATAGTGATGTTGTTTTTGGGCCGGAGGGGACTGAGAAGCTTATTGCTAAAAGCGAAAGGTGAAAAAATTGTTTTTAAACTTTTGTAAATAACTTATTTTTAGCATTTGCCCGATTTCAACAACACCCCAAAAACATCACACCCACCGGCACCGCCACAACACAGGAAATGCCATCCTGCGAGTCGATGATATGGCATTAGATCAACTTCTACCCACAAATTCGGCATCTTTTGGTCCCGATTCACGCTTCAAACGATCCAAAAGATCCGCCCCTTCCATCGAAACACCGTCAAACAAGGTTCTGTCAGTCTCGAAATCGTGAAAAACAGTTACAATGGCACTTTCAAACAAATAGCACTTCTGTGAATTTGACTTCACCACTTTGCACATGTCGTCGTGCATTTTCAACATGAATCTATCGATCGGCCATACACCATGATCTCAGTTCTTTGATATTCGCTTTTCTGGGTACTTCCTCTTTTCTAATTGTCGGAATTGTCGCTGTTTGGCACTTTTATGCTAACATTTTTGTTTAATGTGGTCTATCTTTAAATATTGGCATTTTTTTCAAAAGTTAAAAACACTCACATTACGTGTACATTGTTAGCACTCATTTTTGAACTGGGCTAAGCTGTTGACTGTCTATGGTTCTTACATTAATAAACATTATGTTTGTATCAGTGGAGGTGGAATTGGAAGGGTTGCACTTTGTGGTTGGACAAATTTAAACATTTAATTTTAAATGAAAGTGTTTCAGACGAGAAGACAGGTTAATTTTGTCGCTGGAGGAGGTTAGTTTTCACTTATCTTAGAAACAGTTATATTGATTGATTTCAGAATGTCCACCAGGCTATGCCGGTCCAACCTGCACCGAAATTGACTGCCGTGCCGTTCGAAACTGCTCCAACAGTGGTATTTGCATCGCTCCAAATACTTGCCAATGTGCGGCCAACTATTTCGGTCCAGATTGCTCCCAATGTTCGGGCTGGTTCTGCAATCAATGCGACTTCTACTGTGTCCATGGTCAATGCGATGCCGTAACGAGGTCATGTTCGTGTCGACCTGGATGGTCGGGGGCTGCGTGCGACATCTGCTCAAATGGCACAAATTGTGAAGTTTTCCCGACAGTAGCCCTAATTCTGCCCCAAACAGCGGAAATCAACAACCAAAACGACTATGTGTTCGTGCATGGCCGCGATTTCCCTCAAGGCGATGGCCGTTATCATTGTCTTTTCGGCGGAATTTCAACTGCTGGAAATTGGCTCAGCAGTGATTTGCTTCGATGCGCGGTGCCGAGGAGGGCAAGACCCGGGAAACATGTTTTCAATGTAATACCATTTGGAGCAGCGAATTACTTGCCCAATATCCAGGGCAAAGTTCAACATTTCACCTTCTACCCGCCATGTAATCCTGAATCTTGCCATGGAAGTTGTCTCGGCCCACTGTGTATTTGCAACAGTACGGTATCTGGAGATGATTGCAACTCAGTGATAGCAAAACCCGTAAGAAGGGACGAAGTTCTATCAGATTCCAGCATAACTTTTGCCCAAGAAGGCGAACCATACGTCATATCGATGCCGATTGATGCGACGTCACGAATCGCTGAAATCGATTCAGAAATTTCATCTGAGTTGATTGCTGACCCGTTTAAGCATACTTTAACTTGGGAGCATCCTAGAGGAAGGTCAGAACCGTATGAAATTGCTGTCAATGTGGTCGATGATAACATGGATGTGGGGATACGGTGGAATTTGACTGTAAATCCGAGTTACAGTGTTATTGCTGGGAAGCTTGAAGCACAAAATATTGATAATACTTGGGTTTTGAAAGGCTTTGTAGAGGCAGCTAATGGGTCTTGGGTGAGTTCAAGTTTTACAAGATGTTTCAAAACTGTTAATAAAAAACTTCAGGTCGCACAACAAGTCCCGATAAAACTCGAAATCTTATCATCGAAACAGCCGAACATCATTTTCGACGTAATAAACACGACTTCTATCAATTCATCCTTTTTCCAACGCCCAATGTACCCCTATGCCGGTGTTTTCTCCGCTTCAGAAACCTATACCATCCGCGCCAAACATCCTGGGCAATCTGAAGACGCTATGTCAAATTGCGCGACATGGAAACACAAAAAGCTCCAAGTAACATCGCTGAATGGTGGAAACATCAGTATCAACAATGGTTCGCATGCATTAGGATCATTCGCGACAAATTCGCTCGATTTGAATTGCCGAACTTTTGAAATGTTCGTCGTCACACCAACGCGAATCGTCCAAATCATTGCATGGAGCTTCTTGAAACAGAATGTCGGCCGTATTGAAACAACTTTCATCGTCGCAGCTGATGGCACCCCAAATCGTGAACTTCGAACCCCCATAGATGCCATTATTGGATTCAGTTGTGGCAAAAGTCTTGGAGCCACTGTCAAAGTTCGCTTTATTCCATCAACAATGGCAGTCAACAACATTCAAGCCAATCCAGAGTCCATTTTTGTTTACAGTAACCAGCTGACTACGTTGGAAATTGTGTTTACCAACGTGAAAAGTGAGATTGCTCCAGGGTTGGTAACGGCGACAAACATTTTGCCGTTTTATATTGTTGCATCGAGTCCGCAGAATTATGGAAATGCGAATATCTATCGGAATGGAAGTTCGTTGAAACTGACACTTGGAGTTTTTAGTGGTGATAGGACTGGGGCTATCAATGGCGTTTTACAGTTGCCGTCGGCGGCAGAGGTACGTTATTTCGATAGCTTTTAAAAAGAAAGTAAAAAATTTCAGCCACTGATCGAAATACCGTACAGCATCCGACCCCCAGCTGCTGAAACACTCGAATTGGTGATTATGCCATTGGGCTTCGTAGCCCCACAGCCAGCGAAAGACTATCCACTCGAAGTGGCACTGTACAGTGTCAATGGAGCGGTTTCGCTGAAGCGAATTGTTTATCTGAATGGTTAGTCATCATTATCGATCAACTTTGTTATTGCAAAGTTGGATAAACTTTCAGTCCGAAGCGAATTCTACCCACTACCTCCAGACTTTTACCGTATCAGCATCCGATCTTTAGCCTTCCAATCCTTTGATACAATCCATAATCTCCGTCCAGAAAACAACACTCTCACACTTTTCCTCCATAGAAAACCGACAAACCTGGCAGTTTCTGACGGTCAAGAGATAAAAATAGAAGCTTTCCCACTGTCATCGTCTGATTCGACGGTTGAACCCGTAGCCGAAGTCGTCTTTCAGCCGTCACATTTCACTGCTGATGATTTAGACGAGGAAATTTACATCGATGTTGTATATGCCCAGGGGCCATATAACTCAACTGCTTTCATCGACTTCAACAAAGCCCCAAGCCTCACTTCCGAGTTCTACTTGACGGCTATCGACAATGAAGGCGAAACCCTATGTGTTGGATGTGGCCTTCGACAGAGGATCAGAATCTCAAAAAATCCTAATTTTATCAACCCAAATGGCTCAAATTGTTCCGTTTTCCGTGGAGCAGTTCCATTCCACTATATTGTCGACGGTGTTGCAATGGATTTTGAAAGTGAAGCTGTTTATATTTTGGATTTAAGGAAAAATCGATATGAGAAAGTTGAAATATGTCAATCTGGTGAGATTTCTTTTCCATCTTATCACAATCGACGCAAGTTTGTAGATTCCAATCCATCCCCTCTCCCCGAAGTCACAACAGTCCTCTTTGACTGTGCCGCTGCACGCCTTGCAGAATGCCGCCGCTACTATGTTCCTGTTCAAAGCTGTGGAAATGCTTGGAAGCAGATCCCCGACGATGTCCTTTCAATCCATGTTTATGCATTGTTTTTGAAGATGCAACATACTTGTGCCAATAACGGAGTTGATTTTCAACAATTTGCAACTTTAATCGAGTGGGTTTTCGTATTTGTATCTATGAAAATGTCATTTTTTACAGCTGCATCAACACACTCGACGCTGACTGCCCGGTGACACGCCCACTTCCGGCCACAGAATCCAGTGCCCCAACAACACAATCGCCATTTGTGTCTATGCTGAACCAAATCAATGCCATCAAACCGCTAACCCAACCGTTATCAGGCTTTTTCCCGGCTTTATCAACGGTCGAGTCGCAACTTGTCAACCTGCCATCACAAATGGGCGACTTCATCCATGCATTTCAAAGAGTCTTTCCAACATTTACTTCTTCCAAGAATTCCACCGAATGGTTTGACACCTTCTGGAAAATCATTGACGACAACTCACCCGGTGGTCCTGCAATCCTTGAATCAGAAGTCTCAAAACTGCCGAATTGGTCTGAAGGCAGTGAAATCATAGCTCGTTGGAATGAAACAAACGAGTTGATGACTGGCGAAAGTCCAAATATGTCTAAAAGTAGCAAAGTCAATGCCCTCAGGCGATTGACAGAAAGTGCGGATCGCTTGAAAGGTTTGGCAAGACAGTTTGGAGCGGTGAACCCGTTTGAAATGTTCTACGAAGTTCAAACAGGGCTATTCAGTCGGACCGCGTATTCCCCGAATGCTAGTGAGCCTGTGGCAAGGGTGTTAGGCACTGTAGAACCTGGGAATTTGAGGGAGAGAGATGAGTTCGATGTGAGCGTTGTGATTACAAATGTTTTGGTAAGCTGAAACTTGGTTTAAACAGTCTTAAAACGGTCAGGTTGTTGCAGAATACACCAATTCAAAACATCAAACTGCAATTGGAAGTCCTACAAACTTCTCAAAATCAACCAAATTTGACCCGCATTACCTACCGTGTGGGGCCACTATTCTATTCTGGTGGTACTCCTGATCGGTTGGAACCTGGAAGTACATTGACAGCTACGTGGAAGGTTCAACCTATCTTTGAGCGAAGATTAAGTAAATCCATTAATATAAAAGTAAAATAATCAATGCATCGATCAATTTTAAAGTTAACTGTTTCAGCCCAATGTAATTCTATTCTTCGATCTCGCCAAACGTCGCCGAATCCAACGCCTCGGTGTACCAACAATTACGATCAAACCACAACGCCATTTACGAGTATTTGCATTAGCTTATTCAACTGTAGATTCGCAGTCAATCCCCGACGGCCAACCCTTTTCTTTGGCCCTATACGTCATGAATTCCGGATTCTCAGATCTGAGGAACATTCGCTTCCCATTACTTACGCCACATTTACTCCGAACAACTGATAGCAAACCCGTCGAATATCACATCAACTCTGTTTCTGTCGACAACAAATTCGCTGGATACACACCCGACATTGTGATTCCCCGGCTACCAAGTGGACGATCGACCGTAATCAGCATGAATATTTCGACTCTCGGAAATGAGGTTTGTGACTTTTTATGACAGATTTATCGGTTTGACATTTTTTTGACTTGAAAAATGTCGATATTGCAAAAACATGTCCCGATACTCGGGTGCACAAAAAACGTGTTCCCAACATTCACTACCCGCTGCCTTTGTAGCTCAGTCGGTTAGAGCGTCGGTCTAATAAGCCGAAGGTCGTAGGTTCGACCCCTGCCAGAGGCAAATACTTTTTTGTCTTTCATCAAATGTAAATTCAGGTGGCCAACTTTATCAACTGCACTGTAGCCGTAACTGTCGATGATGACTTGCCTGATTTTCTTGATTATCGTTTTTATCGAATCAAGGAAGCCGTAAACAATGATGGTTATGTAATTAGCGATGGTGATCCTATGGATGATCGGTCGATAACGTACCATTTTGATACGAAAACGACAAAGATCAATGCACTGCATAATGTTCAACTTGTTGAAGTGAGTCAAATCGTATAAAAAATCATGCAAACGACAAAAAAAACTTGTTTTTAGAAGACAGAATCCCATGAATCCACCCCCGATGGCGCAACTTCCCTCGTGACAACAGCAACCTTCCAACGTTTGCTCGATCAGAATCAACTAGCAGAACTAGCCAATCCGACATCGTTGCAACAGATGACTTCAACCATCATTGGAAGAATACAGTATCCGGAGGAATCAATGCCACCGAATTATGAACTCGTCCGTCTGACAGAAATGTCGTCAACTGGAGAGCGCCGACACAGTATTCCATTGGAAAATGCATGGGTCACACCGGCCGGTGAAACAAAGGAGCTCAATTTCGTGGATGAGGAAGCACCGCCACCAGCTTTGGCTTCGCAATTGCATTATGAGTTTGTGTTTGGTCGACGTGCTGAGTTCAATGCACCATTCTTCTCACAGAATGCCTATGCTATTCAGATTTACCCAGAAATGATCCCGGAAGATAACATTGTCGTCGGAAAAGTCGATGCAGTGAGTCCAGTGGGACAGAAGTTGGAATATGATTTGGTCGGAACTGACGAAGATGCGGTGAAGGCTTTTGCGATTAGTAGAAAGAGCGGTAAATAGTCTGTTTGTAAGATTTGAATGTAAATAAGGAAAGTTTCAGGCGAGATTATTCTGACAACTGAAGAACTTCCTGCTTCCCGACCATCAAAATCTGCGCTCTGTTTCAATGTTGTGGCGAAAGATGAAAATGGTCGACAGACAGTTACACCGATGTTGATTCAGTTGCCAGTTGATGGTATGAATTTGACTTCAGACACTTATTGTAACGTGTTTTCGTCGTCAACCCCGGTGAAACATCACCAATTCGATGGGGATAGAACGGAGCTGAAGCAAATGCGGTTTGTGGCGCTGCCATCGACGACCGAAATGCCGGAGTTAGGAGGCTCTACTGATTGGAAAACTAATCCAACTAGAGAAACTGCTTCGGTTTTGTCGACAGTTATTACTGAAGATTCTGAAACAAATGTGATTGAATCAACGACCTCTGAATCCATGACGTCCGCAACTAGCATAAAGGATCAAGCAACATTGCCAAATACGCCTTTTGAAACTCAGACTTCAGCAACAAATACACAAAACCAGGCCATATCGATGACAACGCCAACAACTGTGGAAGCAAGCAGTAAAAACCTTCCAGAAGCCTCATTACCCTCGACAATGTCATCAGATTTCACCACCGATCCGAAGCTAGTTGCACAACTGGCTTCTGAAGCCACTTACACGAATGAAGTCAATGGTTGGAAACTGATAACGCCAGCACCTGGGCTTACGGAACCGGAAACGACCGATCTTGGATCCTGGGAAAGACCTTCAGATTGGCAGTCTACTTCAGAGGGTGTCGTATTGCCGCAGTATCCTGATGATGGGAGTCAGACTGTTACACACTTGGTTGATGGGACAGGAACAACGGCAATGCCATCGGTATCTGGGGTTTCTTCGCCGGAATATGCGACAACGGGCGTAATCTTGCCATCGACGGCGACTGGGTTTGAGGAGTTTGAATCTACAGTAACTTCTGGTGGTGTGGGGCAACTTGGAGTCGGGCAACTTGGTGGTCGCGTGACGACGGAAGGGACATTGGTTAATACTGGACAAACAGATGGTTTTGATGCAACTACAGTACGCCCATTCGGAGACACAACCAATTCATGGCAAACGTCAGCAAGATCCGGCTTGACAGAAACCCTATTCCCAGACGTAACTGAAGCTTCAAGAACCACTTCAATTCCTACAACTTTGATCACTTACCCAGATATACTTCCCCACAGCCAAATGACCGACGCCGAGCCTGTTGAAGCATCATGGACAACGCCACGATGGGCGCTGAGCACCATCGGTGAAATGACAACAGTTGAAACTTTTACTCTTCCGCCAACGGCGCCTGAATCTTCTGAAACTCCAATATCTCTGTAAGTTTCACAAAATTTGTCAGAAATGCTAAAATTTACATTTCAGAACCCAAAACCCGCTCACAAACCAACCCCTTCCGACACCCTCACTCATCCTTCCACAAACCCCATCCCCACCACCAATATCACCACTGCCTGCGGGTGTCAATGATATCTCTACAGTACCCATATTCTCTATAACAGCACCGCCACCAACACGACCACTGCCGATTGCTTCGGGTGGTAATATTAGCGAGAATCGAGCAAGTAGCAGTATGAATCAAGCTGGATTTATGTCCGTTGGTAGCGAAGCTGACATTATCCAAAACCACAATAGCAATAGCATGACTAAAATTGCTTGTCGTCTGCGAGATACGAAGCCTATTTGGGCCATTATTTGTGATATGTCAAAAACTGTTAGTGTTGGCAATGGCTAACAAAATAGTTTATTTAAATAGTTTTCGATGTTACTAGTGTTGTGACAGATATCAGAAGATACGGATAGATAAAAATGTAAAAAATAGAATGATAAAGATTAAGAAATTTCGTGTGTTTTACAAAAATAAATGGTTGTCAAAGTCGTATAAGGTGAACATTGACGCCGTCTTGTACTCTGGTACCGAGACCATCCATTATCATTACCTTCAAGCGAGACACGCTCCCGAAACTTGGCATCAAACACATGCGCCAACAACTAACGACGCAAACCTGCGAGAACGTGTCTTGCGCGTCGCCGTTGACACCACGTCGTGCACATTCAAATCAGTCGCGACGTTGGCAAAACGAGACCAAATGCTGCGTTAGCTCACGTAGACAATACACACATTGACCCCTTCTCGGCGTTCACCACGAAAAATGCACATTGACACACATCAACCCCTCCCTAACTTTTCCCACGAAAGATACACTTTGTCCAAAATCAACACACCTCGACCCCCTCCCGGTTTCCATCACGAAAGATGCACCTTGTTCCCGAAAACCACACATTGATCCCTCCCTGGCTCCCACCCGGAAAGTCTCCCACTTCCACGTCAACCGGCGCGCCGTGGACCGTCGTTGATAAGAGGGCTTTCACGTTCAACTTGTTTGCGATTTTGGCAAAGTGCCCTAAAGTGTCCTCGACCGGTCGAACTGCATTGAGTTTGTCGTCGCGCGTTCTCGATCGAAGATGAGCGATCAATCAGTTTGTTTTGACAATTCATGAGTTTCACAGTTTACGAATTGCCTCAGAGTACGTTTGAAAGGGGCAGAGGCCGTTTCTTGACGGTTTTATCAATGTTTTATCTGTGCAACGGTGGACATAATGCGCTTAAGACTTTTCAGTACTTATGTTTTCGATAAGCGGTTCATAGGATCCAGCCTAATTGAGGCATGACTATTTTAAGAATACGAAGTCGAGTCGTTCTGTGGTCAGTACAGATGCCGCAATATTACCCCTTTGACTTTGAGTGGAAGCTGATGGTGAAGACTGTGACCAAAAGTTTTGTCAATAAAGCTGCTTAAAACTACCCCATAATGTATTAATTAAACCGTCCAACGTAAATTGATCATTTTATTTCATTTCTCACAACAAAAACTGTACATATTCAATTACAAATTAAAACGTTATTAAACTTCAAAGTCATTATTAACATCAATACCTTCTTCGATATCTTCCATCTCGACGTCGTATTCGTAGCCGAAATCAGGAGCCACCACTTCGATTACTGTGCTGTCGGTCATAACAGCCTGAATCTTCGGGTAGAATCCTTCCGTTAATTCCACACTTTTCACAGTGGTACCGATTTGTTTATGAATGTATTCAAATGCCGTAGGTAGCCAAAACTTTTTGCAATTGTCGTTGAAGAAACATACTCTGAAAAACAAAAATTGTTTAAATGCGACACGAAAAAAACCAACTCACTTTTTAATTTTGAACCACATCAAACTTTGCAAGAACTCTTCCATGTTATCAACTGGAAGGTTCATGTTGCCACTAAGGCTAACACATTCAACACCGGCATGTAGGAAGGCGATAACGTCCTTCCAGTCATAATCGCCGATCAAGTACAAGTCGCGGTAACATTTCTCCATTTTTGTGAGCAAGGCTTCTGGGTCGACATCGGGACCCATGTGGACGGTTAGGCGTTCAACGGGCGTCGTGTTGAACTGGCGATTCATCACCTCCGAATACAACGTGTAGTTGTACCAAGGACACTCCTTGAAGGCATCCGTTTGAACGTTTAAACAATTAATAAATTCTCCTCGAAATTTTGTCATCGACTTAGCAGTGTCGCTTTGTTCACGCAAGGCGTTCAAAACATTCAACGGCATGATGTCGAAGAAGTTTCGTCGCACTCCAAAAGACAAGCTCGGGAGGTGGACGGTTGACGAGGATGAGCTCAAAGCCATTTTTGTTGGATAAGCTGAGCAAAAGCGGAAATGGAAGACAAACAGGAAACAATGCAATCAAGCAGAATGAAGAAAGGACTCTTTGAGATCTGCTTTTATCCATCCTGAGTGCGCGGATTTTGGCATTGTGGGAGGTGCTTGTTCGGACGCACACACAAGTGTTTGCCCCTCTGTCTTTTAGTTACCCCTCCGGACTTCACCCCACGATCAATCGATGAATATACCAGCGGAATCTGTGCCGATGAGGTCTCACTGTTTTCTGGGGTCGTCATGATCTCTGTTTTTTACTTTATGAGTTCTGATTATTGCAAGGCCTTCGGAACTGCTCAAAAATGAATCAATCTGTGATAAGGTGATCCGAGGGTCATTCACATTATGCCGAAATTTGGCATCAATGTTGAATAAATGTACCCCAAAATGTACTTAGCAACTCTTAATTCTACTGGAATCGGAAATTATAAAGAGTTAGAATCTTGCAAGAAAGTTAATTTGGAACAGAGGAAGTCTCTGTGTCACTTTGGTTAATTAATTACACGTGGCAAAAACAGCTTAAAAAGAACGAAAGAAACTCGGAAACCGAATGTTGCAAAAACTACCAGAACCCCTTTTTTGCAATTTTTCATATTTCTGAGTTCTGGTCAATGCAAAAAGTTACGATTTTCGGGTCTTTCTCAATGAAATCTGATTCTCTACTTCCCAAAAAGCTCAAAAAACGTGCGTAATGTCCTTTCGCACACCTCGTTTGTACCATAATCTTAAAAAAAAATGAAAAAACTGAGCAAAAAAGCCGAACACTGTTTTAACTTAAAAGTTTCAAGGATGAAGCTTCCATAGAGTGATAGAAAAGAATCAGTGTAAGAAAAGCATTCCATGACTCCGATAACATACCATGACCTCGAAACTAAGAAACCACCACCATCAAAGATACTGTGACTGCAAAAACTTCCAAGACTCCGAAAGCCGGCAACACTACCACCAATACTGATACTTTGAAAACATATGCCAAATCTAATCCAATACTACACCCGAAACAAACGCACTGTCAATACCACCGGAACTATATCAAGAACGCTACGATTAGCAACTTGCTGACACGAAAGAAAAACCTAACACTACCAGAAAAATATTCAAAACACTGAAACTTCAACATTAACTTATACAATACATATACAACTCATGAACACACTTACTACAAAAGAAATTCGAAATTTGACCTTAAAAGTTTAATTCGTCTTGCAGTTATGTAAATTTGAAATTGAAAACAACGGCATCGTACCAAATCTGTTTTATTTATTCAGTTAGAAAACGGCACCTACGGCGATCCTCATCGAAATGATAGATGTAGTCCACGCAGCAGTTCTTCCCCTTCTATTCGCCGCTTTTTTAAAAGCACTGTGTGTTTCATTTCATTAATCTATTGATTATTCAATCTAATTTATAGAACCAAAGAAGGCATCGATGATACGTATAAGTTTGGTGCCTTCGGATTTGACATCGCTGCGTATCCTGATGACTGCACCGTGCATTTGGACAACGAAGAAGAAGCCGTGAGCGATGTTTTGGCGGCCCCTTCAAACCATGTACTTCCTGAATTTCGCCTTCGAACCGATGGCTGGAATTCCAACAATGTGCGCTTTCCAGATCGCCCCCTTCACTGATTGCACTGTCAGTGTTACGGTGTATACTTCATGAGTAAGTCATTTTTATTTTTTTTAAACCATGTCTTCTCCGGATTTATTCCATTTACTAATTGCAGGTATCAAAGTTACTCATTTTAAAAGAAAATCGACCAATACGGGATACTTTTCGATATTTTTTAATATAGTCTGCGCGGTCGACCACCGTGCAAACTGCCTCCATTCTATCTCGACTGCTGTCATTCATTGACTAACTTACTTTTGGATAATAAATAAACTTGACCAACATTATTTCTCCGCAAAAAAAAGCATTACATTCAACAGCTTCAACTCTACTGTCGTTTCATTGCATAGAGCAGCGAGAAAGAGATTAGTTTCTGGCTGCACGTTCCGTCGAGCATTGCAAGTCCTCGCTTTTATACGCCAGGGTAGATGGCATGCGGGTTTTCCCGCGAGAAAGGGACTCGAACTGACCTTTTTGGTCAAACCGTGCAGTAGACGGCAGACACGTAAAGACGTCAACCGGCGCGCCGCGGGCCGCCGCTGATACCATGTCTCTCACGTTCAAATTCGTCGCGACTTTGGCAAAGTGAAACCAAATGCTGCACTGGTTTTGGTTCGCGTTCTCGACTAATCTTTGCATCACTCACGTAAGCCCGTCAAAAATCAATCAGTTTCTCATGTTTTACAAATTTTACAGTTTTAAAAGTACCTGTTATGAAGTCTGTATTGTATATCGAGTGCTCCGTGTATCGGTGAGGAGGATTTGACGGCATACAAAAGAAGCAAACCAAAATCAACAAAAACATATCAGTTTATATATTTTTGGAACTCCTTTGCATACTAGCTAGTATACCTAGCTTTAAATAACTCAACTTCAATTTTTACGACATTTGAAATGTTCATGGATTAGACTTATTGCGGCTATCTTCCGTGAAAGGTGGACAAAGGTGTGGTCAGTTTTGAAAAAGATTACTACCCTTGACAGTCTGAAGATGTTAGCCTATGCCATCGGCTGATGTTTGACCGTTTGGAAATGGTGGCACAACATAATACTTGTATAACCACGATGAAGAGCGTTCGATGCAAAAGATCAAACTACGCACAATACAAGAGAGGTAAAGGCGTGAACTGACACGCCAAGTTATCACGGCCCTGGCACAAGGCACGTTCTCGCATTTAGCGTTGACGCATGTTCTCGCGAGGAGGTTGCGAAAACGTGTCTCGTGCGAAGTTGCTGATAACAACGGCGGTCTATGGCGCGTCGCTTGACGTCTTTACACGTCTGCGGTCTACTGCATTGGCAGGCCCAAATAGTCTGTTTGAGTACCCTTCTCGCGATAGAACACGCATGCCTTTCATCCGGGTGTATAAAAGCAAGGACAAGTTGACAGGAAATACGTGTTCCACGTTTAGGATCACACGTTATTTATATATATTCTGTTTTTTTATTAAAATTAGCACGCTATGAACCACTGTTAATTCCAGCTGATATTTTTGACTTCTGGCGAAGTGCATTTTCCCCGATATTGTCCCATTTCTTTTCCCTTTGTGCAAAAACCTATAAATTTGGTTCTGATCTGTCAAATCAAACTAAGCAAACTCAAAATTGAAATGCCATAATGAGATGCGCAGGTGCACTTGAAAACCGTTCACGTTTTGAAAATGCTCACTATTGAAAGGTTTTCCGGTAAGCTGATCAAACAAACTTAGCCTTTCACACGGACTTGGGGTTTGACCTCATTAGCATTTTTGTCGCCTAAACTTGTATAAAAGAGCAACCGGAAGGGTCAATCAGCATCAAGTTGCACATCCAGCATAATGGCATCCACCTCCGTCCTCCTCGCTTTGGCCGTTGTTTGTCTCGCCTCGACTGTCGGCGCTCAGACTTGTTTGAGCATTGTTGGAAGTACGGTAGCAAAATTTTGAAATTTGTGGTTAAGATTGATGTTTCAGACTGTATCATGGGCCAATGCCCATCCGGCGGCGACTGCGTCAATGAGATCTGCTGTGTCACTGATGCCGCCGCCAACTGTAACAACACCCTGGATGACACTTTCTGTGAAGGCAATGCTGCCAAGTGCACCGATGCCACCATGAAGGCCGCGATGACCCAGCAATGTGCAAAAACATGCAAGACGTGCGATCAACTCGCTGGTGCCACCACGGCTGCGCCGGTTGGCGCTGCCACGACAGCTGCGCCTTCTGGTGCCGCTTGTGTTGATAAGGGCACTGACTGCCCTAAGGATGCCTATCTTTGTTCCAACAGCGTTAGTTTCATCATTTACATTATAAAATTCAACAGGCAATGCCATTCCAGCTCTATTACGACCTCATGACCCAGCAATGCCCGAAGACCTGCGGCCGCTGCTCCGGTGCCGCCGCTTCCCCCACCGTTGCTTCTGCCCCCGGCTCCGCGACCTGCGTCGACAAAACCAAGGCTGATGGCACTTCGGATTGCGCCGCCGATGCGTACTTGTGCAACAACTCCGCCTATTACGACTTGATGACCCAACAATGCCCCAAGACATGCGGCCGTTGTTAAGATTCTTTCTTTTTTCAACCCGGTGACAATTATAACTTTTTATAACAATACGAATATCTAATAAGGTGGAATGCGATGATTGAGTACAATAAAGGCACATTTATATGCGACATTACTGTGTGAGATGTACTAAACTAACCTTTCTGAGAATGCTGGACCCATTTGACCACGCTAAATTACGCATTTATTTCCGGTTTGCGCAGGATTGCTAATGCAACATTGATGCATCTCAGATTAATGCACCCTTAAAAATGGCACATTAACAATCACCATTTAAAATCTGTTGGTACCGTCTAGCCCAATTTATGACGTAAACACTTTTTCAACACACAATATTACCATAATTTCGTGTCATTTGTCATGTAGTATTTCATCGTTAGCTAAAATGCTCCAACTTGTTACTTCTTTTGCAAGCTGATGAACCTGAATGATGCCACTGATTGACTAGAAGCATCAAAGAAGCCTCAGGCATGCACATTGAATCACAACTTTCATAGTTCAGTGTGTTTGTCTGCGCCCGCGTCTGTGGGTGTGCACATGCTAGACGCTTCTTTTTGAAGTTTTTAAAAATATTGTTATCATTTGGGGGATTAGGAACAATATTAGGATTAGAAACTTTGTCCAGTTTACTTACAAAAAATACAATAAGTGCTTCACGCCTTCTTTTTCGTCACTAGCACTCCGCTGGTTGGAATAGTTTCATTATTGACTTGTGTTGATCGATTTTTTGCAATTCGGCATCCGATTACATACCTAAAATGGACGAATAGATACACTTTTGGCCTTACTGTATTCGCATTTGTTCTGACTCTGCCAACGACGATCATTTCTGGGGTTAAGAGCTATGCTGTCCGAGACGTTCATGATGTTTGTCTTTTTTCATTACATTTTTCAATTCTTTTAGTCAAATTTCAACTTCAGGTAACCTCAACCTGCATCCTAAATCAAGCAGTAACCCTAGAAATGAACTACATCCTACGATCAATCCGAATTACCTGTATGGTTTCCGGGATCATTGTCTACATGCTCATTGCCAAAGAAATATACCTTGTAAGTTTCTTCCATCCTAAATTACCCATTTAAACCCCCCAATTTCCAGATGCTTCAACCATCCGGCGTCAAATCCATGACTAACCAAAACCGGCGCCGTTTAGTCACCATGACAATTACATTTACGCTAATTACTACCAACAATGTTATTTTTTTCATCATACCGGATGCAATTTCATTCTTCTTCCTAAGTGGAAACTATATTATTTACCTAATGAATTGCATAAAAGGTAAGCCAGATTCTTCAAATCACAATATCCGCTTCTATCCGCCCCATCTTTCAGGCCTTGCCAACATAATTATCTTCCTATGTACGCAGAAAGAATTACGGCGTGAAATACTGTTAATCTGTGATAAGAAAAAAGGTTCGAGTCGAGTGTTTACAGTAAATGTTTCCAAAAAGAGTAAAAGTGTGACATAAGACTACAAATAGACTGGCTGAAAAGTTATTTTAAGCACAAATGTCATGGAAAACAAACACGTTAAAGCTATTTACATATAAAAGGAAAGAAACTAGCGCGATCACATTTCATAAAAAGTGGTATGACACAAATTGTGCCGCACAATTGCGTAATTTGGGGAAGGTTGGGCCTTCTTTCAAAATTTTAGGGTCATCATTCTTTGAGGTCAATTGAAGATTTTGCTGACGCATTAGGCGATTGCGTGATCTTTAGAAAAAAAAAGTATGTATGGATGTTAATTTTGAATAAAAAGTGCGTTTTATGGGTTGCGCGGAAGTTTGTGGTTAGTGTCAGTGGTCTTGCCACGCAAAGATGTAGCGTTGTAAACCTGTCAAACGCTTCTCCTTCCTAGAAATGTTTAAATCTTTTAATAATGTTCTCATTTTAGCCTGATATCTATGTCTTCGAGCACACCAGCAATGCCGGTCCCTCGCGATGATAACGTTTTCATGTATGTTTACATTGTCGAAGGCGGAATCATTGTTACTGTCAACTTGTTTCTGATTGTTTTTATCTATTGGAACAATCGATTATGCCATCAAAAGGAATACGTTTTATTCGCAGCGACGATGATTGGAGACTGGCTTTTCGGAATTACGTATCTGCTGTCTGGAATTCGAAGACTGTCGATATATGGCGGAGCCGCTGATTGTAAATAACTTTTTACTGCTCTTTAGATTGAATTTTAATGATTAAAACTTCAGATTTGGAAGCCTATTCACGCTGGGACTGTTTCAACGTCCATCACGCCTTCATTTTTGTCACAAGCACCCCATTAGTCGGCATAATTTCACTTTTAACATGTATTGATCGCCTGATTGCGGTCACCTATCCCACAAAATACTACACTTTCACTAGTCGATACGCTTTTGCGGTTACTGTACTTGCTTTCTTGTTGACAGTGCCGACAACTGTAATCTCTGGGATTAAAAGCTACAATGTCCGCAACATACATGATGTGAGATACAATTTTAGTGTTTTACAATTGAAGACTGAAATTTAGGTAACATCAATCTGCATAATGAACCAAGCCATCACAATCGATATGAGCTACGTTTTACGAGGCATCAGAATAACCTGCATGGTGGCTGGTGCTTGTATCTATGTTTTTGTCGCTAAACGGATATATTCGGTTAGCTTTGCCTTAAAATAGAAATACATCCAACCCAAACGTCATTTTTTCAGATGTCAAAACAAAACGGCTCCAAAACAACCATCCATAGCCGACGGCGACTATTCACAATGACAACAACGTTCACTTTGATAACTTTGAACAATGTTGTATGTTTTGTGCTGCCGGATATCGCTTCATTCTTTTTCATCAGTGGAAATTACGCAGTTTACGTAATGAACTGTACAAAAGGTAAAATTACCAATTTTATGCTTTGAATTTCTTGAAAAAGTTTAATTATAGGTGTTGCAAACATAATTATCTTCGTTTACACACAAAAAGACTTGCGCCGTGAAATTCTTCAAATTTGTTTCAAACGTAAAGCGAGTACGGTGGTTTTTACGACAACAATGGTAAATGCATCAACGCGGCCGATGAAAATTGTGTCGTAAGACATTTTAGGGCCAAGTAGAGTGGCCAAAGATGAAGCAAATTTGCATAAAATTAGAAATCAGGGATCGTAATAGCTATATGTGATTCACAGTAGACCATAAACGCGATGTTTGATACTTTGTATTAGTAAGGCTTTGTTTCTTCCTTGTTCTACTTATTGTTAGCCATTATCCGTTGTTTTGCCGCATAAAAACCCGATTTTATAACCCCAATGGGTCCAATTAAAGTATGACACTTCTGCCCACATGGCTTTTAAATATTACATTCAACTAAGGGCGCGCAGTACCTACCTATGAGCACTCCAAAGTGAAGGTTTTTATGAGTAGCTACAATCTGCCCTGCACAAATGAAGAGTGCTTTTGGCTGTGTTCGTTGAAACTTGAAAGCACACTCAAGCCAAGTTGATTCCGCTTTCCAGGGCATGCAAAGCACACTTTGCACTGGCCATTAGCCATGCTTAACCGTACCTCAGACCGACCCATACCTCATAAAAATGGTATTTACATGTGGATTTACGTTTTCGATGGGTCCATCATATTCGTTGTTAATATTTTCATTGTTTTTGTCATCTATTTGAATAGGCAACTACGCCGACAAAAAGAATACATCTTATTCGCCGCCAATATGTTGAGTGATGGCATTTTTGGTTTGAATTATCTGACTTCTGGGATGAGAAGATTGATGATTCTATACAGTGAAGATCAATGTACTTACTTTGTCAAATTTTGAAGTTCAGTAATATCAAAATTTACAGACCTTGAACTATATTCGCGCTGGGAGTGCTTCCTCGTCTATCATTCCATCCTTTTTGTTATCAGTACCCCGTTGGTTGGCATTTTATCACTCTTCACATCATTAGACCGCTTTTTTGCCGTAACCTTTCCAGCGAGATATTACTCCTGGAGCAATCAATACGCGTTTTTGTTAACTTTTTTGGCATTTTTGCTATCAATACCGACATTAATTGCGGCTGGGATTGGATCATACCAACATAGGGATGTTTATGATGTAAGCCAGCATGTTTCTATTTCCATAATTTAAAAGTGCAATTTGAAGGTTACATCACTCTGCATTTTAAATGACTCAATAACACCCAGCATGACCTATATCATAAGAGTCATTCGGATTGGCTGTGCCATGACAAGTTTATTGCTCTATGTTATCATTGCTAAAAAAGTTTATAAAGTTGGTCCATTGGCCCGAAAGTACATCATTTACGTGTCATTTTGCAGATACTGCAACCACAAAACACAAACACATCGATAAAAACAGCTCAAAATCGTCGACGACTCAAAGCTATGACGATAACATTCAGTTTGATCACGGCCAACGATATTGTCTTTTTTGTCATCCCAGATTCGATCAGTTTCTTCTATTCGCAGGGAAATTACTTACTGTATACACTGAATTGTACGAAAGGTACGTAATTGGTGGTTTCACAGTTTAAACAAACTTCACAGGAAGTGTTTTCAGGAATTGTAAACATTTTCATATTTTTATACACTCAACGAGAGTTGCGGCGTGAACTTTTAGAAGTTTTTTGTCAAAACAAAAAGGTAAAAAGTTAAGAATTTTGCTAACAGGGGTTTAATTTGACTTTTACAGCAGGTTATACATCCATTTCATACGAATGAAAGGCAGGGAATCATACATGTTAGCTGAACTCATAAGGAGTTGCTTTTTATTTGAAAACGTTGAAATTTTTCTTACCGTATGTTATTGCAAAAGTATAAATCTGAAATATAAACGTATTTTTGGTTTTAACTTTTGCACACGAAAAATAACCTGTGCGCTGGGGGAATATCATTGTGCTTGTTCTGCGTTCACCCGCGCACAAGGATTCTCTCCTCTTTTTATGTACACATCTAGTAGCTTGCGTAAACGAACTCCGAATAATAGTCAAAAACAAACAAAAGATTGTCGCAAATGAGCACAGAAGTTAACGCCCACGCGCTTGCTTACGGTCTTCGTTGTCACCTCCGCAAACTTACCACCCCAGTTGAGCGCTACCAACTTAAAATTGCCGCTGGAAATGCTTCTATAGGTCTCCCAATTTGCATACTCTCAAATCCCGCAAAACCAAACTCGACCAAACCATAATCCAATTCACGCCATGCAGCTGTTGAGGATCTTGTTGTTTGTTTTGTGCTTCAACCTACTTTTCGCTAAAAGAGGAAAGAAGCGTGCTAACCCCAAGAATTCGAAGGAAAAAATAAAGTGTCAAATGGATTGGGAGTGCGATGAAACGTTTGTCTGCGAAGATGGCTTTTGCTATGTATGTTTTAAACGTTTAAAATTTTGAATTACAGTAGTTACGCTTATTATTACAGGAACTGCCAATATATGACGATACCTGGGATGGTCACACGTGCATCAATAATCACAACTGCCCCGAGTTCTTCGAATGCCGAAAGGACACCCGTACGTGTGTGAAAGCAATCCTGATTCATTAAAATTCTTTCACTTCTCATTGTTAAATAAAATTTTAAAATTATTCCCAAAAAATAGTCAAGTGCGTGCACGCAGCAAGTGCGCACACTCCGCGCACCCAGTTTACCCCCGCGCACAGAGTATTTTTCGCGTGCGCACTACATTTTTTTCATATTTTGTTACAAGTTTGTTCCTTTGTTGTCACTTCTGATACGTTTAGTGAACTAGTATGTTTTCGAAAAAGGTTGCACTTTTGCATTGTTGTGTTTTCATATCACGTCGACCCTTGAAATGCGAACTACGTTCGAAGACAATCAATCATGCTTTGAACAGAGGAAGTTGTCAGTTTACAAGTCTGGGGGAATCGATTTGGCCACCCTGTTTGGATGCACTTGTTTTGGATGACCTATTATATCAAAGATTGCTGTTTTCAAATAGTCAGATAGGCCTTTGCTTTGGGTTTGTCTTTACGTGTGCCAAAACAGACTGCACCAAACAGCCAAAATTACGTGACTTTGATTGAATTTGCATTCCACCCGCGCAATAACAAACACGAATAGCCCCAAACACGGCTAGTCAGTTGTTGGTTGTTGTCTGAACTCGTCTGCCGTGTGAGTTCGCGCCCCCCGAAATCCTCCAAAGGCCACCCCGCCTGTCGAACGGATCTCGCGACGTGAAAGGAAGCGAGTCTGCCCGGGTCCGCACGTCGTCCTTTTCCGTCGTTTTTGCCATTGTTGTTTGGCTCGTCATCGGCTGAAACCCCCGCTATCCTCTAACTTCATCACGCCGTCCAATCTTCCCCATCCCCACGTAACTACTCACCATGTCCACCAAGTATTGCCGTCTCTGCTGTGATGACCTCTTCGAATCGTCCTCCACCAACTGTCGCGTCTTCGAATTCAGCTGTGGCCATCGCCTGCACACGGATTGCGTCCTGTCCTGGACGATCAGCCTCGGGCCCCGTTCGTCGTGTCCCATCTGTGAGGGCGTCACCACGATGACGGGCGGTACGTGCATGCCGAAAAGCCGGATCAACAGCATCAACAAGCCGGTCGCGTTCAAGAAGTCCCTGGCCGCCTCGAAGCCTTTGATCATCCGTCCCGCCGCCTACCTACCGTACTCGTCGCCCATGCCGCGGACCCTCCAACTGCCCCAGGTCTTCATCCCCAAAATGTCGTTCAATAGCCGTACCAGTTCGATGAGCAGCCTCTACACGGCGACGTCATCCTCCGGCATTTCGACCCCCAGCTCCTCCGACAGCGTCCTCTTCGAAGCCATCCAACAGCTCCAGCTCCAGCGTCGCCGCAACACCTGGCTCCAGCGTGCCTGAAGCCGCCGCTTACCCCCTCCCTAAATAATGTAATATAATCGTATTGTTAGGCCATTTGTTCTTTGTTCCCAGTTATAGCCCAATTGTTGCGTTTTTCGTGGTTATACTTTGGAATGATTTACAATAAAGCTCTTGTTAATTGTAACTGATTTGGATATATGAGTTTTAAAAGTGGAATTTTTTAAAAATTGGTCTTGCTTCAAGTGTGCCACGTATACTCTACGTCACCATATCAGAATAACACATCGTTAACACATTTCAGTGTAATAAATCTTTGATCATGTAATAGTTTTACTATTTTCAAGCTTGTAGAAGTGTCTGCGAATCATTTAACGACCTTCAGAAGCGTTTTACCGTCCACAAAACACCTATTTTCCCATAGTCGACTGCTTGACCTGCAAGTTTGACGACTTTATTGAAATAAAAAAACACAAAACGGTCGTCAAATATGAAGACGCCCCATCCATAGTCACCTTTTTGACCCTATATAACGCTCAAATTTCTCTACTTTGGACACAGTTTCCTGGCTGACAATAGTCATGGCCAGGTTCCTAACCTCCATCGCCATTTTGGCAGTTACCATCGCCGTCGCCGAAGCGTATGTTTTGAACATTCACCGTGGCCCTGGATCGGAGTTATTGCTAAACTCAAACCCGAAGCCAAAGGCATGTTTTTGTAATTTTAGCTTTTTCAATTAATTGGCGCTTTTTAGTTGGACGAGCATTTCACCATTCATTTGATCGTCAGTGATTCGGTAAGGCTAGTGTCTTTCAAGATCAAATGAGAAAAGCATTAATTCCAGGATGACAACAGTGCACTGAAGTCAGAATTTCTCGAAAAGATCAACAACCATCTCCATCTTCACCTCCCCTGCATCCTCCTTTCGAATTGCAACTTCACGGAACCCAACCCGCCGACTACGGTAGAACCATCAACTGAGGCATCCGAAGAATCAACCACCTTGGAACCGACAACGAGCACGTCGACGACACCACCGGCTACCACCACGACGGCTGTACCATATCACTCTGTTGAAGAGTTTTTGAAAGTGGTAAGTTCCCCCAAATAACTTTGCAAAACTAAACTTCCGCTTTTCAGCTCCCGCAAGAATTCCAAGACAAGCTTGCGTCCTATTTCAAGAGAAAGGTCAGTTCAATCATCTACAATCTGTTCTAGTCAATTTGCAAGATTTCAGTCAATCGTTGAAGAGATTAATGCACATGCGAGACCACTCACTTTTCCCCGGCATCTACGTCATCCAATTTTCAAATGATGCTTTCAAGCCCCACCGATAACTTTCATATGAGACATAAATAAAACCGGCAAACTATAAAAAATTTCAAAGCATAGAATCGGTAAAACGAGCAAACATAGAGTGAATAGTCCAGAATCGACTAGAAACAATCAATAAAAGTACACTGATAAACTTTATTGAGGGGCTGAATCAATCTTGGAACTTTGGATGTCGAATTCAAATGTGGACGGACGCTGAATGTGTTGCTTCATTCCTATCTGAAAGACTCACATTTTCATGCCTTCAGCTCGTGTCACACTTTCCGGCAATACCCTGCGGA
>KB455514.1:301235-314418 GCA_000341325.1 Panagrellus redivivus | reverse complement strand
GACTAGAAGGAGGGCTGAGATGTAGGCGGCTTGAAAGTAGAAAACGAAGGGCCAGCCGTCTGAAATTGATAATTTGAGAGTTTGTTTTTGACAACAAAATGTAATAAAACCGAATCTTTGGGAATTTTAAACAAAAATTATCAGTTTTTGAAGCAACGTATTATGGAAATTGGCCAGGGCATCGAAAACTCACACTCTTTAGCCATATAACTGCTAATTGGTGTCGTAATAACAGAACATAGTTGTGCATATCCGGTCAAAACAGCCAAAAAGATGCCGCGTTCAGTGACTGAAGCCCATGTTGAAACAATGGCACCGATGACTGGATAGGGGTTGCATTGGCACATTCCCTACAAAGTTACCGTAATCTTTTACCCTATGAGGTTTTCACCAACCTGAACAAATCGAATAACCAACAACAGCCAAAAATTAGTCACCGCCGCCAAGGGTGTCACAATAGCCGATAAAATCGTAATTCCACCCAAAATAATTTGAGTCCAATATGTCCCAATCGATCGCATCATCCATGTTGCTGGAACGACGAAAGCCGCTGACCCCGCGAAGCTCGTGGCAAACAACAAACTGATTTGCATCGGTGTCAAAGCAATCCGTTGATCGACTATTGAAAAGCTAGAGTCCGTCCAATCGATTTCAGTCTTATCAATTGTGCCATTGGCGATGGCGTCCGAATAATTAGCCCACAATGGCGATGTTTCGAGCTCGGATATCTTAATGATTGCCGCATTCCAACAAATGATATTACCCATGATCGATGCCAAGAAAAGCGATCCCATGATAGCGATGAAGAATCGAGTTCCTCTCATTGGCGCTACAGTACATCCCTGCCGAAGTTGATCAGATCCGATGTTTTCAGCCTTCGAAACGCTGTATTTTCCTGTCGTCCGCGGCATGATCGATCTATATAAAATCAAACCTAGGAAATATTGGCAGCAGTTAGTCGACTCCCTTCAAAAGTGGAAAGAGCAGCCGAATAAAAAGTGAAAAAATGAAGCTCCGATCAGACGGCCGTTGCTCGCACTGGCCTTATGCAAAGCACTTTCCCCGTTTTTTTTGACTTCGCGATACTTTTGCTTTCAAATCATGCCTTTGAGCTTTTGCGCTGCGGCTGGCAGACACTATTCCGAGTGGTTTTGTTAATGTCGATGGACTCTGTTGCATCATTTCCATTGTGTTGCGTGATTGTTCTATTGTATAAGCTGGACTATGATGTTGCACTGGGTGAGAAAATGCACGGAATTGCATAAATTTAAAAACGCACATGTGAACCATCAGTTTCATGGGGAAAAAAGTGATGTTCATGAATTGATTTTTGTTAGCGCCGTTTGAAGGTTATAGTTGATAGTAATCGCAATGAAGTTGGTCGCGGACGTCCAGTCAGTGATGTTTTTTTCTGATCGATGATGCAGAAGATCTCCGGCCGGGACACGTTGAACGATGCTATAGCCTTGCAGGAATAGGACAACTTAACGGTTTCGTTCGTTATCGAACTATTATTGATGACAGTCATTTCGAGATTTTCATTGTATTTTGGCCGGGAAGATGGAAGCGTTCAATGAACAAGGGTGTATATGTTTTTTTTTATTAAAGTACTATAAAACAACAAGCAGTCAATGAAATGCATGCATTAATCTTAATTTTTAATGAAAATTAAAATTCACACGGCCACAATTTTTTATAATACGGATAGTACTAAATGAATGATAAGGTTCGAAGAAAAACTTTTCTTTGTGCCCAGCTTTAACGTACTTGTCGTTGATAATTGGGGCTAATGATGCTGGTATTCTTCGTAGGAATCCCAAAGTTATCATCACGGGATGAACTGGCAGGGACTGAAAAAAACTGTGCTATAAAACCTTGCCATCGACATTGAAACTTACTAAAAAATAATCAACCATTTCCAGTATTGAGTCATCTGACAAATTCAGTCTGTTCAAATATAAGTGTGTTTGCGAAACTTGGTTTTTACTGAATACACTGGCAATATTTTCGTTGTAAATTAATTTTGCAATATCAAGTCTGAAATCACAATTAAATACATAAATAGCATTTCGTGACCTAGGACTTACTTGAGAAATTGACAGGGTGATATCAATGGCCAAATATCAGAAAACATCAACGGTTTTGTCAGAGCAGCTTTTACTTCGATTACGCTGTCAAATTTAGACATTTTAAAAACATACAGCATAACATCTGGTGTAACGACGGCATCGAATACGTTAAGTGATGCTCCACAAAATATTATCCGGTTGTCTTTGAGCCAGGAAATTGTATCAACAGTTTGTTTGCTAATGAAACAAGTCTTATAGGAAATTAAAACATTGTAGTTTCTGTCTGACGGCACGGTATAATTTCTAATAGTACACTAAAAAAGAATTTAGAAATGAAAAATTCAAGAAAACATACGTTTTGTAAGTGATGATTGTAATCATAGACCAAATGGGGCATGTTATTTATGATTAAACTAGTAAAGAACGGTGAAATAGCAAAATACTTTGAACGGTGCGGATTGTAGAAGCCTGTTGGACAATATGGCTGATTGAAGTAACCACGAATTTCGAAAGGGTGCAATTCGGCAAAACGGATCAGCCAATCGTAGGTGAAGCGTTTGATAACTGTTTTGTTTGAATCCAGCGACATTGGAAGTGTTTTTAATAGAAAAGAGGAACTGTAACAATGAGACACACTATTCTGATCCATGCTTTAGAATGACGCAAAAGCCATCTCTTGCGCGCGTTTTCTGTATGACACGACTTAAACTGCAATTGTTGAACACACCAAAACTAGCGCACATTAGCTTTTGTACGCTATTGATTGTGTTAGCAGTTGGCTTTAGCTTCGCGTTCCTTATATCTATCTTCTGAAATCAACTCTGCATTAGCTGTGATTAATCATGTCAATTCCACTGAACAATACAATAGTCCGCCGTTTCACGTCGATTGGCTTATCAGATTTGCCGAATTACATCCTATCAATAAAAAAATTTCTGCCGCATACACCCTGCTTTGAGTCTCCTTACGACTTGCGACAGTCAAGATATACCCATATGTCAGCTTCACTTTAAACAGAAATCATTTAAACACCACAAGACATGACCGCTCGTTCCTCAATGCCTATGTATGCGGCTATAACCCCAGCAACGTTACGTGCTGCTGCACTTACAATTAGAACCAGCCAACAACTTTCCGGCAGTGGCAACGTTGCTGATGCCGGTGCTTCTAATGTTACAATCAGTGAAGCTGTACTCCGTGCATTTGAAATCGCCCTCGAAGTGTTGACTGAACATTGACAATACTCAGATTTGAACAAAAAACCGCAATTTAAATGGCTGAATTGTTGAGTTTGTCTCTCCGTTGTTTGTAAAATATTTTCGTCTCGTACTCTTTAGTTAATAAAAATTAATTTTTGCATTTTCATTAATTTTAGAAACTTGTTTTTACTTCTAACTGACACACATTACGGTTTATCGTTACAACCATTTATTTTGATAGAAGTCTACATAAAAAGCACCACTAATACTGTGGCCACTGTCAATCCAATGGAAAAACTCATTCCAGAAACACCTTTCTTGTCATCAGCAGGCGCGGCTGTTGTTGTTATTGTTGTTGCCGGAGTGTTCGTTACTGTGGTTGTTGGCGCTGATGAATTGTTTTGTGGCGTCACTGCTGGTGTGGTTGGTGCCTGAGTTGCCGGTGCCGGTGTCGTTGGTGCCGGTGTCGTCGGTGCCAATGTCGATGGTGCGGCAGTCGTCGTAACAATCGTATATGGAGAGCCGGGTTTCAACTTATTGTAAGCTAACTCAAATCCATAGGCATTCTCGCCCAGATACCCTATCAATGTCGCGGCATAGTTTCCACTCGAATAGACGAAATGCTCCGAATATGGATCCGTAATGTTGTATTGGAATGTGTACCAAGTGCCAATTGGGTTTTTAACGGTAGATGTGTAGTTTACAGCAATGTCATCGACGACAATTTGAGGGGCGTCACCAGTGACTTCGAGAACGCCCCTGGTAGATGGGAGGTAGAAATAGTGAATGCCGGTGATAAGCTGACTGGCGGAGGGGACATTGGTCAGGAAAGCACCGATTTTGGCTTGACGAGGGGCGATGTCGACGCCGCCGAGACGAGAGACTTGGAGGACGGCATAGCTGGAAGGACAATGATGTATTTAGATGACCCGAAGACTTAGAAGGTCTAAAGAGTTGAAATCGACCCACTCGGATTGAATTCCGATAACATCCATCGTAGCAACTTTAAGCCGATGTTGATAACCTCTCGAGTTTTCACGATGCGTCGCTGTCGATCCATCCTGTTGAACGGTAACAAACGTATCATCTTTGCCGTTGGTTCCTGCTGGACAGTTGTAAACCGGTGGGGAAACGTAAAAATGAGCGGTATTGAAGGTGTCTGCGCCATACAGACTGTATCCAATTTCATCGCAGCCTTAAAACAGTCCAAAAAAGATAGTATTTATTTTTACCAATCGATCAATATCCATCTATTGATTTTTACTACTCAATCAATATTCGATTATTAATTTTTATGAGAAAACCGTAAAAAAGCCGCTTGTATCATGATAACTAACCTTGCGTATAAACCGGCGCTGGCATATAAGCGGCATAATCACATCCACTGGCTTCTAAATTTCCTGTTATCACATCCGTGCACGTGACCGCCGCAACCACCATAATTGGCGCCGATGATGTGATGTAATACGTTCGTGGAACCCGGCTGACTGTGCCAGTTTGTGCAAGGTAGTGCACATAAGCACTCCCAGTAACTGTCGTTGATGCCAAGCTTTGAATGCCCCTTTCAGTGACCATTGTTGTCTGGATATCGATCGGCTGGGTGTAGTTCAATGGAATGAAATAAACGACATGGTACTGCCATGATCCATAGATTTCACGAGATGCCGATGGCAATGTGACCACATAGTTAGTTCCGGCCATAGTAATTGGGAGGACTAAAATTGTATTTTGTTTGAAAGCAGTAATCAAAGTACGTTCAGAAGCTGTTTCTATTCATGGCTACTGACTGATAAGATTGACGTGATGTCATATTTTCACCACGATCATAAAAAAACTTTATAGATAAAAGATAATTGCACGAGAGTGTGTAAAAAAAGTAAAAGTGAAAAACCACAAACTTGTTATCACATCAGCCTGAAGCGTCGAATCATCTTGGTTGATGCCATAAAGCCGGATTGGAATCGTTGAAGTCAATCTGACGATAGTGTTCGGGTGCTTTTGAAGGCCATCATTCAAATTTCCCCAAATGTAGGAACTCGATGCCAAAACATGTCTGTAATGACGTTTTGGCTCGACGAAAACCACTTCCGGGAGGCTTTTAGACTTTCCTTCGAGCAATTCTACAGTAACCTTCGCCGTGGCGTACCAATCCTGGTTGATCATATCAAAAGCAATATACGGTAGCTCGTCGAAATGGGCATTTCGCGTAAATGTGAAGAGGAATTCGGTTCCTTCGGAATCTGGATCAGGTCCTCGAGGGTACGGTACCGACGTTGGTGCCGTGAAGGTTTCATTTGTCGGCGCCTGGGCTCGAACTACTATGTCAAAGCAGACGAAAAGCAGAAAAAACCGCCACCACATCATCATAACCCAACCAAAACAGTCTTAATTGCGGTCAAAATCGAATCGACTTTCCCCCCAAATAGCTATAAAATTGGGTGTGTCGGGGCTGCAAGTGTTGTGGTTGCACTTGACAATCTTTCATTTTATTGCTTCCGACAATATGCCGCTAACCGGAGCAAGGGGCATCCAAAAAGGGCCCGAGGCGCATGGGCCCCGCTTATCACACCTGCTTTTGAAACCGGCCGCGATCTTTGCCGCTTCTTCTTCCGGACATGTGAAGCAGCAGCCAATTATCGCAGATCATTGGTGTGATTGTGGTTAGAATAGGGTTGTATGAAAAATATGGGGCTTGAGTGCAGGTATTTTATGGTCAGCATCGTTAAAAAAGATTGGAAAATTGCTGGAAATGTGCTTTACATGGGTCTTTCTTGAAACAGGGTAATCAATAAATGCACTTTGAATGAAATTTTCAGCTACATTTTGCAGACCTACAGTAATAATATCCATAATGTCAACGCACTACTACTCTCAAGCACGCGATTGTCGGAAGTTAATTAGATTTCTCACGTTGCTGCGGACAAAATTAATATTGAAAAAATGTTGATTTTGGTTTGTTGGAGAACAAAAGTTTTCAACACACTTTATTTCGGCAACCAAAATGCCTCAAAACGAATCCACATCCCAACTTTCAACCTTCAAAGTATACCTTCTCCACACCAACATAGCCCTTTCTATCATCATCATTTTCCTCTGGAGTGTCATTGTTGTTACCAAAATAAAATACCTTCGAAACACTCACATTAACCTGTAGTAAGCATTTCTAAGCCTTTCTTTTCAAACAGCGTGCAACTTCACCAATAAATTTCAGCATTCAGTCCATTGTCTTTGCCATCTCGCTCATATTTTTTGTAATCGGAATCGTAGGAACCTCCATTATCAGCATCAGCAAAGGCTACGACGAGGGCCGCTCAGATTTTGAGGCCGTTCGATGTCTTATGGGCAGTGGTGCCCATATTCTGCGTCTACTAATGTTGGGGATTTGCATTGAACGATACATATCGACCACGCACATTACTACTTATGTGAATCGAAATTATTGGGTTTTTGGGGTACTTTTGGGTTTTGTTGAATGTGCCAATGGCGTAGCACTTAGCGTTATGCAGCTTTACTGTTTGTTTTTATATTCCAAACTTGGAATTGTATATCGTCACGTTCAATTTTAGACCATTTTCACATAATTTACGTCCAAATAATCATGGCAATCATCACGGCAGTCGATATTTTGGTCAGTTTTGGTCACCAAAATACGTATATTTCAAGTTATTTTGCAGGGCATACGATACCTCCTCATGGTCAACAAATCTCTCCGCACCGCGCAATCAACGTTAAATGTAAACTATTATGTGTGTGTTTTTTACTTTCCATATTTGTTTCAAACTCAATATTGTATTGCAGGCTGTACGAAATCTCAAAATACTTAAAGTCGTCGAACCGCAGATAATGCTACATTCTGCTTTCGGCTTTCTGACAGTCAATGCCAGTATCTTGACGCTTGTATTCAAGTTGGATCTGATGTATCAGTTGTATGGATTCTACACATTGTATCTCGTTTACTACTTGCTCGCGGCTTTTGTTGTGTTTTTGCAAAGCTATTTATCAAAAAGGAACAACAAGATCGATGATCAACAGAAGTATGTAGTCGCCGATTCTTTGGGACGTCCGATTCCGGCAACAGTGTCTTCCAACATTTATTTTAAGGAACTGGATGCTGCGTGGAGGTGAACGGCAATACTTTAAGAATAATTATGCTTTATAAAAGTGCTTGTATGTGTACTACGTGCTGTTGTATAAAAATATATATATAACCCATACAAATAAATTACAAATCTTGTTTACATGATGCATAAGGTAAAGTTTGAGTAAGTCGCACACACCCTCCGGCTGATCATAAGCGCGCAAAACAACGGACAGACATCTCATCAGGGTGTGTTGAACCGGAAAAGCCAGAGTGCGCGACCAGACAGAGAACTTTATGCTGGTGTGTCACGCTACAAGCGTGGCATTGGTAATTTGTTGCAGTAATCAATATGCTGATCTGTGCTTAGCTTCGGCCAGACCGTATAAATAAGCTTGCTGGATCGAGGTTCAAATCAGTCTTCCTTCGCAGCCTTCCATAGTTTGCGACCAGCATCGTCCCGTTTTATTCCTCCTTTGATCGCGTCTACATTTGCGCTATACAAAATTAAATTGATAATACTTTGATTTCTTCCAGTTTTCATCAGTAATTTATATAAACTATGGCTTGCCCTCGCGACCTTCCATTAAACTACGCTGACGGTGCCCCGATTCCGGATGACATCAAGATGGAGCAATTCCGAAAGCTGTTTTTTGCCGCCTACCCTCACCTGGAAGCAAAATTCCCGACCATGCCACTCAACGCGGTGAAGAAGCCCAAAAAAAGCCGATGCGGCTTAACATCGGCAATGGAAAAGATGTCGTTGTCATCCATTGACAAGCCAAAGGACACGAAGAAATCGTCAAAGAAGGCAGCAAAGAAAGCAGCACGAGAAATGACAGCGTTGTTCAATCAGTTGGAACTTGATCAGAAGTCCCATGGCCAAGAACAAACCGTCAACCATGCAGCGAACAATGCCACTATCTATGCTTCATGGCCGAACTGCCATCATCCTGTTACTGAGAAATGCTGATTGATCTATCTATTATTATTATTTTATCTTTAATTTGACGTTACCATATTCCTGCCTTATTTATTATCATTTTTGTGTGTTATTCAACTTTTCAAATAAATTTGTGACCAATTTGCATAATATAGAATTCAGCGAAATGATATTACCTTATACACTAACAATGACATGATAAAAAAACGGCTTCGCCCTTTCTTAATGAATAGCCTTTATCGGGGAAATCGTTAGACATCACATTAGATTTTGATTTCACCGAAGTTGGAACCGAGATCTCAACAATTAAATGGTTGTCAGATCATATATTTTGGTCTATTGCCCGTTACTTCTTCCAAAACAAGATCGTGTGCTTGTGAGGGCTTCCGTGCGAGGAAAAGCTCTTTGAATTTGTCCATTGGACTCATTAGTGTTTATGCATCTATGTTGGTACACTTTGCCTGCCGCTGTCAAAGTGATTCAAACATTCATGAAAGTATGAATCCCGAATCTGGCGGGACTGCCACTGAAAACAGCCAAAACCTCGTTTCCTACTAGCTTTTCACCAAAGTTTGCACGGTTCATTCGTGAATTTTAACAATTTTATTTTGGACTTACACCCACGGCTCCTCTGCCACTTCCCCGACCCCATCGTTGACCGCCATCAGCAATGCGCAGGTCAAAGATGGTGTTTTCCCCGTTTTTTGCACTTTTTTTTGGAAATTACGGCACAAATTAAGGGATGCCAAGCAAGCTTATATGTGTTTTTAA
Source organism: Panagrellus redivivus (assembly GCA_000341325.1). Taxonomy (NCBI): domain Eukaryota; kingdom Metazoa; phylum Nematoda; class Chromadorea; order Rhabditida; family Panagrolaimidae; genus Panagrellus; species Panagrellus redivivus. The sequence continues at coordinate 305,358 of KB455514.1, read as the reverse complement.
GCTTTCTGGTCGATGCGGAATCCGATTCCGCTAAAAAAGATCCGAAACTCGCTACTTTTTGCACCTACCAGAACACAAAATTGTCAAAAGTCAACCGAAAATCGTTCTGGTAGTTTTTCCAAAACTCGGTTTTCGTGTCTCATTTGCTTTTTTCTGCTACTTTTGAACCATGTGATTGATTAAATCGATATGTAACTTATTTTCGTCACAAAATGAAGGACGTTGACCAGATTCTGAGAGTCTGCGTTTTGCATCGCCTAACGACCTGTCGGTGGAAACGGGCATCAAAACCCCAATTTTCCACTATCTTTTTATTAATATTTGTACTATTTATCCAGGAATTTTGTCAACTTTGATGCTGGCTTCCTCCCATGACATGACTTTTCCCCATCGACAACCGGCACAAAAAGCCTTTCGAGGCCAAAAGCCAAACTTTAGCCGAGGGAATCCCGCCTGAAAAAACCGAAGATCGGACGAGATGGCGTTCGAGGAAGTCGCACACGCCCTCCGGCTGATCGTAAGCGCGCGGAAATAACAGAAAGACATGACATCAAGGTGTTTAGCGTATGCTGGATAAGAGAAAAAGCCTAGACATGCTGCGTGAGTGCGCGTGCATCCAGGAACAACAACGCTCGTGTGTCACCCTTCGAATTGGTAATTTGTTGCAACAATCGATATGCTGATCTGTGCTTAGCTTCGGCCAGACCGAATAAGTAAGCTTGCTGGATCGAGGTTCAAATCAGTCTTCCAATTCCGGTGTCCAGTATCGTCTCGCTCTTCTCTTCCTCTGGTCGCGTCTACACTTGTCGTTTACCCAAGCCAATTGATATTTATTATTACGCTTATTGCAATTGAATCGTCGTTATTATGGCTTGCCCTCGCCACCTCCCGTTAAACTACGCTGACGGTGCCCCGATTCCGGATGACATTAAGATGGAGCAGTTTCGTCAAATGTTTTTCGCTGCCTACCCACAAATGGAAGCAAAATTCCCGTCCATGCCACTCAACGCGGTGAAGAAGCCCAAAAAAAGCCGATGCGGCTTAACATCGGCAATGGTAAAAATGTCATTGTCATCTATTGACAAGCCAAAAGACGCAAAGAAATCGTCAAAGAAGGCGGCAAAGAAAGCAGCACGAGAAATGACAGCGTTGTTCAATCAGTTGAAACTTGATCAGAAGTCCCATGGCCAAGAACACGTCATGAACTACACACCGAACAATAGCAATGCCATTGCTCCATGGCCGAACTGCATGCCGTCGATAAATCGAACAATCACCGAAAAATGCTGACTGTTGCGCTTATTTTTTTTAAGTTTTTTCTACCAAATTCATTTGTACATTTGACGAATGCCATATCAGTTACCATTTTTGTTTTTTATTAAAATAACTTTTCAAATAAATTTTCGAACAATCCCAATTTGCATAACATTAAATTCAGCAAAATGGTCCCCTTTAGGTATACTAACAATGAAAGGCAGTCTTCGTAAATGAGCCAGCATTATCTAATAAATCAATAAATAATGGATGCGTGAGCTCATGTTTATCCAGGAATGACTCAGGCGTAGGTGCAAAATTTTTAAGAGAACACGGGAAGTTCAAAAATGTTACTGAATAATCGATTGGATCAACGGTTAGCAACTTGTCAACTGAAAAGTACGTTGCGCTAGGATGCGAAGTTAGGCAGGTAGCAAAACTACCAGAAGCATTTTCGGACGACTTTTGGCAAAATTGAGTTCTGAGCTAGACCACTTTGAACAAGTGTTTCTGAACCGCCAGAACACGGAAAGTTCAAAAATGTTACTGAAATTACGATTGGATCAATAGTTAGCAAGCTATCAGCCGATAAGTGCGGTTTTTGGTGTTTTTTTGATCTTTTTAGCCCCGGAAGATACGAAGTCCTCAGGCTATATCGCGTTCAATGAGTGTTTTGACACCTCTGGAACACGGCGAATTGAAAACTACCACTTAGATGGCGGGGGATATGCGTTAAGCAGATTAGCAAAACTACCAGAAGCATTTTTTGACGACTTTTGGCAAAATTGACTTCTGGTAGATGCAGAAATTGTGAGCTAGACCACTTTGAACGAGTGTTTCTGAACCGCCAGAACACGTTAAGTTCAGAAATGTTACTCAATGATCGATTGGATAAACGGTTAGCAACTCGTCAAACTAATAGTAAGTATAATTTTTGGTCGATAGTTGGCACTTTTAAGTTTTCCACTAACATTTACTAGTGTTATATTTATCTTTTATAATCTTCACAGAAGACAATTGAAATAAATTTTTGAACATTAACAATTTGCATAAACATAAAACTCAGCGAAATATTACCGTATACACTAACAATTACAGGTTACAAAGCGGCCACGTCTTCCCTAGAGGCAGACTTGGGGGTTGATTTCATATTTACAAAAATGGGCCATCATTATCGATTCAATCGATGCATGGATGGCATATTTTCGCTGCATCATGCGTTTTGCAACTCACCGGTATCGAGGAAAGTGACAATTGCGAAACAAGTTTGAGCAACATAAGTTGAAGGATCGATTTTCTTCATGAATGAATGAAACACGCCTTTTGAAAGCAGGGGGAATTACAATACAATAGTTAAATGAGTGTCAAAATTATGTATAATCAACAACGGCATCTAATATAGAGCCGGTTGAGAAGTTATTTGTACATGGTTATTGAGAATCCGATTGGAATAGGATTACGGTATGCCATGAAAATTGAAAAATAGAGCTAATACGAGTGGGTACCATGACGATGATGTGATGGACTACGTGGAAAAAGTAAGTTTGGAGATTCATAATCTTAATGGTGGGCAGATAGGCGCAAGTTGATTGGGGCAAGATGGGATTCTGCTTGCGATCGATGGGTTACGGTAACTTTTGATAGAGGAATGTGCGTAGATGGATGCCATTGTCCAATACCTGGTGTACTAATGACTATATTTCCCATACACTAGAGATGTAGGGTAATAAGTCTGGTGATTTGTGTCGTCGTAAAACCGATAAAAGTTTTTAAAGCACGGAAACAAGTTGAAGGAAAGTTGGAGGTTTTCATTGTTGATGCATCGACGACATTAACTGTCAACAGGCCGCGGAGGTTTGCATGGAGGGCTGTAAATTGCAACATTATAATTTGATACGTCATTTCAGAAGGCTACAGTACCCTAGAAGCCATAGACAGAACACTTATGTTTCCCAAATTAGCATATGCTTTGAGGGTAAGCTGTTTCACGTCTACGCTGATGGCTGTGATTCAGTCTGGAATAGGAGGCCAATTATTGCCACTTCATCCGATAGAATCGAAATCAACCTTCTTTACAAAGTTTTTGTTAAAATTTTTTGTTAATATAAGCGAAATTGTGATAAACAAGCACAGCAACAGTGTTACACAGGAGAGAGAAAGCTATTTACTCGAAGATCGTAATGTTAAAGCACCAAAGTTGTACAAATAAAGGTTAAATATAAACATAATAACGCGTATTTAAGATGTATGAGGTACCAAAAAACATACCTGGTGGTACATGTATTCCTGATGTTGTTGTTGTTGTTGTTGCTGTTGGTCATGCATGCTGGGCATTCCAGTGACCATGGGCGCAAAGTTGGTGATGCCATTCATGGGCTGGGTCATGGCGGTTTGGATCTGTTGGGCCGACATGGGTTGCATTTGCTGGGCCGACATAGGCTGAGACATGGCAGTCTGAATCTGCTGGGCCGACATCGGCTGGGACATAGCTGTCTGCATCTGTTGGGCTGACATGGGCTGCATGACTTGCTGCATCTGGGTCGGCATGGGCTGAATCGCGAACATTTGTTGGGGTGCGACTTGTTGAGGTGGGACTGGCACTTGAACTTGGACGGGTTGCATGATCGCCTGAGGGGCTTGAACTTGGACAAGTGGTGGGGTCGTGTCCATCGGGATGGGGGTCGTGTTGTTGACGGTCTTCTGGGATAGCTGTGCCATGGGGCGGGTGTTGTTGTATTTCGTCGAGTTTTCAAGCAGGTCCGTCATGACCTTATCGACGATGAGCAACTCATTCGGGTACCGCCCACAGTTGCAATGGCATTGGCACTTGACGGGTGGTGGGTTCAACGGGTTGTGGCCCTGGTCGGTC
>KB455514.1:278160-296748 GCA_000341325.1 Panagrellus redivivus | reverse complement strand
ACACCCTTGTTTAAGAGACCAAACACTCCGCGTCTAACCTTGTAAACTCCCGTTTTGTGTGTGCTTTTCAATTATTTTTTGAAATTCAGATTAGCAATGTGACCACATTCAATTATAAATCTGAAAAAATAAAAATGCTCCAGCCCCTTACGAACACTTCTGTTTATCTGTTTCTTGTACCTTACCCGATAGGCCCCCCTGATAATTATCATTTGAACAACATCGACCCACACGGGGGCGACTGGCTTTATGCTGGAAAAGCCGTCACTGATGCCAATGGAGACTTTAAGATTAATGGCTGGAACAATGTTGAAAATGTGAATGCAATGTTGCAACCGACTCTTGTATTCCAAATGGATGACAAGTACTGCAAAGTAGAAGTGAACCATAATGGACAAATTATGGGGAATAAGCTTGGTAACAATCAACATTATGCTAATACGTGTGATGAAGTAAAGCAATCTTAAGTCAACAATTACCAAAAATATTGTAAAAACGAAGATTTATACTCAATAAAATACGCAAATCGTTCACAGCGAAAACGGCAGACGTCAGACCACAAAAATTCTGCACATGGCATTCAATAAAAAACAAAAACAAAAATCTTAAAAAATTAACATAAAACTGTAACGCCGTTTTGCCCAGAATCCAAATCGTCTTTGGTATCAGAACGGCCCACTGGTGCGATGCCGCGCCTCGACGTCCGCTTCTGTCTGGCCTTCGGCTTGGTCTTGATCGTCGATACTTTTGCTGCCTTTGACGCCGGTGAATCGTTGTATTATGTATTGCTATATGGTTATATTTAATCATTTTATTTAGGCAATTGCATTGTCAACTTCACTGTGACGCCAGATAATAAAGATCACTATGAAGACTTATTGGTCAAGTTTGGTGAAGAAAATGACTTGTTGCTCACAGTGGCAGGTGGCACGTTTATTAAATACTTTAACCACAATTTCAATTTTTTGCCTCAAGAGGTTAGTTAAATTGTTAATTCGCTGGCCTTCATTTCTCCGCATTTTTATTTACATCTGATCTTTTTTGCACAGCATAATCAAAAGCCTAAAACCTACTTTGTTCAAGACATCGGTTTTCCATATAAACTCGACAAATTATTCTTTACTAAATTTCCGAATGGTTCAAAACAAGATCTTTTTATTGCCGATGACAAAAGTCTCGCTTCTTTGGTGGCGACGGTACTGATTTTCAAAAAAAAGACAAGTTAGTTTTCATGATATTATGGCACCGTTTATTTAAAATTTAGCGTGGCACCAAAATATTTATGAATATAGACATCACCTTGACGCTAAGTATTTTGTGGAGGCTGATGGAAATGATCTAATCATCGTCGACAAGAAAAGCGGAAACGCCACGAGGGTGATTGATAAATCAGCTGAGTTCATAAAGTCTGAGAACATCAGCTCACCCATTTCGATTCGTGAAACGTCTTACGTTGAAAAGTGTAAACCCAAAAGTGGTGAACATTGTCTCTACAACAGCTATACTGCAATAACCGAAAGTCGGGATATGGCCATTATCAATGCTTATTGCAACTTCTACGTTGCCATGAGGGACGGAAATCTATTTATTGGAGATGGAAAGGAAGAACGTTGCCTCAGAAGTAATTATACGGAGGGACATTACGCGGTGATGCACATGTCCGTAGAACCACACAACTCGGCAAACTGTGTTGCAACCAAAATGTATTCGGTTGGTCCAGGAAGTGATCCTATCGATTCCAATGTGACCCCTCCAAGCGACTCTGCTGCATCCATTGCTTTAAGGTGAGCTTTTTTCTACAATGATATGGAATTCTGGCCAAAATGACAAATCTTACCCTAACTATCAACCCTTTCAGCTCGAAACCGTTCGCTTCTTTGGTACTGTGTGCCATCGTTGAAATCTTATTGAAAACGATGATCGTCTGAAGTGTTGCACCCATTTGCTCAGTCATTGATTGTTTTTTCCGCTAACAAGAGAAGTTGCCGAAGTGGGTGAAACGGATTAGTATGCGGTTAAAAACTTAGATTTTCTTCTGTGAGATTAAATAAAGCGTTTAAAAAAGCTTCCTGACAGAAAAACTGATTGTATATCAAATAATGTCTAAGCAGATTGCTCACAGCAAAAACTGCAGATATCACAATGGTTTTCTTTAAAAACCACGACATTCGCTGGTTTTTAATGTCGATTCATAATCATATGTTTCACAAACTTTTAGTTTTTTACGAGATAACATTAAAATGCAAAAGTAAAAATAGATACGGGCATCCGTTACTCCTTTACTATTCCAGACAGTTGTAGTGATGATAGACCAACACGAAATTTTGTAGACTTCCCTTTTTGGGCTTCCTTATCGATTAGTATGAGTTTTAGAGCATCTTACAGTGGTAACAAGAATTGCTAGCATGCTTTTAGTAAGTGTTGCGCGCAATAAGCGACGCAGGTACGGATGCCTGAGGACTTTCGGCTCGGTCTAATGTTTATCGATTGTCTTACTTTAACTTTTATAATTGTATGCTTGAATCTTCAGCCTTTGCCAGATCCCCACATTGCCGATTTCATTTGTAAGATTATACATAAACCCTTTTGATTCTAACCGCTCGACTTTCCTGACCTGTTTCGGTTATCGAACAGTAAACACATTCGATTTGATTACCTGTCACCGCAGGCCATTATTAACCAACCTACACAAGGTTTGTCATCGATCAATGTGCAATGAGCAAGACTTTGGTTGTGATGACATTTTCTGTGTCTCAAAGACTGCAAACATGCAAACTGGTGGTACAAAACAAACACCGTTCCGTGCAGTGACGAAAATCTGGCGCGTTTTCTGATCTAATATTCGTGCAGCTCAAATAAACTTCGCGTTATTTTCTGTAATTTGTGAAATTTGATCAGCTTTTTATAGGTATTCTTAGAAAATGGTGTCCTCGATTGACGACATTAAGATTGTTGAACATGCGAATGTCTCTGAATGGAAGCAACTTGTCAAACTGGTAAGACAAACGATGATAAACTTTTGTAAACTTAAAAGAATTTCACATTCGCAGGTCAAAAAGCACGAAGGTTGGATCGTTGCTAACGAGGACTACGACACGTGGATCCGAAGCTTCGGCGCCGAAAACTTCAATTTGATAATCGCCTTCGATAAAGCCACTGGTAAACAGTTGCTGGGAGCAGTTGCAATTGCATTTGCTAATGCTGATGGCCCTGCTGAAGATGGCTTGGTAACTGTTGGCATGTTTTTCGTGGTTCCGGAATGCCGAAAAATGGGTTTGGGTTCGAAGTTGTTTGAGATCGGATTGGCTGATAAGCGGTACCACGGCATCAACAAAGGCCTAAATGGTGTAGCTGCTATGTCTGAGAAGTACGCCGATCGATATGGCTTCAACAAGTACACTCAATCAGCTTTTGCCGTTGTTGAAGTGTTGCCGACGGACTTGAAATTGAATTTTCCGAGCGATTCCAACATTCAAATCGGTGTTCCAACAGTCGAAAATCTCGATCAGTTGATCCAATATGACATCAAACAGAGCCAAAGCATTCCTAGACCCGGCTACCTTAAGGAAATGATAACCTCCAACACAAGTTTAACCAGAATCGCCCATGAAGCGGACGAAATTGTTGGTTTTGGCCGAATTCGCGCAGCTATTGCTGGAAATTTGGCCATCGGACCGCTCTATGCAAAATCGCCAGAAGTCGCAAAACAACTTCTCGCTCGACTGATGAAAGATTTTGCCAATTCTGCACAGTACACAACAATCAACTTCTATCCACTATTCAACAACGTCACTTTCTGGAAGCTTCTGACGGCACTAACAGACGGCAAGTTCAAAGTGCACGCGCCATTGTATACCCAATTTACGCTAAAAGCACCTGAAATTAATTCGCGGACGATTTATTCGATTACGGATCATGCTATGAGTGTTTATTAGACTGTTTTTGAAGGGTTTGATATCAGTTTTGGTGATAAATATATGTTTGTCTTATCTGAGGTTGTAAATAAAAATTGACAGTTGAGTGCTTTGAGAGGGCTAGGAAAGCCGACAAGTTGAAAAACTGTAATGAACAAAGAAAGCAACGTTTAATTGTGCATTTTCGTGTGTTAAGGAGAACTTTGCCAACTTTGCTGACGTTTTGATGGATATGTCACAAGTTTTATGCACATTTTTTGGATCATTTTCGCATTTTTCAACATTTCAAATTTGATAACAAAAGCGTTTCGTGATAATGTTTGCAACAGACAAAGGCATAGATAAACCTCCGATAGCATTACCATATGCGCAATCAAGCCTCGCTCCCATATCACGCCCCCGCCCCTCCGACAAAGCAAAGCCAACACCCTCCACTCTCGCTCTTTACGACCGCCGCCGTGGCACCCCGATCAATGCCGCAAATCCAGTCTGTCTGCCTTTTGTGTGTCTCTCATCACTTGGCTCACGCCCCCACGTGATGACAATGCCATAACCCCGTCCCAACTTACAGCCAGACAGGTGAAACGTGACCCACATTGTCCATCCATGGCTTCGATCCCAATTTCCGGGCTAAACCCATCCCCTGCCAAGGGCAGTCCCGCTTCCGTCGTTGACGCCGACCTCGTTTCCCATTCTCATCGGCACTGATAAGACACTGTCCTGTCCGCTTACATGGGTCGCATTGATTGCGACCTCTCGATTTGGGTTTTTTCGGGGGTCCGTCTGCGTGCAAGCCTGCATTGATTACGCTCTCTGGCCCTCATTTGGCTTACCCATGCTAAAACGAGGCTCTAAAAGGGTGTTCTCTGTAATCTAGACGGTGTCCATTGTCAACTTCAGCTTCTTTTTTGCTTATCTTTCAACTTTTGCTTTGTACTTTTCGGGAATGCGTGTTTCAATCGATCAGCCAACCTTTACTTTGTCATTTTGACCTCACTTCGGCCAATTTCACCCCTCTTTGCAGCCTCACCCCACTAACCCCCACTTGCCAAGCCTCCGCCCCCGCATCGGATGTCCTTCTACCCCGCGCCATCGCTATTTCCATCATTTTCATCGTTGAATGATGTGAATGTATCCGCGAGTGGTGAGGCCGTCCTGGCCGGACTCGATGCCTTTTGTGGAGAGCGATTTTGGGTTGGTTTTTGCATACTGTCACCCCTTTTCGAAAAAGTTGACTAAACGGTCGGTTTCAGACGCCCGAAATCTTCAAAAATGACACAGTACCGCTGTTCAGCCAATGCTTCCAGCACACTGTCCTCATTTGGGTGCCATTGTTGTTCCTCTTCTTCCTGGCGCCTATACTCATCTTTCAAATCACGCTTGAAAAGTCGGGAGCTTTGCCATGGACAAGATTATTGACCGCGAAATTTGTGAGTTTTTTGACATTCTTTGTTTTGATATTGGCACATCTGCGTCCTTGGTCAATTTTTATCATTTAAAAAGTTTGACTTTTTAAAAATTAAAGTTTTTTTCAATCAAAAAGTGGTAACTCAAGTAAAGTAGCCTCAATTTCAGACCATAACCATAATACTACTCCTCGATGCCCTCTTTCTCTTCGTACTCGCCATCTATGAAGCCGTCTCGACCGATATCACGAATACTGTGGATTTTATATATCCTCTCATGCTGGCTTCGATGATGGTTTGTTTTTCGACTCTCTTAATTTCACTTTGACAATGAATACTTACAGATTCTGATGCTCATGTTCATCTCGGCGTGTCAAAAGTTTGGCAAACTCACTTCCGGTGGCATGTTTTTGACCTGGGTCCTGCTAGCTGTTTTTGGTCTTCCGGAACTTTATTGGTGGCTTTCCATTGGTGAACATCCGACTGTAAGCGCTTTTTACCCCCATTTTTTCAAAATTGGCAAAATTCCACTTTCAGAAGCTCGAAAACACGGACACTCCCCGCCTCCTGGCCTACCTCCTCTGGTATTCCCTCGTCATCGCCCAAGTCTTCCTGTTCTCCTTCGCGGATATCCCCCATCCAGACACCTACAAACGCATCGATGACAGTGAAAATGATTCCCCCGAAGAACTTTGCTCTTTCATCAATCGCCAAACCATGTGGTGGTTCAATAAGATTTGTGCCATCGGGGCCAAGAAGCCACTCGAAGTTGGGGATCTGTATGCATTGAATCCGGATGACACTTCTGCGGTTCTCGTCCCCCGGTGGTCAGCTTTGTGGGATCCGGCTGTCTTGAAGTTTATGCAGAAAAAGAAGGACTTGGAAGCGGAATTCCGAGCAGCTTCACGACGTGGGAGTGATGTCGGCGATGCTGATGGGTCGACGCCGTTGTTGAGTGCCAATGTGGAGAGAATTGTGGGTTTTTGTGGCTTTCTCGAAGGATAGGGTTACGGTAGTCTTTCAGGACAATGGCTATGGGTCAGTGCCGGCGGGGTCAAAACCGACTCCGGTCATGGCAGAAGCGCCTCCATCGATCATTTGGAGACTGTTTTTGATGTTCAAATGGGATGTAGTTTCGGCTATGGTCGTGAAATGTGTTTCGGATTTGCTGACTTTTGCTAATCCGTTGCTTTTGAAGTGAGTTTTCGTGATTTCGCTCTCCAGCTTGTTAAATTTTTCGTCTAAAATCGCCTCCAAAAGTTTCAAATCGATAAAATCCAACTTTTTCCCCCTTCCAGACGACTGATCAACTTCACCGAAGACCCTAACGCCCATCTCTGGCTCGGCGTTGCCCTCTCCATCACCATGTTCGTCGCTTCCGAACTCTCCTCCCTCTTCCTGAATCACTACTACTACCTCATGTATCGCGTCGGCACCCGTGTCCAGACGGTCCTCACCGCTGCCGTCTACAAAAAGACCCTCCGTCTGTCCAATGAAGCCCGTCGCGAGAAGACCGTCGGCGAAATCGTCAACCTCATGGCCATCGATGTCGACCGTTTCCAGCAAATCACGCCCCAAACCCAGCAATACTGGTCCACCCCCATGCAGATCACGATCGCCCTTTTCCTGCTCTGGCAACAAATCGGTGTCAGCGTCGTCAGTGGCATGGCCGTCATGTTGCTCCTGTTGCCCATCAACTTCCTGATCACCATGCAGATCCGGAAGTACCAAGTCCGTCAGATGTACATCAAGGACGAGCGAACCAAGATGGTCAATGAGGTCCTCAATGGCATCAAGGTCATCAAGCTGTATGCCTGGGAGCCGCCGATGGAGGAAGTCATCACGAAGCTGCGTGACAAAGAGCTGAATCTGATCAAGAAGGGCGCCTTTTTGCGAACCTTCAGCGACATGTTGAATTGTGCTTCGCCGTTTTTGGTGGCTCTGTTCACGTTCACGACGTTCATTCTCATTGATCCGAAGAATGTGCTAACCCCGGAGACGGCATTCGTGTCATTGACGCTTTTCAATCAGTTGCGGACACCGATGAGTACTGTAGCTGAGCTGATTTCCCAGACTGTTCAGGTCTTTGTGAGCAATCGGCGATTGCAGAACTTCTTCGTTTCTGATGAGCTGGATGATTATGTAGAGAATGTGCCGACTGATGAATGTAAGTTTGAAGACATTTTGAAACTATCGTGATGGGACCAGGATATTCGCAACTTTTCGCAATGATTCCGAACTTTTTGTTACGGGACCAGCTTTTTCGCTTCGATTCCGAATAATTCGTTACGGATTTTTCCTGTCGAAACCAAAAATTCTTAATTTTTCCTTTTCAGGCGACGACGACATGGTCGAAGTCCAAGACGCCTCCATGACCTGGGAACGTGATTCCGCCTCCCCATCGCTCCAAAACATCAACATCAACGTCCAGAAAGGTCAGCTGATTGCCATCGTCGGCAAAGTCGGATCCGGCAAAACGTCCCTCCTCATGAGTCTCCTCGGTGAAATGGATCGTCTTCGTGGTCGTGTCGGCGTCCATGGCTCCGTCGCCTATGTGCCCCAACAGCCCTGGATGCAGAACCAAACGGTCCGTGCCAACATTTCCTTCGGCAAACGATTCGATGAATACTTCTACCAACGCGTCATGGATGCCTGTGCCCTCTTCCAAGACATGAGCATCCTGCCCATGGGCGACTTGACCGAAATCGGTGAAAAGGGCATCAATCTCAGCGGTGGCCAAAAGGCTCGCATCAGTCTGGCGCGCTCTGTCTACCAGAATAACGACGTCTACCTGCTCGATGACCCCCTGAGTGCTGTCGATGCCCATGTCGGAGCCCAGTTGTTTGCGAATGTGCTCGGCCCTGAGGGTATGCTTCGAAACAAGACCCGTGTCCTGGTGACACATGAATTGAGTTATCTGAAATATGCAAACTTGATTGTGGTCATGCAGAATGGAAAGATCGTTTCGGAAGGCAGTTACACCGAGATGACGCGATTGGGCGCCTTCTCGCAGTTGTTGGAAGAATGCAAGACGGAACAGGAGGATCTGATGCAGCAGGCGAAGCGGAAGGAGGAAGAAGATGCCGCCGCAGGCTATTCGAGCGATGACAACAGTGAAATCTTTGCGGAAGAAACTAACTTTGCTGATAGTAATGTGAGTTTTTTGTTTCCTTTTATCATTGTGTTACATTTGGTATCACGTTTTGAGATTTGTGTAACGCACAAAAACTTTTTGTCAGATTTCGAATGTGTACGTAACATTGATTTTTGACATTTTGAAAACGTAACACTAAACGTAACACGGATTTGAAAACGTAACGCAAAACGTTACATCATAAAAAACTATTCAAAAAACGATGTGTTACTTCGAACATGTTATACCTTTTAAAAATTTCATTGACAAACATTGTATTACGTTCTCGTAACACAATGTCACGTTAGACCAAAGACATAACGCAACTTTATTTTGACCAATTATCACAATTCCAGCTCCTCGGCACTTCCCACATGTCCACCGTTTCTGGCATCATCTCGTCCCGTCGTTACTCCAACACCAACAAGATGCGCCGTCGCCGTAATTCCACCGTAACCAGTGTCGTGTCCGCGGCTACCAATGTCCAGCATCGTCAGCTCACTGGCACTGAGAAGGTCGAAACGGGTCGCGTCAAGTTCATCGTGTATCTCCGGTACTTCCGCGCCATGAGCGTCGCCCTATCCCTGCTCTTCGTCTTTGGCATGACAACTTCCACCATCGCCTCAATGCTTCGCAATCTCTGGCTCACGGACTGGTCCAACGACAATGCCGTCAGTGTCGGCGACAACTCGACCAAGGACCCCATGGATGTCGGAGTACGTTTGGGCGTCTACGCTGCCGTCGGCTTCTCTGAAGTCCTTTTGCTGTTCTTTGGCATGTCGTCCCTGCTGTTTGGCGGTGTCGCGGCTTCACGGAATCTGCACGCCCCACTGGTTCGAGCCATCTTCCGAGCCCCCATGAGCTTCTTCGATACGACCCCCTTCGGCCGAATTCTGAACCGAATCGGAAAGGATATCGAAACCATTGACTTGCTCCTGCCCTACAACGTCCAATTCTTCTTCCAATGCGTCTTCCAAGTCCTTTCTACCCTCATCATTATCATCATTTCGACGCCCATCTTCTCCGTCGTCGTGTTGCCTCTGGCGGTCATGTACCTCATCGTGCTCCACTACTACATTGGCACGTCCCGACAGTTGAAGCGTCTCGAATCCATCACTCGGTCGCCGATCTACTCGCATTTGAGCGAGTCCATCCAAGGCAGCGCCACGATTCGAGCCTACAAGTTGGTGCCGAAGTTTTCGAGAATCTCAGAACACAAAGTCGATACCCATGTGCAGTGCCGATACCTGAACTATGTCGCGAATCGATGGCTGTCGGTGCGGTTGGAATTCATTGGGAACTGTATCGTGTTGTTTGCGGCGTTGTTTGCTTCATTGACACGGGACACGACTTCGGCTGGTAATATTGGTCTGTCGGTGTCTTACTCGTTGAATGTGAGTTTTCCTTTTTGACTTTTTTGAAACGTAACACGAAATGTTACACTTTTTTGGAAACGTAACGCAAAACGTTACACATTTCACAAAACTTCTATTTTACGTTCTGTTTGTGTTTTACACAGTATCGCCATTTTGAAAATCGCAACACAAAACGTTACTTTTGGAAAAACGTAACGCAAAACGTTACACTTTTGGAAAAACGTAACACATCGTTAGCAGTAAAACGAATGTTACACACTTTTTGAAAACGTTACACAAAACGTTACACTTTTCGAAAACGTAACTCAAAAAGTAACACATGTTAAAACGTCTCCTTTTTCAGATCACCTTCGTCCTGAACTTTGCCGTCCGCCAGATCTCCAAGCTCGAAACCAACATTGTCTCCGTTGAACGCGTCAAGGAATACTCGGACACCAAAACCGAAGCCGAATGGCGTCAGCCCCAGAACAAGCCCCCTCCTGGCTGGCCGTCTGAGGGACGAATCACCTTCCGCAACTACTCCTCTCGCTACCGTGACGGCCTCGACCTCGTCTTGAAGGGTATCGACGCCGAAATCAGAGCCCATGAACGTATTGGCATTGTCGGTCGAACTGGTGCCGGCAAATCCTCCATCACATTGGCCCTGTTCCGAATGGTCGAAGCCGCTGAGGGCTCTATCGAGATTGATGGCATCAACATTGCCGGACTTGGATTGCACGATCTTCGAAGCAACATTACCATCATCCCGCAGGATCCGGTGCTGTTTTCGGGATCGTTGAGATTCAACTTGGATCCATTTGGCCATTACTCGGATGGCGACATTTGGCGCGCGCTGGAGTATGCCAATTTGAAGGATTTCGCGTCCGGTCTGGCACAGGGGCTAGATCACGAGATCACCGAAGGCGGAGATAACATTTCCGTCGGACAGAGACAGCTTGTCTGTCTAGCCAGGGCCCTTTTGAGAAAGTCGAAAGTCCTCGTTCTCGATGAAGCCACGGCCGCCGTCGACATGAACACGGATGCCCTCATCCAGAAGACGATCCGCGACGAATTCAAGGACAGCACAGTTCTGACCATTGCCCATCGCCTTCACACCATCATGGACTATGATCGCATCATCGTCCTGGACCAAGGCAAGATCAAGGAATTCGATTCACCCCAAACATTGCTGGCCGATAAGAGGTCCATATTCGCCGGCATGGTCCGAGCAGCCAATCGCCAAGGCTCGTAAATGCCGTCTCATTGTTGTTGTACTTTAATATTGCTTTCATTTTTGCAGTATTATTGCAAGTTGTTGTCATTTTTAACTAACATTTTATGCGTAGTGTCCACTTTTGCGAGTATCTTACACCCTGAGGGGGTCTTAACTTTGATTTGATTCCACATATTGTAGATTAGGTTGCCACTTTCTGCCTTTGTCTTGTGAAAAGAAGCGTTAATTGTGTAATTTGTAATAATAACAAAATAAAACATGAAGCTTATGTTGTGTTGCGAATTTCAACATGAAAAATTTTTATATGGTGTTGGTATCAATTTTGCGGTTTTGACCATTTTAAAAAGATTGATCGACTTTTTGTGCAAAGTAATGGTGTTTCGTCGAGCCTTGCGGCGATAAATGTGCAAAGAGCGGTCGAAGGCGGGTAAAGATAGAAAAGTACGGGTTGAGGAAGATAGAAGCGCAACCGGTTGCTATCAATGACCACCTGATTTGGTTGGTAGAGAGTTTTGGGGGCATTTTATGAGTTTATCGAGCGATCGAGATTACGGGGGTCAGTTAAGGATGTTGTTTACTGTCTACAAGTCGTCAACATTTGATTGAAATGAACATTTTTGGGTCTTAAAAGACGTTTCGACTCATTATGAATCTTTATTCAAAATACTATTTTGACTTTTAGTCGATTTTGCAAAGTGTAACCAGTGTTTGTCAATGTACCGGCGGTCCGCTGTGTACCGACCATGTACCAGGTACCGGACCGGTCCGCGGTACGGTCCGGTCTGCGAAAAAATTTAGTTGTACCGCGGACCGGACCGTACCGAAGAAAATAAAGTTTTTTAATTATAAACTCAAAAAAAGAGTCGAAATTAGGCTTTATGGAAACAAATATATTAAATTTTGGTAATTTTGTGTGTTACTTTTGACGTTTTAAACGTAAAAAAATCAATCACATTTTCGGACCCAGCTTAACTTCACGACCTGGAGCCCATAAGTTCGGTCCCGATCGAGCTGAATTTCTTTTTCCACAAAATCTAAACGATTAAAATAAGGCTAATTGAACTTTCAAATGTTTAACATGCTTATATAAAGCATTTAAACGTATTTTTGATTTTGGTACTGATAATGTACCGGTCCGCGGACCGCTGTACCGGACCAGTACCGGTACGTGGTCCGGTCCGGTACCCCAAAATTGGCCATTGACTAACACTGTTCCGCACCAGGTGCTCATCTAAAAAGCATAGCCATGTGCGATTCGCTGTTGCCATGAACACGGTTCAGAATCAATTAAATCCCAAGGCATGGAGTGGGGAGAGGCATAGATGCCATAAACGGATCTTCACCAGACTTTGTATTTTCGTCCGAGTCGAAATATTGATTTTATGAAAGGAAAAAATATATAAAAAGTTGCGTTTTAACATAGAAAAGTATGAAATGAAGATCAGCAAAGTCAAAATAGGTCCAACTAACAGTGCACTCCGCAAAAGCGGCGCAACTGGTCCTACCACGATTGTGCGTTGACTTGCGCGTATTTTGTGATCGAGTGTTTCATCTCGTCTACCCAGCTGTCTCCTGCGCTTTTTCCATATTTCCAGCTATCCGCCATCTCTTTTTCGTTAACAATCTTTTTGTATATATATATTTTTACCAAAACGAGATAACCATCACATCCCAAGACGGTCAGCCGCCCGACACAAGTCCACCTTCGTCCATGCGTCATCCGTCTTGCTTGCGGCTGGAAAATGAGCTCTTGTAATTTTACCCGGATCCTCAACCCTGCTCTCACCCCATTTGTTTCCCAATATGTTATCGTTTTCGGGCAATGTTGTTGAAACCTGCAGTGCCACAATTCGACAACATTGCTTTGACTCAACCACATTATTGGTGCCAAACGTTTTGCGTGCTTTCTCCCGCAGTTTCGACGCGTTTTCGTGCTATATACATCATTCCAGTTATGCCAAAAAGGTTTTTCAGATGTCACGGAAAAAGAACCACCAAACTGCTTCTGCGTATAATGGTAAGGAAGCTGCTGAGGCACGATTTGGTAGCAGTCGAGCGGCTTTAACATCCACTACTGATGCCAGTTCTGCGAAGCTTCCGAGTGATGTGGAAATGCGTTTCAACACGGTAAATTTTAACCTTGTTTATCTGGCCTGCTTCCATCATTACAGTCTCCATTTCAGGGAAGTCGTGTTAATGAAGAGGCCCCTACGAATCATCAAGTCACGATCATTGCGACCGCATATTTGCCAGCGAACGCAGTCCAGGAACCGCCTGACGTAGCTAATCGCCTGCGGACACACTCCATCCCCCTGCCGATGCCGACTCCAACCAAGACTGAACAATCTCAACCAATTGTCTCGAATCCTGAACTTCCTGGAGACTCAATGCTAATTCGAGGTTCTTCCATTGCCATCGGTCATATCCCGAATGTTGCACCGACTGCAGCATGGTTTTCTGTCGAAGATATCAATCGCAATGCAATATGCCCTGAAAATGCTGTAAATGATGTCCCTACGAATCAGCAAGCCATCATGACTTCGACGAAGCCAATGCCGATGATAGAGACAGTTTCCACAGTGCAGGAACCTGCTACAAATTCGATTGACCCTACCCTGGCTGATCGCATGCGATCGCGTTTTATCTCCACGACCCTCCCGATCTCACCTGCGAATGATCAGGCTAAACGAGTTGTCTCGAATCCTGAAATTCCCGGAATTGGTGATTCTTCCACTGCCGGTCTTACCCCGAATGTTGAACACACTTCCGCACAGCTTTCCATCGAAAAAACGGGCATTACTTCATGTACAGTATGTTTTTTTTCCGACATTTTTGAACTTGTTTTTAGAATTACCCTCTTTTTAGGAAAATGCTGTTACCAATTTGGTCCCTACGGCTCAGCCGCCGACACAACCAATGCCGGTGCAACCCACTGTTGACCCGACTCAGCCCATATCTCCGAGCCGCAACCGTACTCGTTCACTTCATACCACACTGAATTCAGGAGAACAGTCCGTGCCACCTGAAACTGATTTGTCTTCGGGAGGACATAAGCCGCTTCAACGACCGTACAGAAATCCTAGGGATCCATTCTTTTACAATCGGATGTCGACTCGTTCGGTCTCCAAGACGCTCCAAGACCCAGATGCGAATCAAGAACCGCTTGCAGACGCTTTGAATCCCGAATCGTCGATTGTTTTAAAGCGATCGCGTACTCGGTCGGTAGCCGCTAGGCTTTGGCCATCTGGAAAAAGTGTTGAGGCTGCCCAGAAGGATGCAGTTTCGTTGAGTGGCTCCGCTGCCAAGCCTCCGGCCAAGAAGCGTGGCAGACCTTTCAAAAAGAAACGACCGCCGCCGCCTGTCATAGCGAATCCGACACCAGAAACGGCGATAGGGCAGTCGTTGCCGGTCAACCAGGAATCTGCGATCCCGAAAGTACCTGGAAATCTGATTCAGCCGCCACCCCCAACTCGGATGCGCACTCGTTCGATCGTTTCGAATATCCCTGCCACACTTGGAGATTCCTCAGGACACCAACAGCTTCAGACACCGCCGACGTTCTCCGCTGTAAGTCTGCCATTTCTGGCTCCACAACAGCATGCACCTACAAAACGGATGCGTACACGTTCGGTGACTAAGGCTCTTCTATCTTCATCTTTGACTGAACCGGCCACTTCTGGAAATGCGTCGTCGCAACAGCCTTTGAATTCTGAACCGTTTGTTGAACAGCGGCGGCGCACTCGTTCCGCTTTTCCTGGTCTCAGGACGTCAAATGATATTCGAATGGCCGTCACACCGAGCGTATCCACTTCCGTACCGGCTCCGGCCAGAAGGGGCCGTCCTCGCCGAATCCCCACTGCACCGTCAAACAGACGAATTCCGTCGCCACCAACTCGGATGCATACCCGTTCTGTCAGCAAGGCGCTGGCTACCCAACCTGTTGGCACTGGATCTCTGCCGTCTAACGGAGTTGCATCTAACAAAGAAGCGACACCACCAAGCGTCCCCGTTACACCCGATTCCGCACAGCCTACACCGAAAAAGCGCGGAAGGCCTTTCAAAAATTATCAGTCTGCCTATCCGAGAGGAGTAATTCTGGTTCCGCTCAACGATACAGTATCTACTACCCCGAAACTGCCGGTCAATCGAATTCAGCCGCCACCTCCGACTCGGACGCGCACGCGTTCGGCAGCCATGGCAGTTCAGGATCCGAGTCAATTACCCCCGACGAGAGATGCAGTGCCTTCGGGACAGCAGCGACTTCAGCCATCGCCTAGAAAGATGGCTCCCATGTCCAAGCCGACACGGACACGATCAGTCGCTACGGAGGTTCCGCCGTCTGAAACAGGTCAAAATGTTGAAAAAGAAGCGACCGGCGTCTCATCCACTTCTACACAGATTCCAGTCAAAAGTGGCGGACCTCTCATCCCACAGCCTAAGGCTACAAAGTCTGCACCGTTGTCAAGCGCGGATCCTGAAGTTCTACCAGTTCTACATTCAGCGAATTCGATGCCGTCGCCGCCCCCTGTGCCTGCTGTTTCGAACCGGAAGCGCACTCATGCAGTCGCTGAATCGCAGGAATCGTCTCAGCCGAAGCGCGCCAATCTTGCAATTGTTTCTCCGCCGCCGACCAACGATATTCCTTCGGACGATGACTCCGTGTTTCCTAGTTTCACGCGATTTACGTCTGTAAACGAAATCGTACTTCCCAAGGCAGTTGAACCAGCTTCTTCTTCATGTCCACCAACACTGACTGCTGTCACTCAACTCGGCTCCACACATCCGGCACCGTTATCCCCTTCGGCATTGACGCCATCGGGCAACCAGGTAGTTCCAGCAACTCAACCGTCAACTGATAAGCAGAGTGTACCCCCTGTTTTGAAGCGAAAACGTGCTCCTCCCGCTGCCTATTCGCCAACTTCTTCGCAGCCGAAGCCGCCGAAAAGCACAACTGTTCGGTCCGGGCCTGAACTTTCCAATGTGACTCCACTAAGTGTTGCATCTCTTTCCGTACGTCCTCCTGCAACAGTTGAAGTTACGACAACATCGCTCAGCAAAGGTGACCCTGTCAACGAATCCCAAAATGCTCCGGCGCAGTCACTTCCGATCGGCGAAGCTTCTCCCCCTGCTCTCGTGAGCCCGAACCAGAAACACAACAGTGCTGATAAATCCAACGGTGAACCACGGCAGAAACGATGGAAGTACGTGCCAATGGCGACGCCAATTATGCCGACCCGGCTTCGCACTCGTAAGATGCCACAGAAGCATGCTGAAGTGCCGACTCCTCCGAAGACGACTAAGACAAAACAGCGACGATCCAAGTCGGCTGCTGACCCCACCCCGAAGAATCCAGCCTCTGGGAAATCCGATTCCAAATCGGCCAACGTTCCCCAAACATCCATTCGGCGCATCGTTCAAGTGCTGCCATCTGGGCAACAAAAGGAAGTGCAAGATGCTCCAACAACATCCGCAATCAGCTCAAGCCATGCTTTCGAACCAGCCCCAAGGCCGCCGACCCCCGTTGATGCCGAGCCCGAAGCAGCTGATACAGTTGTGCCGAAGCTTGCTTCACGGATTCATCCAAGTAAGTTTACTTTTGCTGGCATTGTGTTGCAAGTTGGTTATTCACCTTTGTTTTTAGAATCGGGTTACGACTTACATATCTATGGCGGCTTAGCTGAGCAGTGCTGGAGGGCTGTGCTCGATGCTGCTGAAAAGGAAGAGCGCGAAGGCGTTGCAGTCAAGGTATAAACTGGTTCTTGCCCTTGTTTCATCTATAATTATACCATTTTCAGGCCAACTACCCGTGTGTCATGCCATGGGAGCGTGACCCTGATGATCCGACGTTTGGTTTGACGCCAGAAAACATAGCTGCTAGGAACAAGATGGAACTTCCATTGCCGCGACAGCCAGGAGACACGCTTCCGAGGTCTTATCTGCACCCCAATGGTCTGCATATTATTACAGAAGAGCAGTACACTCAAATTGCCTTGGCACACAACCTTGCTATTGATATGGGTTAGTGGTTTTATCAGTGGGATGGCTTTGATTGAGATTTTACAGGTATGAAGCCGGAAAACCGTCCTGTACTGGAGCCGCGACAGAAGGTACCTGCCAAGAAGAATCCTGCATCGGCAACGACTCCGAAACCGGCGCTAGTGCCAGCTGCAAAGACGCCATCGAATGATCAGCCTGCTCCGAGTTCGTCTTCAATGCCTCTTTCTGCTGCTTCGAACATGTCGACAAAAACTTCGCTTCCAGACGCTTCTAAGCCTAGCGCGAATCCAGCCCCTGGTTCAAAGACCCCAGTCCGGTGCCACCCAGTCGTGATAAAACCCGTCATCCGTAGCCAGCAGTCCACCACTTCGACTGTTTGTCCGCCAGCTCCCCTCACGAGAGTCCCAGATCGACCGCCACAGGGCATAGTGATGGTTTCCGACGACGCTGGAGCTCCGTTTCTTCCCCCGCCTGCTGAAATCCTCGAATCTCGTCCCGTTGTAGCCACCCAGCAGAATACGCGCCCGACTCATCCTTCGAATCGCCTGTCAAACCAGCAGCCTCCATCCCTTTCGTCTCGTTATTACAGAAACCCCACACGAGAAGACTATTTATCTTCAGACTCGTTGGATTGACCGCCGTAGTGAATTTTTAACTTTGACATTTTGAACTTTTGATTTGCTCATTTTTCACTTTCTTTTTTTTTCGTGATTCACGTGTTTTGATTCGTTGTTTTTATCTAAGCATATTTGTTAATTTATTAATTAAAATACGATATGATTAACTGTGATGTAAATACTTTACAAAAAGACAAACAAAAAGTGGCATTTCAGGTTTTAGAAGTCGGTGCAGGTGTAATGTTGCTTGAAGTCTTCAAGCCCCACCATGTAGTCGACGAATTCGGCGTCACAATTTTGATACACAGGCTCCTGGAAGTCCGAGGCTTCGGTGGTAACAGCTTCGTCAGGCTGGATGGTGTAATCCGATTCTTGGGGCCATTCATACTCTTGTGGCTCGGCGTAATCGTAAAAGGGTTCAGAAACCTCAGTTTGAACTACTTGCGTAACTGTGTGATGACCATTCAGATTACAAACATAGGGTTGAAGCGGATTCATCACAGGGCCATTATTATTGCCACCAGATGACTTCGTGACGTTGAACTCGTCATACTGTGCCGAGAAGGTGCGTTCTTCCTCGGAGGTCATGGACAGGGTTGAAAGGGCATCAACAGTGGCGTCGACGCTCTCGCCGCCTTCATATTCACCGTTGTAGGCTTCTTGTTCATCCAGGGGTTCAGTCTTGATGTTTTGGGTCGATGGATTCGCGAAGAAGGGGTGCTGAGCGAAGCTGACTCCAGGAGTCAGGACGGGGTAGTTGTATGGGGTCGGAATATACTGGTGGTGGTACTGCATGGTGCCGCTGGTGTGGTCATATTGAGCCATCGGATACACATAGCTGTGCTCATCTACGAAGGCTTGGTTCGGCTGAAGGGGGATTCTAGGTTGGTTCTGCTGGGTTGGTTGAGGTTGCTGTTGGGCTTGGTAGGGGT
>KB455514.1:236488-277586 GCA_000341325.1 Panagrellus redivivus | reverse complement strand
CCGGCCCAGCCCGGCCCGGCCCGGCCGGCCCGGGCTTGGCCCGGCCCGCGTCCACCCTTGGGGGTACCCGAAGCCAGGTGGTGGCTCGACAAGGCATTCCGAGGGGTAGTACGGATAGATGGGAGCATTCACCGGGTACTGGGGCAGATGGCCGAAGTCCGTTTGACTCGGGGCTTTGAAGGGGTAGAAGGGGGCTGGCGGCTGGGCGACAGTACGACGGGAAGGATGCTGCGGATTGACTCGGGGATAAAACGATTGATGCTTCTGAACATTTGGGTTGAGATCTTCGCCAGTTGTCGGATTGAAGCCGTAACCGTAAGTTCCGTAGCCGTACATGGTAGAAGCTCAAGTTGAAGGTGTGCCAAAAGTAGATATTGCACCTATAAAAAGTATGTTTAATAAAGATTAGAAACATGAACACGCCGCAAACACCACACGGCCCATCACCACCACTGGCATGGTCAACAAGCCGCCAACTCAGCTGACGAGGCCATCGGCACGACCGGCGAAGTGGTGGTCTGCGCAGTGCGGGGGCGCAAGACGGCTACGATAATGCTGCCTGTGTGTGGCGGTATTGATCTTGGCCGCCGACGGGCCTCAGCTCTGGCCAGGGTTCCCGTCCTGAACCACGGTAAGGTCACAAACCGCTGTTACACGGCCTAGTTAATGAAGAACAGCGGTAGAGTACAGTTGCGCAAGTTGGCAGCCGTCCAGACATTACACTGACTAACTCCAGAAGCATCCATAAAGTAACTTTATTCGATAAAAATCTGATCTCCTCCAAACACGGGAAACGGCATATCACAAAACCGGACATTACAGTATTTACAACTCATAATCGTCATTCAAAAAAGTGAAAATGAAACTGACAAAGCCATTGCACAGCACACACAATCTAACAGCATTTCTTCTTCGGAGCGGCTTCGGTATCCGTATCATCGGAAACTTGGATCGTTCGACGTGATGTGCTTCGACGGAGCGACGCTCCACGGTTTAGTGTTGATACTTCAGATGCTTTCGCCATCATGGCTTTGGTGATGGTTTCAAAAAGGGCATCAATGTCAATATTCTCTTTCGCACTGCACTCGGCATACAGGGCTCCGACGGATTTTGCATACTCCTCGGCGGTTTCACGTTGAATCTGTCGAGTGGCATCGAGATCGACCTTGTTGCCGACGACGAGGAGGGTTGCCGTGCCTTTGAGGACTTCTTGCAGTTCGCGGACCCAGTTTTTGATCTGAAATGGCAGGATTTGTTAATACAAATTGTACAGATAAGCCAGAAAGAAGTTACCCGTTCGAACGACCGCGTATCAGTGATATCATAGATCAACATGGCACCCTGACTGCCACGATAGTAGATCGGCCCGAGGGAATGGTACTTCTCCTGGCCAGCCGTGTCCCAGATGTTGAGTTCCACTGTTTTGCCATTGACAGTGAGTTTGCGGGTCGCGAAAGAGGCTTGGGTCGTGGAGAGATGTTTGTTGTTGAATTTGTTTTCGATGTACCGTAGCAGGATGGACGACTTGCCGACGGCACCTTCGCCGAGGAGGACGACTTTGAAGACGGGGGAATCGGATGTGCCGGCTTCCATCTACAAATTATATATGAAAACTGCCAAAAGCGGCAAATATAAAGGTAAAAACGGTTTCAAACCGATAAAATCGCCAAAAAAACCAAACAAAAAAGCAGTTTTTTAATCAAAAATCAACAAGATCATCAAATATACCCAAAATTCCACAAAAAAAGATCATTGAAAGTCAACACAACAAATGAAATCACAATTCCCCGCATTGTTCAATCACAATCGGAATGTTGGGCTTGTTGTTCTGTCCCGTCGGCACGTTTTCAATCTTCCGAACCGTCAGCAACCCATCGATTACCCGTCCAAAGACGACGTGCTTATTATCGAGGAAATCTGATTTTGCGCACGTGATGAAGAACTGACAGCCATTGGTATCTGGGCCTGCGTTTGCCATGGACAGGATTCCGGGTTCTGTGTGTTGCAGGGAGAAGTTTTCATCGTGGAATTTGGGGCCATAGATGCTCATCATGCCGGTTCCGTCGCCCTGGAACAATATTACTTCAAAATGTCAGTTTAAAATATATAAAGAAACCCACATTGACAAAATCACCGCCCTGGATCATGAAATCCTTGATAACTCGATGGATCTGGCTGTTCTTATAGCCCAATGGCACGCCGTCTCTCCTGTATTCGCCCGTGCAGAATTGTCGAAAGTTTTCCGCCGTCTTCGGCACGACATCAGCGAAGAGCTCCATCTTGATGGTGCCAATGGGAGCGCCACCGGCTGCCATGTCGAAGAAGACGATCGGATTGTCGGGATGGCGCAACTTGTCGGAGAGTTTGTCCCATTCGCTCATGGTGGGGGTGATTCTGGAAGGGAATTAGGTCTGTTTAAGTGGGTGGTGATAACACGGGGCAATTTCGTGGTCGTGGGCAGGCAATAAATAAACAGTTACAAAGAATCAATGAGCGACAAAAAACTGATAGAGGGAAGTCACGCGACTGGTTGAAATGGGAAAAAGAGAGGTTGGACAAGGAGTAGGTTATGAAGAAAAGTTGGTAGAAGGCATTTTGAAGATATCAGAAGAGGATAGAAAGCAGAAAAACGGATTTGGAAGCAGTTTGAAACCGGCGAAAACGGGATTGAAATGCAGCGCGAAAAAATGGTCTTTCGCTTTCGCAAGGACCATGGAAGATGTTCGGGACACTTTGCCAACAGTTAGGGCAGTCGCGTTTTTGGCTTTTTTTTGATACCGTAATCTGTTGCCATTTTTGAGGTAATCGCTGCCTTATTTTGCTCTTTTCGGATTGCCATTGGTGTTAATGAATCTTTAATGGAGATTTTCACAACGAATCCAACCCGAAATTCTATAATTTGCCACCCATTCATCGCATTCTTTCAGACTTCTCAAACCCCCCAGAAATGACTTCCCCAAATACCGATCCTGCGCATCATCATCCCCAATATCCAACCGAATTACGTCACAACCCGCGTCGATCGAAACCTGCCACGACAAATCAACGTTTTTGAAGATCCAGTCACCCGGCCGCCAAACGCCATGGAACTGATGCCAGTGGGCGTGGCCTCATATCCCGATGCGATCCAAAGTCAAACCCGCTTACTCGCCTCGCCATGGAGTTCGTTTCGTTTGCAAACGTCGCCAACGCAAACTTCTTGACGCTGGCAAACTCCATCGTTCGGTTTTTTCTGTCGGAGATCACACCGCTTCGATGGCTGTCAAATCGCATGCAAACGGTTGAGCCGAATAAAAAATCAACATCAACTTGACGAAGATCGAAGAACGCTTCCATGTGATGGAGCTTTGCTTTATCCGCGGATGCGGACAGACCGGGCAGGGGTGGCTCCTTGAGACATACATGTCTGAAGAAAAAACAAAAAAAGGTATGGGATAAAGCGAATGACTATGGCTATAAGCGGGGTGGAAGGTGCGGAAATGGACAAGGCCAAACAGGTTTTTCGTCAAAGGCGGTCATCTGGTCTCGTCGCACGAGAGTATCAAAAAAAGGGAGGAGGCCTAGAGGCGTTGGGTTGGATCGGATCATACAATGGATGGGGCGAGTTGACATCGTAAACTGCTAATCTGCTTAGTTAGCCCGGGGGGACATAAGCCTATACTATCTGTATGGTCGCGCGGGGGGTTGTTTTTAGGTATTTTTAGATGAGACGGAATAATTGGCTTTGATATCTATCTATCTTTGAGTGTCTTGGTTTTCATTAGAAGTCAGAGTCGAAGGACGCCCAACCGGCTGCCGTTCCTTCCTTCCAAAAACCGGATGACCACCGTTGCGCGGTCTTCCACGTCAAAAGAAAGTGCGGTTCAGGCGGCGAAAGACCGGATGAACGCCCTCCGGCACATCTCATCGAATTCGAAAAAAAGGAAAGAAACATCGGTCGCCACCTTTGCGCGTGCCCTTCTGGTTTTGCTGTTCCTTTTTCTTTTCACTTTGTTACTTCCATCGCGCATCTAAATTAACCGCAACTCAAATCCAAGTCAACTTCAAACGACATCACCATTAAAACCGGGATTTCACGTAGTTTCTCGAGACGAAAAAATGTTGCTTCTCACATCCGGTACATGACGTTTTACTATGGTCATACGTTCGAACCAACCGGGTCCATGAACCCGTTCCATCCCCCTTCATTTGATCAGGCATGTCTTGTCTGCCTTCAGGGCATATTTACAAAGAATTCTCGTCTCGCTAATAACCAAGTTTCATGCTCCATCTCCGTCTATTCATTCCATGTTCACATGAATTCGAACGATTTCCATCGTGGCAGATGCGCTCGTTTCACTTTTTTAAAGCCGAATCGAATCGCAGACGAAATTCCACGGAAACAGACAATCTTCCCGGCCATCCATGCTGTGATGTGATTTTGAATATTGAATATTGCTTTTGAAAATCCATGCGCGAATGGTTCCGACGATTGCGCGTATCCGTAGCCCGCGGCAATTCGGTTTTTGCGGTCGCATCGGATCATCCCTCATTGAGGTGCAACTGCGTCTGGCAGTCAGCCTCGCGACAAATGGGCGATCGCGTAACCTTTTGAAGATGATGGCGATGCCGATATCGGTCGAGGGCGTCATAACGTTCGACATGGATGGTTTTGAACGCTTTTCGAAAGTTTCAAATTACATTATTTACCCGTTTTGTCGTTGTTTTTTTGTTTGAAAACGACTTTTAATTGAATTTCCGGAAATTTATAATGGCCTTAATTCCAATAATTGAAACTGTAGTCCACAAATTTGGTGACAGTCACTTAGAATAACACATTTCCTGATTAGGTTCCCATTCCCACTCACATCGATCATCCCAAACAACACCGTCGAGCTTGTAGTTCCGTTTTTACAAATGACCGCTACTGACCATCCCCGCCAGCTATTACCTTGGGGGTGACGTCAGGCTTGCTCACACAACATCACGTCGGCGCATCCACTTGAGCCCAGCAGCGATTAAAGAGGCCTTCGCAACGCTTTTAGCCCCTTTGGTCATCAGCCGTGTCTTCACTCAAACGGAGGGGTCCCAATCCGTTCCACGACAGCTTTACATTATCTTTTTTATCGCCTTTTCTATTCAGATTCGATTGGTGTCACGATTACAGTGTTTTTATGGTCGTTATTTTGAAATTTGATGTGTCTGGACTTAAAAATGGCGGATATGATGATAGCTTGTCATTTTTTGTTGTTAAAAAACGCCAAAATGATAAACCAACCATTTATATCCCCACGAATCGCGCCTCCTCGCGCTCCATGGACCTGACCCAAATCTCGTTCGTTTTCTGCACATGGGCAGTCTGCATGGTTTGGTTGCTGGCTGCCTTCAGACGCGGCGAGCCGAGATCTTTAACCCCGACTACGCCATCCGGAAAAAAGGGAAAAGCGTTTTCGCTTCCCGTCCGTTTTCGCTCTACTGTTATAATTTTTCCTGCAACTGACTTTTTCTTTTTTTTACAATTCGCGCACATCTTCCCGAAATGGAATTCCATCGATCCATCCACACTTCCGTCACTATGACTTCCTAAGTTGACAAAAAGATGGGTAGCACCAATCTTGACGTTGTTTGATCGACTCGAAATCGCAAAAGTAAAAGTTGGAACGAACCGCCGTATCTTGATACTGGTGTCAACTTAATTACCTTTCGCTTTTTGTGGATCAGTGCGGCGAGATTGCGGGAATGGGAATCGGGATCTGGTTCGTTCGGGATGCCTTTGTCCATCGTGATTGGTTTTGGATAGCGTTTCAGTTTCGTGCTTTGCGCTTCGCGGTCAACTTTTAGTTTCATTTTCACGACGTTTATGGGTTAAAGATGTTTTTCTTTCAGCTCCACGCTTCGCGTTTTCAAAACGGTCGATGGCTACTGGCCTGACCCGCGTGGCGGTCTACTTGGAGGCACAAACACATAAGGCTTTTCACAAGCTTGGCTATTGGATTGCGTTTCATCCATGGCTTTGTTTGATTGTATGGTTAGTTTTTCTAATGTAACATATTACTGTAGCTTCTTCTCACTTTTAAACTTATTAAACTGATCTAACATTAAACCGATTTCAGCACCGTGGTAGCTTTCACCTGTAGTGCCGGTGTGGTCAACTTCCGCGAAGTTAACAATGTTCGTGACCACTTCTCCGCCGACAATTCCCCCTCTCGATATGAATTCGCCGTAGCCCTCGAATTCTTCAAGCAACTCGGAAGCCCGTTCCACGTCGTCGTCGCGATGCAAGCCAAAGATGGCGGAAGTCTACTTCGACCAAAATACATCGATCGAGCCCTCGAAATTGAAGATTTTCTCCAATACAAGCTCAAAGTCAACCATGAAGGCATTGATTACGCGTATTCCGACTTCTGTGGAGCTCAATGTGAAACATCTGACGCGGTCAACATCTTTTTGACTATGTTCCGAGATGTTCAATACACTAAGAAGGCTAATGTTAAGCTGACTTTCCCGTCGATGGATGTTTTTGGGCACCATATTTACTTGGCTAACAACATCTTCCAGGTACTGTTTCAACAAATTACCGTTATAAGTTAAGATTGCTTGCAGGTGTCCCTCAACAACCGCTCAAAACTCATCGAAGAAGCCAAGCTAATTGTCATCAACTTCCATGCCATCTACTCCAACAAGACCATGGCCACTGTCCTGAACAAATGGGAACACGCTATCCTTGATTACGCGCTCGAAACAACAGCTAACGACGAATACGTCAATCTGTTTACAACGTCTGAGGGTCTCGTCTCCGAAGAAGTCCGTCGAACTGGTTTGTGGCTATTTCTTGTTTAAACATGACGTCAACTTTTTATCCCTCTTTTTCAGGCGTCCAAGCACTCCCTCTAATGAGCGTGACGTTCCTCGTGATTGTCGTCTTCACGGTAGCTACATCGTTGAAACGTGATCCGGTTTTGAGTAAGCCATGGGAAGCGTTCTGGGGGGTCATCTGTCCGACCCTTTCTCTGGCCGCAAGTTTCGGATTCTTGTTTTGGACGGGCTTCGAATTCTTGCCCATCGTGACAGTGGTGCCTTTCCTAGTGATTGCCATTGGTGTTGATGATGTTTTCATCTTCCTACATGCGTGGTCGTTGACGGATAAGTCGCTGACCACGCAAGAACGTGTGGCAGCGATGTTAGCAGAAGCCGGGCCGTCGATTACTATCACATCATTGACTAATTTGCTGTCTTTTGGTATCGGTATTTTAACTCCGACACCGGCTATCAGGGTTTTCTGCATCTTTACGACAACTGCTGTCGTTTTTGATTACTTGTATCAGGTTTGTTCTAACACAAATAATCAAAAAACTATAAGAATGACTTTCTAGATCTTCTTCTTCACTGCCGTCATCACCATCGGTGGAATCCGTGAACGCAAACGTCTAAACGCCTATGTCCCGTGCATCGTCGTCCCGGAACCGAAAGCCATCAAAGACGTCGAAAACAACACCCCTCCAGAGCATGGCTTCCGTCAGAAGCTTGCCCACATCACTGACAAATTCGTCGACAACTGGGTCGCATTTTCTTTGACCAATTGGGCACGCGGTGGCCTCGCTATCATCCTTCTGTGCTACTGGAGCTTTTCCATCTATGGCGTCTTCCAAATCCGTGTCGGTCTCACATCGGAAAAGCTTTTCCTTGATGATTCACCGCTGTTGGAGCTTGTCCGTCTCCAGACTAACATCATCTTCCGCGAAGGCGGCCAGATGGCACTCTTCGTCAACAATCCTGGCAATCTAAGCGAGCCCGACGCTATCCCTAATCTGATGAGGTTGCTAGAAAAGTACGAAACAGCACTCGGTTCCGTTGGGCCCTCAAGTACCCAGATGTGGTTGACTCCGTATTTGCCTTTCATCGGCCTTCAGAATCGCGGATCAGTCGATTTCAAATACAAGTACTTGCCGGAATTCTTCAGTCTAACTGAATATCACCGGTGGAGTCATTACGTCAATCTTGGAAACGACGAAGACTGTCTAAATGAACAGCCTTCTTGCATTCAGAAGTTCTTCTTTTCCACCGGCTTCAAGAATGCCATTTCCTGGGCAGATCGACTCGTGTTGCTTCAAAACTGGCGCCAAATGGCATTGGAATATCCCGAATGGAACCTAACAGTCTATGAAGACTTTTCCATGTACTCCGATCAATTGCTAACAATTCCACCAGTTACTGTGTCTACAGTAGTCTGCGCACTTATCTGCATGTCGCTGGTGTTGATTTTGTTTACACCGCATCTTTCTACCGTCATTCCCGGTGTTGTGAGCGTATTCTCGATCAACTTGGGGGTGTTTGGACTACTGTACTACTGGGATATCGATCTCGATCCCATCTCTATGGCAACAACTTTGATGGCTATCGGCTTCTCCGTTGATTTCATCGCCCATATCAGCTTCCATTACTACAAAGGTGAAATTGAGGACAAAACAGAGCGTTTGAAGCATGCTCTTTGTTCGATTGCCTGGCCGATGGTTCAAGCTGGCACATCGACGATTCTATCGTTGCTCGTTTTGGCGACCATCCACGCCTACATGGTTCAAGTTTTCGTCAAAGTCGTGACCCTAGTCGTCGGTCTTGGCATGATCCATGGTTTGATCGTACTCCCTATCGTCTACGGTGCCCTAAACTTCAACAAATCCGGCAAAGGAGGCCGAAAAGACAAAATCGCTCCGATCACCTTCAGCACCACTGGCGGAAAGCATTCCATCGCCATAACTACATCGAATGCTGATATCAGCAAAGCCGAAGAAGCCGGCGTTGTCGAGCATCGGCGATCGGATTCAACCCGAGGCTAGGCTAGTCCCACCATATAAACGTCATCCTAATATGTGTATATTCGTTGTGCCATTGTTCATTGTTCGTTATTATCCCTCCCTGTCCGCGCACTTAAAACTTTAATTTAGTCAATCAACCACCCTGTCTTTCAGCATAGTCCCTGGTTCCAGGAAACACGCTTCTCAACCGGTTTGGATTTTTGTCTGCGCAAACCGCAATCTAATTTTTTCACATGCTAATATCCTCGAAAAATTTGTCACATCTCAATCCAAAATTGCCAATATTTACAGTAGTAACCATACAAATTATCTACCATCTTGCCGTATAGCTCCAGGATATCTATTCCTTGTATTTTTCTCAATGAGAACTTTTATACTTAAATTTTATGTTAAAATATATAAAAACCACACACTTTTTATATATTTTTTAAAGTGCAATTAGCGCATTTGTGTACATGTGCACTACCAAGATGCGTGTATGTTTAATTGTCTGTTATTATATGTGAAAGTCACGAGATTCAATGATTCAATAAAATATGTAAGCCTTGAAAGTGAGTTGAGGGGAAAGATTGTGACTTTTGAGAAGGTAAACATCGTAAATGGTGATGCTGGGGATGGTAGAGGGGAGCGGTGATGTAACGGGTCGGATGGACAGGGGTTATGGAGAGGAAAAGCTGAGGAAAAGGTGGTTTTGGACGGGAAGAAGCTGACTCGGTTTGCACTTTGACGTTTTTTTAGGATGCGCACGCGATAAATGGACGCAACTTTCGCCACGAATGAGGCTCTCGTTTTCGAATCGTCCTGTCTGGGCTGTTTTTTAGAGCCGCGTAAAAGTGTTCACGTTCGTGCTCATCTTTGATGTCCGTTTCGACTATTTGCACCTGCTTTCCCCTTGCATGGTGGGCAATCTGCCTCGCGAGGTGGTCAGACCTGTGCGATTGACGAAATCGGTGGATGCGAGCCAAATCATCGTCTTTGAGATGCATCCGGTTAGATCGTGTTTACTTGGAAATGTGCGCGTGATTCTTGTTCATATCCGTGTCTTTGTCGAGCTTAACTTCCATCTTGGGCATGCCCGATGGCAGCTGCTTCCCCGCACTTTTAAATTTTGCGAAAGCTTCTGCCAAAATTTCAAAATCACCCCTTTTCAGACCCTCCCCTCATTCCCCCCAAACAATGTCAGCGGGTACGGGGGCTACTGCCATCAGCCCCTCAGGAAATGATTACTCCGAGCTCTGTAAAAAGGCCGTCGAAAGCACGTTGAACAATCGGGCCCTCGTGAACAAGACGAATGAACTCGGACTTCTCATCTATGGCGACGTGCCCCTGGACCAATTGGCGGAATTCTTCGTCGCCCTGATCGAATTCACGCGGAATGACCCCAAATATCAGACTCTGAGGATCAAAAACGACCTTAACATTACTCACGCTGTAGTACAGGTAAGATTTTTATATATAATTTAAACTATTTTGTCATCATTTTGTCGAAATTTGAATGTTTTCAGGCATTCCTGGCATGGAGGCTCTCACTTCGGTACTCAAAGAAGCCCAAAGCCCCCGAAAACGAAAAAGAAGAAACATCACAGGAAACATCGGCGCCGTCATTGGAAACGTCTGTACAGTCGCTGGATACAAGCGAGATTGAGGAGGAGTTGGGTTATGAAAATGAGCCTGAAGCGCCTGTTGTCGACGTGCCGAATGTGAGTTTTTGCCTTTTTTTGAACGTTTATATTGAAACAAGTCATTCCAGGTCACAAATGCATTCTCCAAAGAAGACCGCAAGCTCATCATCTCCAAAATCGCTTCCATGGATTTCCCTTTAAAACTGAAGATGCTCCTTTTCGCCATCAAAGCCCTGGATCCACCCGTCAGTGAAGTCATCGAAATCGTAAAGGATTTGACGGACAAGGGCCAAGTAAGCTACTCGACTTTGAATCTGTTTCTCAGCGAACCTCGCGTGAACTCGGAACGACTATGGCCGGAAATTGTGCCCCAGGCGATCCTCCTTGGCACGATTACCGCGGAACAGATCGAACGATACGCGACCCGGTTGGGGGAGGGTGATCGGAAGCGCTTGAAGGAGAACATTGAAGACACGGAGCGGTGGGCCATGCGGAAAGAGTTTCACAGTGAAGCGTTTGCACGGTTAACGCATCGAGATGGGCCGCCGGATCCGCCATTCGATGTGTACCGGAACAATGTGATACAGTTGATGAATGGCTTGAGACATCGTAAGTTGATTCCAGCTTAAATTTTAAAAAGTTAAAGTGTATGCTTTCAGGAGATAACACTAAAGTCGTCATCGAAAACGGTCAAGCCATCGGCGTCTTCCGAGCATGTGTCGAGAAGAGAATCAAAGGCGAAACCAACGATGAACAACTCATCGATTTGATAGCTTACATATTGAAGTATCGCCCGAACCTGAAGAATGCCATCGTCGCCCAACTAGGAAAGTCGAACCAGCAGCATTTGATAAATCTTGTCCGTAACCATGATCCACGCAACCCTCGAAAGAACATCACCCCCCACGGCAATGACGTCGATTTGCATTCTGCCCGTGAAGGCTGTCTCGCCCTCCCGCAAAAGATCTCCGTCACCGTGATCGACAAGTTGCCGCAGTTGAAGATATTGTGCCACGCTTTAGATAAGGCCGCCGAAAGCGATTACCCATTTGTTGGCCTCGATGCGGAGTGGAGCCCGTTCAATGCCCGATCTGGCGCGTCTGTACTTCAAGTCGGCCTACACGACAGTGTCTACATCGTTGATCTCGATACGCTGAGAAATGGCTCCAAGTCGAAAGATATCCCGGAAATCATCGTCTTCTTCAAGAAGCTGTTCGGCAATCCGAAACTCTACAAGATAGGATTCTCCTTCGGTGAAGATCTGACCCAACTTCGAAGTACTTCGCCCAATTGCACGGATTTGTATCATCCCGTGAGTCTCGTCTGCATACAGAGCGTCTTCTTCGATCTCGTCGACAAGGCCCATGACACCATTGGCAATGAGTTGAGCGGCCTCTTGGCACCGTCAACAGAAGGATTCGTACCCTGTGATCAAATCGCGATCCTGGAAGCCCAACTGAAGGATCCCAACTTCTTCACGCAGGACATCTTCCGCACCCGGGACAAGCTCCAGAACTTACTCGCCGAATACAAGGAGCGGGATATCATCCGACTCAGCGAGAAGCATGAAGACATCCTCAGCAAAGACATCAAGCGCATGGGACTGTCTGCCGTCTGCGCACGGGTGCTCGGGAAGCCGTTGGATAAGAGTGAGCAGTGCTCGGTTTGGGATCGACGGCCGTTGAGAAAGTCACAGGTAAGCTGATTTCGACTCACTTCCCGATTCTAAGTCAAACCGTTTTCAGCTCCGCTATGCATCCCTCGACGCCTACTGTCTCCTGATGATCCTGGACAAGTTCAAGGACTTCTGCGCGGCCAAAAACATTAACCTTAACGAGATTCTGGACAAGCAACCCAAGTATTCCTGTCCGTATCCCCTGTTTTTCAGTCCACCGAAGATTTAGAGCGGTTCGAAATACACTCACTTATCATTCACATATTGTTAAATCTTTATATATACATTGCACAGTTTGAGAAGAATGGCAAGAAAGGTTATCTAACTTATTATTATGGCAGAATGTTCGTCATTTCAAGGCACATGAATTCCATCTAAGCGAGTTATCTGTCGAAGGCTTACCCGTAGTTACAACAGCATGAGTGACACAATGTGAATGGTTGATGAGCGGAGGATAATGATTACGAATAGCTGATACGTGAGTGAAGTAGGGACAATCTGGGTACTTGTTTTGATTGCCAGTGGTTAGTAGGGTTAC
The DNA here is from genome assembly GCA_000341325.1 of Panagrellus redivivus. NCBI lineage: Eukaryota > Metazoa > Nematoda > Chromadorea > Rhabditida > Panagrolaimidae > Panagrellus > Panagrellus redivivus. Next base: position 264,959 of record KB455514.1, on the reverse strand, counting down.
AGTTTCATGGAAGTTCGAAGCGATGTTGAAACCGGTGTCGAGGAGGGATTCATCGAGTTGCGACGACGGAAAGTCGCTATCAATGACGAAGAGCAGGCATTGCGACGTGTAGGCGGTGAGCGTGGACGAAAAGGTTGAAGCGATGGAGTTGGTCGTTGCGAGGCGGATGGGGAGTGGATTCGAGGGGACGACGAACTCTGAAATTGGGTACTGTAGGTGTTACGGTAGTGGCACGAACCCGTGAAAATGTGTCGAATATTGCGTTCCGTGACGACGATGATGGCAGAAGCATTGGTCGGAGTGTAAAGCAAGAAACGGAGGAGCCATTTTAACTTGATTTCGTCGGTGTCGTAGTGATGGGTGACCACAGCGACAAAGTTGTTGCAGACAGCCTTTTCAGGGGGTTCGGAGAAGACTGATTTGGGAAGAGCCGTTCGGGGGACCATCAATCTGTTTTCCAGGAGCGTCATGGTTGATTTTACCATTCTCGGGAGGGTGCCGTAGTACTCGGTGAAGATTAGTTTTCCGAATTTGCGCATTTCTTCGATAGTGCCATCATCGACTGCCGACAACTTGGACAGGGCGAACTTGATATTCGTCGGTGAAAATGTAAAAGCTGCTTTCGACCAATCAATGAAATCAAAATCAAATGGCAGCAGGATCGTGTCCGAAATGACGACCGGAATGGCACCCGCATTCAACGCATCAGCCAGAACCACATCGAAGCCGACAACATGCTCGGAGATCACGACAAAAACGACGGTTTCCAAACATTGGGGGTATTCGACTTCCTTGCCATCGATGCAAAATGACGAATCGAAGCATTGGGTCAATACTTTGACGGTATCTGGATCATAGTCACGGAGAGAGGCTTCAAAGCCTGGTGATGCGTTTGGATTCAGGCCAAATGGCAGTGGAAGCAAGATTCTCGCACGTGATGGGCGTCTTTGCGGTGGAAATTGATGGGATGATAGCAGAAACGGGGGTGATACGATGTCGTAGTATGGTCGAAAGGTAGATCGGAGGTGGTTAGAACTGAAATTTCGAAAATTATTACTGTAAAAAGTAAAGAAAATCCATACCTGATAACAATGGCATCCCCAAAAACAGCCGGACTACCAAAAAACGAAAACACGAACATATTCGGTTTATTTGGAAACTGACTCGCCGCCGTGTCGATAGACAATTTCGCTGCTTTGATGTTTTTGAAGCGACCAATTGACAGTGTATCAATGCCAGGGTAGATCAGACACGCATTTCTGAAGTTCGAAGTCGCGCAGATGCTGTTTGAAAGGATTCGACGTATTCTGAGGAATTCGGTGCTGGGTTTTGGGGATAGTTGTTCGCCGTCCTGGAAATCCTAACATTAAAAAGGTCTTAAAAGTTAAAACAAACCTCTGTAAAAACATCTATCAATGGCTGCACATAGACTTTGAGATCCCTCCCACTCGTTACACATTTCCGAAGATTTAAACACGTGTGAATTGTACATTGGCTCGCATTCCTCGAATCTGTAGTAAACTTCGTCGAAACGGCTACATTAAGTGATGTTTGGCCGGCCCGATAGCGACGCCATGACCAAAGTATGAACCCGAGAAACACGAACCCGAGCAGGGGTCGGAGAAAACGACTACCGAACCTCATCCATTAAAGACTGTCTAAAATGTCAAAAATGAAAAATAAGACAGTAAAGGGATTCAGAAAATTAGAAATGAGACTCAAACTCCGATTTTCAATACATGAAGACAACTTCGACACACGTTTTTATCAATCCTAAAAGTACTCTGTACACATCTTTGATCGCCAATCAGTTTAAAGGGGGCACTAATTTGAGTTTTTAACGGTACAAATCAAAGGGAAAACTAAATTTAGACACAGGATGTTTCAGTTGGCCTTGGCAGCGAGGACTTCGTTCCTGAATTTGACGATGCAAGAATCGTAGGGTGCCTTTAGCGCTTGGCAGTTGAGGGCTTTTCCTTTGTTTTTGGCCAGGCAGGCGACGAGTTCCTGTAATTGGACAATGAAAGCTATTCTTAGAAGAGATGGAAGCCCTACCTTCTCATTGGCTTCACAAACGTTTTCACGTTGATAGTTGAAGAACTGCTTCTCGACACGTTGGACGGTTTCCTCAAAAACGCGCTTCTTCTCCTCGATGTCTTCGAGCGTTTCACCCGGTGGCGGTGGCAGGGCTCCGGTGACGTTTCGTCGTTGCAGGGCAGACAGATTCTGCATTTGCTCGCGAAGTTTGGCGTTTTCTTCGCGTTCTTGGTCGAGTTGCGATCTGAAAAGGGTGTTTTTATATATATTTTGAGTTGATAGAAAGAAAACTCACTTTAAAGCAGTGACTTGACCATGATCCGCACCACCAACTCGCTTGACAACATTGTCAGACACGCCGACAGCCTTGTACGCTTCGGGGATCTCGGTCCGGTCGATCTTGACGACCTTCGGCTTGTTGTCCGATGGTTTACTCTCGCCAGCACCCATCTGAAAGGGAGGATGTATAATGACATGATGGGAAGCTATATGAGGGGCGTGAATCACGATCGGGAATGGTTAGCGGTTGGAAAGTTGCAAGCTTGCGGTTTGCCAGCGGCGTGCAACATTTGTTCACGCAGAAAAAAAAACATCATTGCGATTTTTTCTTTTTCGTTATAAGACCCCATAATGCGCACGCACTCAAATTAACGCACTTTCATTGCAACGACGACTTTTGTCCCTTCCCTGTCTGTGCATGCATGCTTCCACACTGCCTTCTCGATGTTTCTTCCGGCTCGTTTCAACATTAACCCCCATTGCCTGCCTCTCCGTGTCCGATTTAGCTTCCTTCCCCCTCCGGCATCTACTTTTCTTTATTAACTTTCTGCCTCTTGCCGTCCCTCCGCCCTTTGGGATGCTAACCAACTCCTTGCTCGCCACTACCACCAAAAATTGCTATAATACCTTTTCCCATTTTCTGCCAGAAACTGTCTAAAAACGACTTCCCTTCGTGGTTTTTACCTAATACCTGCTAAAGTATATATTTACCTTTTTTCAGTAACAAATTCAATTCCCATAATGGCCCCTGAGAGAATACATGGCACGATTCCCGAGGAGGAAAGGGTAAGTTTCTTGGAAACATGTTGATTTATATATATTTTTACTAATCTAATTTGTAGACACCGGTTCACACATTCTTGGAGAACGTTATAACTCGAAATGTCATCGAACAGACTATTAATGACACGTGTAATCGGATTTGTGTGCTTTGCGAGGATACGGAGAACGATCGCGACGAGGGTGAATCGCAGCTTCTTGATTTTGCTGAAGAAATTCCGGAACACGCAGCTGGGGATCATGCTTTGACGTTTTTCAAGCGGGGTGGTGTTCACTGTATCAATGCGGCTATGGTAGGTCTTTTACGTCATTTTTGAACAAACATCCAATTACATTTTGATATTTCCTTTTCGGCATTGTATTTTTCACACTAATGAACCCCCTTGAGTCTACTTAGCCTTCAGTTTCTCTAAACAGCCAATTTGCCTTGTTCTTTGTATCCTTTTCACACCATAATTGTATTTATTCCCATCGGAAATGGGTACAAATGCGCTCTTTTGTACCATAATGTTGTATTTTGAACGAAATCTTTTCAGAAACACCCATCAAATGCTGTCCGTGCCGCTTATGTTGGTCTCATCGGAGACCTTGCTCAAAATAATGAACCCGTTCAAAACTTCCTGTTTGCGGAAACAAGCTATTTGGCCCAGTTTCTGGACCTCTTGAAAAATGAACACTTGCCAGCGGTATGTATGTTTGACATTTCCGCTTACGCAGACAGCTAGCAAAAAAGCAAGCATCATTAGCTTAATTTAATTCCTTCTCCTCTTTGCAGCCGTACCAATGCAAACTTCTCGGTGCAGTGTCGTCAATGGTGCGTGGTAACCCTGTTCCGAAGCGTGCTTTCCTCGATAAACATGCTGGAATTGAGACGCTGAAGGCAGTTTTTGACCGGGCTTTCGACGAAGACGAATACAGGGTCGCGGGACGAGCTTCACTGGTGCTTTGCAACATTTACTTGGATACATTGGGTGGGCATGAGAATTTGACGGTGAAACAGAAGAAGGCCGATAAGAAGCACATTGGATCGGTGGTGGAAGCAGTTTATGCGTCCATGCAGGAAAAGGCTGATTTGTATGAAGAGCATATCCAGTATTACAATGACCACAGGCAATGATGCTCGTATGTTTTGATTTTACTTTTTACTCAGCGAATTGCCGAACTTTGACATTCTATCCATCTTTGAGTTGTTGCTCATACCAGTGATCTGATCTTTTCCCATTCAAATTGTACGAAACCCCACCCACGTCTTTTCCGTCCGACGTTGGATTGTGTAAGCTAAAATGTCGAAAGTTTGCGTTTTCCTTTCGTTTTGATTTTACTTTCCGACGCTTTTAATCAATGAATAAACTAAATTTATGTTAAGTAAACGTTGCGATGTTTCCGTACTTGCAAAATGCAAATAGCCTTGGGCGACATTGAAAAAAGGTGTGACTAACCTATCCCTGTTTGAGCTACTGAATAGAAAGGATCAACAAACACGCGCCATCGGGTAATAAAATCTAGCCCTTTTCACGGGATGCTGTAAAAAGGGGTCTCCGACAGGCCGTTTTGACAGTCCCATCCGATCCGACTGACGGTCGACCATGGCATCGATGTTGTACCGAATCGCTCTTTTCGCTGTTTTGTGTATCATTTTAGACGAAGTCCATGCTGCCCGAAATGCCAACCAAAAATTAAAAGTGTGTTGTGCTCGGCAAAAGAATGCGGATAAGGGTTGTAAGCGGAAGTTTTGTGACTTTGAGAAGTTTAGTCAGGACAATGTGAGTTCGATTTTAACTAAATAGCTTTAAATAAGGCGGAAGCACAACCGGAACCGCAGGCCCGCTAAGCTTGCTACAACCTGACTGATTTATTTGACTGTTTCACTCGGTGCGGCCCTGATAAGCAATCAGGATACGACTCGGAATAACAGACAACAAACTGTAGTACTTCTAAAATCGAATTAAGCAGAACACCAAACTACGGTGTTGGTTCTATCAACTGGGCGCTATGAATATGACGACTTTTCAGGTGCTAACCTTCCTCAACACATGCACCCCCAAGGGCAATACCGTCTCTGACATGTGGGCCTGTGCCACGAGCAATGTTGACCATACGGCTTGTTGCAAGAAAAAGTAAGCAAAACATTTCCACGGCCCTTTTTTAGAATCTTAGTAAACACCAACTCGCAGAAATCCCCTTGAAAAACAACCCCCAAAACCCGGATTAAGGCATAAAAATGAAGTCCTTTAAAAGTTTATCAAAGACAAAGGCGATAATTTGTCAAATTATCAGCTTACAAAGCGTTTTACAATTTCATTTTCAGCAAAGTAATCAAAGCCTGCATGCCATACTGCAAAGCGAATGACCCGCCGCCAACGGATTACCTCAAGCACCTGTTTTGTCTTCAAGCCTTTAATCCCATTCGGAACTGCTTCCGGGAGCATCTGGAGAAACATCCAAACATCTTTGGCGACAATTAAGACTACAGTTTGCAATTTAATGGAAGGGGGAAGCTTTTTACACCGTGATTATGGACTTATCTGGGCTTTGTGAAAGCTGTTGCAATAAATTGTCTTTCAATTGATATAAAAAGTGGATAATGCGATTAGGTGATGTGAAGGAAAGATGAAAATGAGAAAACCAAGACATTCGTTGCGGGACTTGAGAGTGCGCACGCGCTCGCCAATTTTCCATTCGAGACAAAACTCACAAAACTTTTGCCAATATCAAAACAGTGAAAACAAACCAGTTCATGCACCAATGCCCCAAACTTATAAGCCGAAAGCAAAGACCAATTTGTTTCAATTGATGAAACATGTAAGCACACATCATGCAGCTAATCCCTCCCCTGATAAGTTCGACCGAAAAGCTCAAAACACAGGGAAGTTCTTTGGCGACAAATAGGAACAAACGCGAGTATCCCTTCGGTTCCGCTAAGCTCAATCCGGAACCAACCAGAGTTTAACTGATAACATGATCAGCATCAATAATTTACACTTTATCACCACATGACGTTATCTATGAGCTTCCATTGGTGGAGGGGTATATAAAGGAACGCGAAATGGAGAGGGGTCCACGGTACTGTAATTAGTCGTATCACGATGAACACGTTGACTTTGTTTGCCCTGGTAGGCCTTGTGGCCGCCACTTTGGCTATGCCATTAGATGTTGTAAGTTTGGATTGGCCTTCTGAAGTTATGACCTTATTTTGGGGTTTTTCAGCTCCCGAACCACCAAAACGCCGATTGCGACCTGTGCCGACGCATCGTCGGAGTCGCTGAACGCCACATCCACGGTGGTAACATCACCCAGGATGCGTTGAAGCGCGAACTCGACCATGAATGCGTCCAATTCACGCATACCCATGGCCAGGAGACCGCTAAGCAGTGCGCTCAATACGTTAACAGCCACATCGCTCAGATCTACACTGACATCAGCGCTGGCAAGACCCCCCAAGCCGTCTGTGTCGATGTTCAGCTTTGCACTTCCTTTGCTTCTGATGCCATCGAAGTCCTGCCCGATCATGACCCCTGCCAGACTTGCAGCTTCATCGTCGGCCGTGCTGAGCACCACTTCCGCCGTAATGAGACCGTCCAGCAGCTTCAGGGTCGTCTTGACCGTGAATGCGAACAACTTGGTCACCTTCAAGGTCAACAAGCCGCTGAGCATTGCAAGACCATCCTCGACGGCCACATCCAGATCATCTACACCGACATCGAAGCCGGCAAGCGCCCTCATCAGATCTGCATCGACATCGGAGAGTGCGCCGCTCAGCCTAGCCGTGCCCCGGAAGACGAGATCGAAGTCCTCCCTGACCATCCCCACGACCCGTGCCACACCTGCAGCTTCATCGTCGGTCGTGCTGAACACCACTTCCGCCGCAATGAGACCGTTCAACAGCTCCAGGCCCAACTCGACCGTGAATGCGACCAGCTCGGCCACTTCCAAGGCCAATAAGCCGCTGCCCACTGCAAGCAGATCCTCGACAGCCACATCCAGATCATCTACAACGACATCGAAGCCGGCAAGCGCCCTCATCAGATCTGCATCGACATCGGAGAATGCAACGTTGCCACCACCCCCTCCGCTGCCGCTGAAGAGGAAGAGCTCCCCACCCATCACGCCAATGCTTGCCGCATCTGCGAGCACATCATCGGAGAAGCCGAGCACCACATCCACAACCGCAACGTCACTGATAAGGCTCGTCTGTTGCGCGAGTTGGAGCACGAATGCATCCGTATCGACCACCAATTCGGTGATGGAGCTACCGTCGCTTGCCTTAACATTGTTCAAGCAGATATTAACACTATCTACAATGACATCAGCAACCATGCTCGCCCTCACCAAGTGTGTATCGACATCGGAGAATGCACAGCTAGCACTGGTATTCCCCCGAGCGGTGGTCCGTTTGACGAAGAACTTTCTCATTGAGCTTAAATTTGTTTGAAAAGTTAAATTTAAATGTTTGGTAAATAAACATGAACTGATCAATTTTGTGGAAAACTGCATTTGGAAAAATAATTTAAAGACAGAACTGACTGTCTGATGAAATGAGAAACTGAGTGAAGCAATTAAAAAACTGCTTATTAGGGTAACGCACATCCGAGATCGTGAATGCCCTCGGATAAGATAGGTAAAACTGGATTTGAAAAGTACAAAAACAGAAAAATATCCAAAACGAAAACAACCGTTAGGATTTATAAAAAACAACCATTATAAAAAACAAATTTATGACAGAGCGTCGTAACAGGAATATTAACAACAACGTCAAATTTACTCATCAATAGTCTGTTCCGAGTGCTTGCCCTTAAGAACGCCAGTGATGAGAGCACGGCCGGCGGCCTTACGCTCCAACAGGTTCTTGCGGTCAGCATCAAGCTTCAACTTAACAACGGTAACCTTAGAGGGGTGGACACCAACGTGGACGGTGGCGCCGTTGGCCTTCTCGCGGGTGATCTTGTCAATGTGGATGACGAACTTCTTGCGGTACACGCGGAGAACACGGCCGCTGTTGCCCTTGAAGTGGCCGCGGGCGACTTGGACCTCATCATCAACTCTGAAAATTGTTCAATAAGTTTGGTCCAGATACGTTGAAATTCGTAGCTCACCGGATCGGGATGGAACGGACGTTGTGCTTGGTGCGAAGTTCCTTGGAAAGAGGGGCCGAGAGGATCTTTCTGCGGATGTGCGACGGCGCGGTGAAGTGACGCTTACGCGACTTGCGCGACGAAGACGAAACAAACGGGTTGATCTTCACCATGTTTGGGACCCTGTAAGCTAAGATTTCAAGATGGAAGCCAAAAACGACGAAACACGGTTTGTTAAAATGGGAATGGGGAGGAAAAATATATAAAACGCGCAAACTAGTACAGAGTGAATATCCAAGTGTGTGTCGGTGACAAGTAAAATCGGTCAAAACTCGTCCAAAACCGGGTTAAAGTCACACTAAATCGACTGGAAAAGCATCTAGGACGTGGCGCGAAGCATCCTGTGGCAAAAAACGGTAGAAATAGGCACAAATTACGTGTAAAATTAACGTAAGAGGGTTCAAAAAAGGGAAAACGAGTGCGTCGCGGCTGCGAAAAGAGGACAGCACGCGCTACGGTGGCTGCATTCGCTTCGCGGTGGGAACCCTTGAGCAGCTGCGTGCGCATTTATTGGGCGCTGTGCTCGGTTGTTTGGCGATTTGTGGACCGCCGCGATGTCGAACGCGTCTGTGATCAGCCCTGAACGGCGTATTGAATTTAACGCTTTTGACGTTGATGCTTGGAATTTGTTGTTGAGAGAGTCTTCGGTGAGTTGTTAGCTTGGTTATTGGAGAGTTTTGATGTCTGAAAATGGTTTTGACGTTCAAATTTCGTAAAAGCTTTTGGACTTTCTAAAATCCTCGGAAAACGACTTTCTTTCCATATAACTTTCTTAATACACGCTTAGTAACCTTCTAACTGGTCATTTAAGATCACTTTTGGATAAAGTTTTCAGTCAACCAACAGCCAAATTCCAAAAAGACAGCTTGTATAAAAAGTATATATAATTTCAGGCCCGACCCATCGACACAGCCCGGATATTCTACGAAAAGCTCGTCACACAGTTCCCCAATGCCGGTCGCTACTGGAAAGCTTACATCGAGCATGAATTACGGGCAAAGAACTATGACAAAGCTGAAGCTGTAAGTCGAACACCTTAGCTTCATTACCATTTTACGTCTAACTTTTAGCTCTTTGAACGATGCATCTTCCAAGTCCTCCACATCGATCTCTGGAAGTCCTACCTCCATTACCTGAAGCTTTCCAAGGGCCATATCATCAGCATGCGCGAGAAGGTTGCTGATGCTTTCGAACTTGCGATTGATCGCGTCGGACATGACATTCAAGCTGCCCAGATCTACCAGGACTATATCCAGTTTTTGACTGATGTGTAAGCTAACTTTCCTATCATACTTACCATCATTTTACGGCGGTAACTTTCAGCGAAGCCCAAGGCCAATACGCCGAAAACCAAAAGGTCTCCGCCATCCGTAAAGTCTATCTCCGCGCCGTGGCGACACCAATGCTCAACATTGAAACCATCTGGCAAGCGTACTGCGATTTTGAAAAGGTTAGTCTCCATGTTCTTCCGTCTGCGGATAATGATGTCAGAAATGATCAGCACTTTTCATTATTTTTGAATAGGATCGCTCAAATTTGTAGTTATAATTGTAAAGAATTGTGTATCTTGTTGGTATTTCAGTCAGTAAACATTAATCTTGCGGAAAAATTGGTGGCAGACCGGGTGAAGGACTATCAACACGTGAAAAAGGTCTTAAAACAGATGGAACTACTCATGCAAGGCATCAATAGACAGGCGATATCAGTGCCGCCCCGAGGCACCCAAGCCGAACAGAAGCAAATCGATCTTTGGCGCAAGTTGATCGTGTTTGAAAAGTCGAATCCGTTGCGATCGGATGAAGTGGGATTGAAGGCGAAGCGAGGTTGGGTTGATTTGAGCGTTTTTGGAGGCTAATATTGGTTTTTAGTGATCTACACGTACGACCAAGCCCTGCTCTCCCTCGGCTACCATGCAGATATTTGGTATGAAAGTGCAGTCTACCACGAGAAGATCGTCGCTGAACTCCGTGAACGCGGCGATATGAAGACGGCTGAGACGATTGAACGTGAAACGAGCAAGCTGTACAGTCGTGCGACGTCGGGATTGATGAGAAACACGCCGTTGATCCACTTTGCGCATGCGGATTTCGAGGAATCTAAGGGTCGGTATGATATAGCGACGAAGATTTATGACGATCTGATCGAATCTAATGATGATCCAACCCTCGTAAGTCACATTTTTATCAGTTTTTAAACCGTTAAATTGCCAATTTCCAGGCCTATATCATGCTCATGAACTTCATCCGTCGAATCAAGGGCGTCCGCGCAGCCAGGAAGGTCTTCGAACGCGCTCGCGGCGACAAACGAAGCAAATTCCACATCTACATCGCTGGGGCCATGATGGAGTTCCATTGCATCAAGGATTCGAACATTGCTCAAAAGATTTTCGACTACGGTTTGAAGAAGTACGGTAATGTCCCGGAATTTGCGACCGCCTATATCGATTTCCTGTATCATGTCAACGATGAAAATAACACGAGGGGTGTGATTGAACGGTTACTTGAGTCTCCGGATATCAGTAATGAGCTTAAAATGTGAGTTTAGCCTTTTCAAGCTTAGCTTAATGTCAACTTTGTCCATTTTAGCGAAATGTGGGACCGCTACCTCGACCTTGAAACCCAAGTTGGCGACGCTGCCTCCCTCCGAAAGGTCGACCACGCTCGAAGGCAAGCCTTGAATGAAGCCTACGATGACCGGCAAGCATTATTCCTGGTGGATCGGTTCAAGTTTCTGAATTTGTGGCCATGTTCGGAGGATCAGATGAAATTGATGGGCTATAATGTGGGTTTTTCTTTGCTTTTATAGATCTTTTACGGTCTATTATGCCATTTCCAGAAGATAAGCCGCCTTTCCTCAACAACCGGTGGCCCAACCACCTCAACCCAAGGCCATTTCATGAGCCAAGGCCTCCTTCGAACCACTCAACAGGTCAATCTCGAGATCAGCGGCTTCCCTCGTCCCGATACTAATCAAATGCTCGCCTTCAAACCGGCTTCACGTGCGACACCGTCAACTCATCCCGTCTCTGGTGGTGTTTTCCCGGCTCCGCGATCTGTGTCCTTCATGTTGCAACGACTACCGCCTCCGGACAGCTTCTGTGGACCGTTTGTTGATCACAACATTCTGATGGACGCGTTGAAGAACTTTACCCGTGAACGTAAGCCTTTTTTCACACTTTCCAGCATAAATCAATCCTTTCCAGCCCCCAAAGCCAACTACAAAGCCTCCGTCGACGTAAACGACTCCATCGGCAAGTACAAAGTGGCCGATTTGAAGCGCGAATTCCAACAACTCGTCACAACGACGACAGATCCTGCCGTGGCAAGTTTACTTTTGGCTTTTGACAGTTGATTGAACCAATAATTACGCATTGTTTTCGATTTCAGCTATACGCGTCAGAGGAGTACCGTAAGCAGCGGAAGCGACGTCACGGCGCGGCCGGCGGCCCGAATGATTCCGACTCCGAGGACGAAAACACCAATGGAACAGCGGCCGAGGCTACTGGGGACGTTTTCAAGCGTCTGATGAACGCTAAAGTCAAAGCGAAGGAGCAAATGCAGACCTAATTGGCATTTTTAATGAATGAATTGCAAACTTAAATTATTTTTTATCTGTCTTTTGGATGCTTTTTGTTAACACTGTCGAATTTTTGTGTGATTTAAGTTATTTAAATGAATATAAATAGCTAATTGAAGTTTGGAGTTGGATAGAAAGTTGGATTGGAACAAGTTTGAGCGTAAAAACAGCTAAGAGCAGGTAGCTCGAGAGTGACAGGGGCCAATCTCGGGGCTGTGTTTGCCAATTGGATTCGGGCACGAAGTAGGTATGTGCACATTGTTGCCCTTCCTCGGATTAAGCCGCCGGCTCGTCTGAACTGTTTGCCGACCTGACTGCTGCCATCTTTGGTCTCGGCCATCGAAGATCATTCGGCTACTGCCGTCGACAGTTGACATCGGGTGACGGCTGACGGGGACAGTCATCGAAGAGCTTACCGGTCACTTTTTGGTTGGGCTATATCCGGTCAACCCAAGGGTCACTTTGCGCGTAAATTGATGGCTCATAAGTCGTTTGGTTTGACATTTTGCACCAAGTTAGCCAATTTTGTTTATCCGTGACCACATTTTTTGCTAATTTTATCACTATTTTACCTATTATTATCAAAGTTGTCATTAGGTATGACACCAGTGCTGCTGGCAGCGCTCTGCCTAGCAGTCGGCACCCATGCCCTGGTCAACTATGGCATCGAGGGCGACACCTGTGATCGTAGCGACAGTAATTGGTATGCCGTCCATGGTTCGAGGCATCACTTCGTGTACTGTCACCCGAAACATGGAGTCTATGTGAGGGATCAATGTGCCGTGGTCAATGGCCAAAGGAAGGTGTTTGACACGAAATTACAACAATGTGTACTTCCGGATATGACTGTACCCATGTATACACCATTAAGTGAGTTTTTTTAACTATAGAAACTAGAATTTGACGTGTAAAAGATGCCATTTTAGTCAAAACGAAAAAGACTGCTATCCCTTTTCGGCGCCAAAAGCGAGCTATTGACAAGTTTTACGGTCAGTTTTTTGCAAAAAATTTAAAAAAAAACAAATTTGAGCTTTTTTTGAAAGATTATACAAAAAGCTTGACACTACTACGTTCATGACCGGTTGAAATGTAAAATTTACAGGTCAACTCTCAAAATGTTCAAACTCCCATCAGTGTTCCGACGACAGATGGTATTGTACCCGTAAAGGTCGCTGTGCCTGTAAGCGAGATCATGTCCAAATCGGCACCCAATGCTGGAAGAGTAAGTTTAACCCTGACAAAACCCAAATAAAACAAATCTTTCTTCAGAACTGACAGTAAACTCCGAAGAAGAATGCGTCTTCGACAAGCAATGCTCCGCAACTTGGCCAACTGCCCGATGCCTTCGTCGAAAGTGCTCCTGTCCATCGCCTCAAATGGCCGTCAGCACTTATCATGGGACTGTTTGTGCCGTTCCGGATAGCTGTCCAATGGGATTGCACACATCAGTCTTGCACAGGACTATCAATTGCCATTTGAAGGGTGGCTGCGGGGATGAAACGCAATTGGGGCATCTGTTTGATTGTATCAACTTTGGGGAGGGCGCGACTTCACTTTGCTGTCCTAATAAAGGTTTGTTTATCTTTTTTTGACTTTTTGAAGCTAAATTTGAAAGTATTTTTACAGCCTTTACCTGTATGCAACCAAAAATGCCTGGAAACGGCATCGGCCATTTCATGCGATACTATTACGACGCCCCATCAGACACTTGTCGGTCCTTCGTCTTCCGAGGTGGAAGCATGGTCAACACAAACGTCTTTCAAACTAAAGTCGACTGTGAATCCTACTGCCGAAGCGACTGCCCCGTCGGTCTTATGGAGCGTGGCGCCCGAGATGGCCCGATCTACTGCGAATCAGATGATGATTGTGGCGAACGCTATGGATGCACGAAGCGTGACATCCATGATCGTGGTGTTTGCTGTCCGCTTCCAGCCTGGATCTGCGGGGTTGAAGGTGGTCGCGAATATGCGCCCAATGAGCGAATCCGTTTGGAAGAATACGACGTCGGCGTGGCTCCAAAACACGTGACAGCCGTGTTCTACCCAGTCATACGGTACTACTACAGTGCCGCCGAAAAGCGATGTAAAGCGTTTATGTATCAGGGTGAAGGCGGAAACTTCAACCATTTCGAAACTCTTGAGCATTGTCAACAATTTTGTTCGCCGGTAACGTGTGGAAATGGTGATCGCGCTCTCATTTTGGAGGGAAAGACTGTAACTTGCTCGAGCGATGACCCGTGTGTGAATGGCTACGACTGTAAGCATGGTCTATGTTGTCCAAGAAAGGCTGACCTTTGCCAAGGTGGCTATGAACCCGCTTTTGAAGTCGATGATGAAGGCACTCCAAAAGGAAGACCACTAAATTGTGGCCATGATGCCGATTGTCCTGTACCGTATGTCTGTCAAATGGCAAATCAGATCTCCAGGGCGTCATCGCATCGGGGATATTGCTGTAAACGGGTGGAAGGGCCGAGATTGAGCGGTTTGAAGGGGTTCAAGATTCTGAAAACGAGCCCGACGACCATGTGGACGGTACCTTTTTCGACGACTCCAGTAGCCACGACGACGACCACAACTACCACCACCACTAAACCGACAACAACGACCACCACAACCACTCCAAAACCGACAACGACAACTACAGTACCCACTCCACAACCTCCAACCCCCCACGAACACAGTGTCACCATGAACGTCCTAGCATCCCCAGAACCCATGTTAATGTGTCCAGGCGGCCGTCTCCCACTCATCGACAAAATGGGTCGCTCCATTGTCTGTCGAATCACCGATGACGTCTCTGCCATGATGGAAGGCTGTGGAGGCTCTCGTGACCACCAATGTGCCTTCATGAGCGTCAATTCTACCATTGGCTTATGTTGCACGAAGCTGGTTTATGAACACAACCGTTGCACTGGTGGCAATCGACCCATGATCGATCCATTTTCGACTGGAGTTCGGCCATGCTCCCCCTTGAAGTATGATTCCTGTCCCGGGAAACGGTCCATCTGCGTCTTTGATGAACTTTATGGCGACTACCACTGTTGCCATCCCATCGATGAGCCTCCAATCTTTGAACCTGCAGTGGAGCCTGAACCGATTGGAGTGACGGCGAAGCCTGTTTTGCGGAACAATATTAGAGAAAAAACGACTACAGTAGCCTCGACTTCGACGGTGAAACCGACTACGACGACGACAATGCATCCATCAACGCATTTGGCTAGCTTAACTTCGAGAATCCCGACAACTTTGACCTCGAGGATGCCATTCACGATGACTGGGAGCACTCGGATTCCGTCGACGATACCTTCAACCTTGCCTTTGACTATTCCGACATCGGTTGAATCAACGACGACGTCGACAACAACCACGACGACAACAGAAGCTACCACTACCTATGCACCCGAGAGTCAATCTGGCTGCCTCGCCGGTCAGGACACCTTCCAGGACCCTCTCGGCAACACAGCTCTCGAATGCAACCCCAACGTGATTGGTACTTGTCCACCTGGGTTCGGATGTCACAAATCACACTCCAAAAACGCACATCTCTGCTGTGGTATCTCATCCATGTGCCCCCGCAACTCTGCTGCCTTCATAAATCCCGTTTCACAGTCACCTGTGCCGTGTAGCCAGGCTTCTGGTTGTCCGCCCTCGTTTTTCTGCTACAAATCCACCTATGTTGATGCATCTGATGCCGGAATTTGCTGCAGTGAGGACCCAGTGGCTGCATTGTGCGATCATGGCACCGCTTTGATGAATCATGAAGGTCGGGCTTCGAGGTGCAATGCGGATTCGCTTTCACCATGTCCACGAGGGTATGCCTGTCTGACGCGATTCAACATTAGCATCTGTTGCCCTTCTATTGAGAATGTCTGTGCCCAACCACTTCACAACGGCCTTGTCTGTGAAGAATCGCCGCCCCAGGCAGCCTACTACTTCGATATTCAAAGCAAAGCGTGCCAAAGTTTTGTGTATTCCGGCTGTTCTGGCAATGATAATCGGTTCGAGAATCTGGCAACATGCCAAGAATACTGTAAGTTATCTGCAGTCTGTGCCGTTGGGTCGCCGCTGATTCAAGTCAATGGAGAGCTGGCTACATGCACGGAAGATACGTCCTGTCTGGCCGGGTATGAATGCGTTTTCACTGTCGAGGGTAACTACTGCTGCCCGAAGCCGGAAATGACGTGCAGTCTGCCTCGCGATCCGGGGACCCAATGCGGTGCCAGTGATTCTGTTCATTCAACTACGGCTTTGCTTTGGCACTTTTCGCCGTCCGATTCCGCCTGCACCCCCTTCGAGTACCGTGGCTGCGGCGGCAATTTCAACCGATTCTCGACCCAGCAACATTGCTCCATGAGCTGTCTTCACGCTCTATGCCCTTATGGACATCCTAAGATGAAAGACGGCTGGCTTGTCCACTGCTCGGAGAAAACAGCCTGCGCTTCTGGCTACCTCTGCACGACCCCCCGCTTTGGAGCCCCCAACGTATCCATCTGTTGCCCCAGGCCAGAAGCTATTTGTCTCCAACCTGAAGATAAGACGACGGACTGTTCAACTCCGCAATACCGATTCCGCTATGATCCAGCCATCGAACGCTGTATCCGCTTCGTTTATAGCGGCTGTGCCGGAAGTGCCAACAGTTTCTCCAGTTTGGAGGAATGCAACAAAGTCTGTCTCGTCGATACTACAGTATGCCCACGGGGAAGTGAGCTCTACATAGTTTCCGACTCCAAACGTGCCCTCAGCTGCTCTCCAATCGATGCCAACTGCCCACCAGGCTACAGATGCACGCCCAACAATTCCGATGATTTGCATTTCTGTTGTTCGGAGCCTCGATGCCCGAGTGGAAAGATGCCCATGATATCGCCCAATGGCACTGGAGTGAGTTGCCGGATCGACGCGAACCGCTTTGACAAGTGCCCCAATGACTTCTCATGCCAACAAACATCAAATGGCCGATCAATGTGCTGTCCAAAAGCCAAACCTGACGAAGCATGCCCATATCCGTCGAGACCGTTTGTTAGAACTCCAGATTCCCGCCCAATGCCATGCCAAGCTGGCTCTGGAGCTGATTGTCCCTTCGGATATGCGTGCCATTTTAACAAAGCTTTCAATGAACATTTCTGCTGCTCCGAAATCGGCACAGTTACCTCGAGACGAATCAGCGTGCCGACTTTGACTACCCGAATCACAAGGGACACGTGTACCGATGGAAGTGACCCTGCTGTGGATGAATTTGGAGCGGTTAGGGCATGTAATCCGTATTTGACGCTGTCTTGCCCAGAGGCGTATAGCTGTCAGTTTAACCCTATCATTGGCCGTTATCATTGCTGCCAAGATGAAACTTTTACTTCATCAACAAGTGATTCGACTTCCACTACAGTAACCAGCACTCCTGGATCGACATTATATCAACATGATGCATTTTCCCAGTTTTTTGACACGAAAGACGCATGCCCTGCGGGTATGAGTGTAAAACTCCATCCAAAAACTGGCCAGCCGATCGTCTGTCAGCCCGAAATCCCTCAATACTGCCCCCTATTTTCACGTTGTGAATACAGTGCAGCCTATTGGCAATTCATCTGCTGTCTCGCGGCCCAACCTGAAGAACCCTTTGCCGATTCACCGACTACAGTCATCGATCGACCCGTCACTAACCATTTACCCTCAAATCCGACCGTAACACAGCCATTAGCTCCAGGGCATGCCGGCTGCCTTCACGATGTCCAATGTCAAGCAGCTTATCCGGGCGCCTTTTGTCGGGATTGGATTTGTCGATGCCCTAAGGGATTAAAGGCGTTTAGAGAGGGTTGTGGTAGGTTTTCCTAACTTTTTTTACGAAGTTAATGAATTTTGTTTCAGTGGAGACCTGTCCAGACGGCCTCAGCGAGTACGGCGGTATCTGTCAACGATAATCTCAACTTGACTTAATTTTTTCGTTTTTTTGTTTGAAAATTCATTGTCAGATATACATATCAGTTGGGTTTATGCGATTTCACAAGCTTTAAGAAATAAATAGTTTCACCATGGATCAACTTTGACGTGCATTTCAAGTGCGCAGCTTCGCTGTTTTGCAACGGCGCAATGGCGCAAGCAAAACATGTTCCCACGCTGCTTTGCTGCGTGAAATTCAAGTTGAAACTGCTTTTTTACATTAAAATCCAGATCGACATGCATCTTCCAGACACATTATTTTCATGAAGACACGCCGTCGTCATAATAATGTGATTTTTTGTGCACCCTAATTGCTCAATCCGAAGGTATATAAACCAAGCTCGGGCTGTCAGATGGCATCATTCGGTCCTTTGATTCAGTTTACTTACAGCTGAGCTTTTCAGATGACCTCCTCTGTCCTTCTCCTCACCGTTTTCGTCGCCGTTGCATCTGCTTCGCCATGGATCGGCTACCCGGCCCATGGTCATGACGATGAATGGCACTCCGCGCCGGCCCATTATGGCGAGCACGAAACCCATGGTGCCGGCTACGGTGAAGGTCATGATGCCGCGGATGACTGGGCCGACAAACACGGCTCCAAATGGGGTCACGATGCGGCTCATGTCGGCGGCAATGCGGCCGGGTATGCCAAGGGCCAGAAGTCCGATTGGGCCAACTATCAATATGGCGGTGAAGGCAGCCGTGCTGAAGGCGATGCCTGGGCCAAGGCCTATGGAAACAGCTTCGGTGATGGGCATGAAGCCGCAGCGGCCGCTGGTAGCCAGGCTGGTCATGGTGATGCCCATGGACAGGGTTGGGCGGGGCATAATGCCTTCGCCGAGGGCGATGCTCACCACGGCCATGAACACGGTCATGACGGTCACGGTTACGCTCATGGTGGATATTGAGGTGTTTGAAAACCTTTTTATGATGTTGAAAAAGGTGTTAGAATAAAGATGGAGTCATTAAAATGTGTTTTCGTACAAAAAATGTTCAAATTCGACGATAGAACAGTGAAAATAGAGAGACGCCAGACGACGAGAGACACTTTTGCTGTCTGTTGTCTCCCTGTTTTCACTGTTCTCTTTTCTTGTGTTCAAAACACCCAGATCAACGCCATCTTTCACACCACTCAGAAAAAACAACAAACTATAACTCTATTTTTATCCAAATGCGCGAAGTATACCTACAGTAACTTGATCCGCATACCCTCGATTACGAGATTCGAACAAAACAATGTTTGACACTACTTTCATTTGTCCCATCCAACCCAGCCGGATCTCCAAATAGCTGCATAGTCCAAAGTCCCATGTTTCCGGATTCCTGTAGTTCTGCGCCACCTCCAATAAACAATGTCTGTTGATTCAGATGCTGCGTGACAGGGGCTCCGTTTTCACTAACAACAAAATGTGATTTCATTTATTTCGATTTCGCCTTCGCCCGGATGGGTTAGGCTCTTGATCGCCTTTTTTGACAATTCTAACATTTTTTGAAAAGATTAATTTAGGACTCGCTTTCGATTTTTGTCATGTCCAAAAAAATCTTGACAGTCGCGTCTTTTGAATGGGGCTTCCATCCTGGATGCTGATGCTTGGCTGGTCCGTGCACTTTCTCACTTACCATTTTCTCGCCTCTGGACAAATATCCCTTTCATAGGAGGGGGGAAGGGAAATCTGGGCGGCGGCGACTGGGAAGGAACACAATGTCGCCCACGATTCCACGAAGTAGTGAAAGCACCACCACGCCGAAAACGTGAGCTCGTGAGTCGGTGGTCAGCAAACACAGTGATGTGAGGCTCTGGCTCGATGTCTACGTCGGTGAAGGCTCTGAATCGATCGCGGACCTGCTTGAGGGCGACTGGTTGACCTGCGCGAGAGGCGGTTTCGTTGGTCGTGGTACTTTTTCGAAAACGAACTGCCTCAGGGCGACCCCCCCTCTCGAGGGTCGTCATCGTCCGTTTTTCACGCTGGCTGGTGATTCCTTCCAGCCTGAGGCGGGTTTTCATCCCTCTGGCAGGCAAACCGAAATGGTGTTCCTTCTTCTTCTTCTGCGTATGTACTCCTCCATCTGGTGATGGTGATGGTGCAAAACTCGCGCAAACAATCTCGAAAAACCGCCAAGTGGACATGATGACTGTACCCGAAGGCGGTCATCATCATCTTTCGGGTTTGAAAATAACGAAATCCCTCCATTTTGACGATAGTTTTCATTAAGCCGTGTAAATGAAACCTTTTTTTAAACAGTTTCGACGGTTTTCATCACCCCCGAAAGCTCCTATCACTTCCATTTCAACCAGTTTTTCACCCATTTCCTAATCCGAACCGCAATCCCTCGTCTCAAACCTTTTGTAAATATTTTGACAATCTTCCAGAGACACCAAAAACCGTTCCCCACATTCCATGCAGAAGTCTCACATCAACTATGGAGCTGGATGTCGTTGATGAAGCCTCACATTTTGTCCCCGAATATGAATATGCCAATGTCTGTAGCAGTCGACCCCATGACGCATCCCCCGAGCATGAAGATGCACTGGCCATCGTATGGTGGACCAATGTGATCTGTCTTCCAACCATTGCCTTCATCGGCCTTACCTGCAATCTGCTCAATCTCCTCATCCTAACTTCGAATAAAGCCGCTCGACGCATACCGAGTTGGCACTTTCTAGTCGCCTTAGCCATCTTTGATTCCATTTTTCTTATCTTTGCGACGATTGAAGTCGCTCCCACGAGTATCCAAACACTGGTAGCTTCATTGAGTTTTAATGCTTTTTACACACATATTGTGCTTTATATACGAACTTTGGCGAGTACCTTTTATAAGGCTAGTGTACTGTAAGTTTTTTCATGGCTTCATTATTGCTTCAGTTTTGCTAAATTTGACAATTTTCAGCATTGTCGTCGCGTTCAATGTCGAGCGCTACGTATGTGTTTGCCATCCATTGGCAGCACACCGCTTTTGTACATCACGTAGGAGCAAACAAGCAATTCTCGTGAGCTTGGTGGTATCATTTGCATGCAGCATACAATGGCCGTTGGTTTACAAAGTTGTTGGATGCTGGGATGTTAGCCGGGGTGAAGCTTATTATATTATTGTTATGCGGGAGAGTGGATTTTTGAAGGTTGGTGCCGTTTTGATTCAGCCTTACCGTACTTATGATGGTTTTTAGGCATATTACAAAGCTATGGACTATTTTTCACTATTTGCTTTCAACGCGGCACCTATTTTGTTACTTTTATTCTTGAATTGCCGATTAATAGTGACCTTAAGAAAGGTTGTTGATCAAGATTTGAGGCGAACTTCGCAAGATTCAGCAATGGAGCAATCTTCTGAACAGACTGTCTTTGCTGTATGTTTTTAGCAGTTCTATGTAACAAAATTTCATTCAACGATCACTTTTAGGAATCCTCAGCCCAACAACGCCTCAACGCCAACGCCATGCTTTTCGCCGTTGTAGCCCTTTTATTCATTTGCGTGGGACCTCAGGCACCAGCCCGCTTAATGTATGAATATTACGGTCATTATGATGCTACAGCTGTAGTCTATACTTGTATTAGTCAGCAAATGGTATTCCTAAACGCCGCTTTGAACTTTTGTCTGTACTGTCTCGTATCACGACGATACAGAGGTCTACTTCGGGAAAGCCTTAGGCGTGTTTTCGTCCATGAAAGTGAATACTGTACTTCGACCGGAATACAGTTAAAAACCAAATTTACATCGCTTCAATCAGCCGATGAAACACATCCAATGCTGGCTAATATGGATCGTCGCGCAAGTGCTTTTCCCTGACATGGGTCTTCTAATATTGACATCACTTATCTCAGCTTTATGTTATGTTAGATTGTATTTGGTATGGAATTTGTATGTAAATAAAACTCATCACTACAATGGAATGGTCTGTTTTGTTAGGGGATTAGAGATACATTTTAAAGGGAAGATACGTTTAGAAATATGTATTTTTAATAATCGGAAACTGTAAGTGCTATTTTAAATCGTCAGACAGTTTAAGAACTTATAAAATAATTTCAAAAAGATAATGAAACTTGTTACAAAATGAAAATATTAAGGTATGACTGTGATCACGTAGTCGTCCCTTTCAACTTGAATATTAATGTGTTACGATTAAATAATTTACCGATGACAAACAAAGCCTTTCGTCTATATGACCGTATGACATAAATTGTCATAATAGGATTGACTACAGGTAAGACAGAAAAAGTTGTACTTGCTAACGTTGATAGCCATGGAAGTGTTGTAGTTAATGCTATGTTGATTAAAATGCATCCCAACGGCGCTAAACTGGTGAAACCAATGACGCAGATCTGGGTGATCAATGTGATTGAAACTTGTCTTTGTATCGACTTTTCGGAGGAGGACATGGAAACTTTGTCGCGAAGATTCCGATAGACGAGAAAGTTCAACAATGGCACACAGATGGCACATGTTGTCATTCCAATGAACGCCACGGATAGAATAAATTTCATGCCAGGGTGGGACAGCATTAATGGCACACAAGCTACGTCATAGCCGTCATTACTGGATTTTAACAGTGCCAAAATTTCATCAGTGCAGTTTGGAATTGTTGAAACTGTCCAGAAATAGCCGGCACTGATGAGAAACACCATGAAAACGCTCGGAATCAACATTAAGACATACATTGACCAAGTTACAATAATCCTACGGACAAGGATCAAATATCGGTAGAAATATTGGACTGGAACGCAGAATGAAACAGAATAAAGACTGCAAACCCAGAGAGCTGTAATAATGTTAGCTTGTGACCGTGTTCCTGGTGGCACACCCGATGGGGTGATTAGAATTATGTTGCCGTAGGTTTCGACCTTCTAAATGCAAATTTTATCAATTTTATTATTATGAAAACCTTACAGTCTACGAAATCCCCGAAATAACAGCATACAATATTTCAATACAACAATTTTGGTAAAGAATTCGCCGATATAGCTGCATTTCAGGTCGTGTGTGATATTTGATGAGGTACAAAAGCGCCATATTAAAAATCAAGCCGATAACAGTTAGAACTATGTGAATCCAATACAAGATTAGATGGAAAGCAATTGCAATAATAACGGACACAAGAAATCTGGTAGCTTTGAAATAAAGCAACTTTATCTTTATTAAAAAAGGTTTTACCTCTACCACAAAGACTACCTAAGTGCATCCGCATCCAAAAACTTTTCAATTTATCAACCGGAAACAGGCAAATGCTGCTCAACGTTTTATCAGACACTTGCCACAAGTTTGTTGAAGCTATATAAACATATTTGCAAATTTTGCAAGTACTTTTTGGATTATCATAATAATGTGAAATAGTTATAATAAAATGTGTATTTTTACTGTCATTACATTTTAAATATTATACTGCACAGATAGCGCACGAACTTTCACAAAACTTATTCATTTATTATAGTACCCTTATGAAGACAGCATAAAGTTAACCTAGTTCCGTTTATTTTTCTCAAAAAAAGCTACAAACGTTATTGTTTGTGCAACACATCGTTAAGTAACTATGATGATTTTTTACAAAACTTATTTTTAATATGATGCTACATAGACAGTTTACTAACTTTTTAAACAAGGTATTCAAAATTTAGAAAAACTGTGTTATGGATGTCACATAATGAAAGAAATGTGCACTCACACTTTATATTCAAAATTTAACGACAAATTGTGTTTTGTATTTTGCACAATGAAGTGATATAATCATGAAGTTGTTCCTTTAACAATAATAGGTGCCTTACGATTAAGAACTTTCCCTATGAGTAATAAAACTTTTTGCCGATATGACCTTATGACATAAATTGTCATAATAGGATTTATTACTGGTAAAAAGGAGAACATTGTAGTGGCTGATGTTGATAGTACTGGATTTGACGTGGTTAACACCATATTGATTAGAATACAACCTAATGGTGCTATGCTGGTTGCGGCGATGATGCAAACTTGGGTTATTAGTGTGATTGACACTTGTTTTTGAACTGATTTTTCGGAAGAAGACATTGAAGCTTTGTTACGGAGATTGCGATAGACTAGATAGTTTAGCAATGGTACAAAAATGACACACCCTGTCATGCCGATTATGGCCACTGTTAAGATGAATTTCATTCCCGGGTGGGATAGCATCAATGGCACGCAAGCGTCATTGCCGTCATTGCTTGAATGTAGTAAAATTATGATTTCAGTAGTGCAATCAGGGGTTGTTGAAATTGTCCAATAATAACCACCGCTGATAAGCAGTACAAAGATGATGCTTGGAGTTAGCATCATGGCATACATAAACCAAGTCACGACAATCCCACGGACAAGGATAGCATATCGGTACAAAAATTGGACTGGAACACAGAATGAGACACTGTAGAGACACAAAACCCAGAGGGACGTGATCAGGGATGCGAAATCCCCCGGGGGAAATCAATTCGGGGGATATCCCCGGGGATTTCCCCGGGGATATGCGGGGGATATCCCCCGGCACCAACTTTTGGGTTTTTTTGGTCCTTAATGTTACGGTATCGTATTATTAGTTTAAAGAATTCCTTTGTGGGTAATTTCCTTCAAAGGTTCTAACATTGTCGGAAATCACGATTTTCATGATGTTTTGCCGACATTGATCAAAAATTTTGAGATGTTTCAAAAAGTCCGTTGCGAAATCCCCCGGGGGAAATCAAAAAATGGGGATATCCCCGGGGATATCCCCCGGGGGAAATCCCCGGGGATATCCCCTTCGCATCCCTGGACGTGATAACATTGGCTTGTGAACGTGTTGCTGATGGGACTCCTGATGGCGTGATAAGGTTGATACTGCCGAATGTTTCCACTTTCTAAAATTAAAAATTAGCATTTCCAAGATTTTGCAAAAATCCTACCGTCTGAGAAATTCCAGAAATAACAGCGTACAAAATTTCTATAAAGCAGTTTTGATACAGAATCCGTTGATATTTTTCCATCTCATGCCGTGTATGATGTTTGATGAGATACAGTAGCACTGCATTGACAACTACTCCGATCGATGCAAGAATGATATGGGTAAAGTACAAAATCAGGTGCAGGTTCATTATTATACAATAACTTTAACCTATTGAAATTTTGGAGCGTACGTATTACTGGCAGCAGTCGCTTTGGAATACTTACTGTAAACCTCACTCTAATGAGGGCGGCATAGACTTGGCAACACCTCTTCACATTCCGTAGCCTATTAAAAAGGAGTGTTTTAATCCGATGAAATCAATTTTCCATTTTCAGAAATCAGATAAACTATTGTATGAAACTTTCATCAAACGGTTATTTTATAAGCACAGTTAACTACTTTTCAGTTATAACTACTAATTTTCATTTTTTGTTTGTAAATACATCTGGCAACAAAACTTTATAATACATTGAGAACATGGATCAGTATAATTATTTTGCACCTAATGTTAGAATAAAGATGCTCTAACAAAATCACGTAGTCGATGACTGCATAAAAACGACAGATGTTTCACCAGTGAAGATGCTTCGTATACGATAGACCACCCTATGTCTGTACGACCGTATGACATAAATGGTCAAAATTGGATTCAATATTGGCAAGACAGAAAATGAAGTAATGGTTAAAATTGATAACCACAATATTAAAGTCGAAAATACCATATTTATCAAAATGGATGCCAATGGTACTATACTTGTAAAGCATATCACTACCACTTGTAATATCATAGTTCTTGTGATTTGTCGCTGAATCGATTGTTCACTGGAAGAAAGAGATGCTTTATCACGGAGATTACAATAAACGCGATAGTTCAAAACTGGTATCATAATAGTGCAGCAAGCAATACTTATCAGTGCCAAAGCCATACAAGATTGCATGACTGGATGTGTGAATAGTATGACCTGGCAAGTGTAATCAATACCGTCATGGTTTTGTTTTATCGCTTTCAAAATTTCAGCTGAACAGTCGGGTGCCGCTGACATGCTCCAATAATAACCAACTCCAAGCAGACAAACCACAATCGACGTTGGCGTCATCATTAATACATAAATTTTCCAAGAAATAACCACTCGTCTAACGATGACCAAATAACGGTATACAAATTGAGTTGGAAGAAAGAATATAAGCGCATACAAACTAACTACCCAAATGCTTGTAAAAATGTCGATGTGGAACCGAATAGCATTTGGAATTCCCATTGGAATGACAATAATGACGCCATTGTATGTCTCAACTTTCTAAAAATCGTTAAATTTATCTAATTTTAATGCTTATTGTTTGTACCGCTTGCAAAATTCCAGAAGTTACAGCATAAAAAATATCGAACATACAACTTTGAAACAAAATTCGTCGATATTCGCGCATTTCTGTTCTTGTGTGGTTTTTTATGAGATACAAGAGCAAAATATTGAGTAAGACACCAATTAAAGTCATAGCAATTTGCGTCCAATACAGAAATATTATGAAACTCATTATGAAGGTTCAACAAATAGTAAAGAGCCAAAGTTGAAATTGTCAGCGTAAAAGACAACTACTATCGTATGCGGTGAAACTAAAATGAAACAGACACTTTTATATATTTACAGGGTGAACCATTATAACGTAATGGGATAGATAGTGCACCCACCTTCAATGATGAGCGCCAGTTTCTTCATTGTAGACATTCAGGTTCAAGTCATACTACACAAGACTAACATGCGTATACGGCAATTATTACAGCTGAACACAACGTTCAAATTATTTTTTGATCACCATACAATGTTTTTAATTTAAAAGAAAGCACTTGTCTAGCAAACGTTTACTTACTTAATTCCCATCGACTATAATTTTTTTGTCCGTTGGCAACAGATGATTTTGTATGTGTCATTAAAATACGTTTATAAATTATTATTCACAAAACAGCGCCAGTCTTGTTTTTTATCTTTACATAAGGTATATACTGTACAATGCGCGTATTCTATCATCAGGAGTTCCCTGAAACAATGCTGTCGTTATTGTTCTAAGAAGTCGTAATTACGGTGGCAACTTTAGTTAAACTGCTCAATTTTTGATGTGTTGGAGGCAATGGCGCTGTTTTCGCAGAATTCAAATATTTGATGTTTTGACTGTATAGCCACGCGACAAAAAAGTTATCAATAGCAGATAAAACAGTGTACGGTGCAAATGCTGGTGTCCAATTTATTCGAAAAATCTAAAAACAGATAGCGAGTGTGTTGATATCCAAGTTCGTTCTCCTTACATTTCTTAATGTTAACGAAGTTAAATAAGGTACAAAATCAAACAACAGTAGTATCACCAACGTTTTAAGAACAATCTTATTGATCTGTAAGAAGCATATTACATCTGTTAAAATTTTTATTTCAAGTACTGGAAATAAATCTTACCCGAACTGCCATATCAGACAGTTTCAGTTTGCGCTGAACCATTATTGCCAATACAATAGAAAAAACAACAACAACAGCACCATAGCTCATTCGGTAAACGGTGTAAGCAAACTTACCATCGGCAGTGATAAGACACGACAAAGTGTAGCAAGTCGTTGAGCTACTCTTTGGAACAGGACTAATAACAACAATAAATGCAATACTGAACAATAGAGTTGCTGTACTACAGTATCCCAATATTCGATGTATGCTCAACATTCTTGGAAATAATATGCTCAAGCAACGATCGAAGCTTAAAAATGCTAACGCCACCGGAATTAGAGCCATAAATATTATTGTAGGTAAGCCAAACCCGTAAAGATAATAAGCATGGAATGTTTTGCCACTGCCAAGAACAAGATCGGTGCAAAAATATGCAAAATAACAGGCACTAGTGATGGAATAGCCTAGTTCAATGACAACATAAATTGACATACATGGAATTGTATGTTTCGAATGTTTAAACAAAAAATACAATGGTGACAATTTTAGAAACATGTAAAATGTGAAAACGTTAGCCAAAAATCCAATCGCACTTGCAACAAAAGGAACGATAAAAATATACGTGAACAGGGACATCTTACAGCCAAAGTTTTAGAGTGAATAAACATTTTATCTTTTCGAATGCACTTGTGTTATGCTGTACTATGCATCATCTATCGTAGACCGTCGGAATGTATTTTAAATGTTTATTGAAAGAATGGTGCCTGGGAATTTAATAGGTTTTTTACTTCTTTTCTGCGAATTTGCGCTTTTTCTATAGGAGTCGCTGACAATTACCTCAAATACTATACATGAATACAAATTTTAAGTTGTTCTTGGTGCACATTTCAATTTCAATTTCATTATCAATTTCAATTCCATGCACATCCTTTTTAATTTACTCATCCGTATATTTAGATATAAGATGTTTAGGAAGTATGAGTTTATGTTTTACAAAAAAATAGTACATCAGTTGTTCTGTGAAACAAAGTGTCGATAATGTTTTTGTAACCTCAGAAGACGTACTTAGAAAATGCTACAGTTTAGTGGAACTGCTCCATTTGGCATTTATTTGAGTCACCGGCGTCGTTTTAGCCGCTTTTAAATGCTTGACATTTTGACTGTATAGACACGCGACGAAGAAGCTATCGAGAGCAGAGAACAAAATATACGGTGAATATGTTGGTGTCCAATCTATACAAAAACCTGAAAACTATGTGTATTGTATATAGAGGTTTTAAATTTGAATTCTAACATTTCTTATGACGAATGTTACCAGGTAAGGCACGAAATCAAAAACCAGCAATGCCGTCAACGTTTTGAGCACAATTTTGTTGATCTGTAAGGGATTTG
>KB455514.1:172956-216875 GCA_000341325.1 Panagrellus redivivus | reverse complement strand
TTCCATGGAACGGGATGAGCCTGTTCCTGGGAACAGTTTCGCGTCCCATCCCATAGGACCCCAAAGTACCGTTCCCTGGAAAGGGACCCATCAAAAAGGGAAGGGATTTGCGTGGAACGGGACACAAAACAACCGGACGGATTCTCTGTGTATACAACTATAAATAAAACATGGTACGAAGAATAGTGAAATTATTAGAGAATATACAAAAATATTCCATAATGTGTATTCACAATGATCGCCGAAGACATTTTTTGGACATTCACATCGAAATGACGCATTGTTCACAACTCCAAGATTGCAATCGAGTATTTCGCAATGAGTACCTTTAGCATTCAAATGGCAACTGCATTTGTATTTGCCATCTTCGTAAGAAATACTGCCACCTTCGTAAAAACAGTACGGAATCTCACAATTTGGACCGAAGAAAAGGGGTCCGCAGTCTTTATTGTCGAGTGTTGACGCGTTCACGTATTCTAGAATGGAATATTCTGTTGCGACGGTAGTGGTGATGCAGATGGAGGCAATAAGAAATGGTTTCATTGAATGGAACTCGATGTTTAACTTAAAGAAGCTAAAAACATTGAGCTTGTCACATGGCTTGGCCAAGTGTCTGGAACAGCAGCCGCCAGGGGCGATGAAACTTGCATTTTGGTTGTTTGCCGGCGGCTGTCATTGGAAATGAACACATCCCAGAGTTCAATAAGTTGTGAAATTCTTGAAAATTTTGAATCTAGCAATACTAATTGGCAGTTTCGTAAGTTAATTCAATGTCAGGCATGACTGACTAATGGCGGATTCATAACTTGGCGGATGACTCGGAACGCCGGCAGTGTCATAAGCTGGCGGTTCAACCCTGCGATCCCTGTAGACCACACGTTCCACAACGCGTTCGACTACTCGAACTTCTGGTTGTGCAGGTTCGGGATTGTCAGATCCTCTACGTCCACAAACAGGTTCACTCATGAAGGCATCCACAGCGCTACAAAAACGTTCAAAACGTTTAAGGTAGCCGGGTGCATCCGGATTTTGACGAATTCTTTTAAGGAACCGGCGGAAACAGAAATATAGCAATCCTCCAATTAAGAGTAGTAAACTTATTATACAATATCTAAGAATATTCCACAGATTCCATTGACAAAAGTCTCCAATAGTGTGCCCTGGACATTCACATTGAAATGTAGAGTTTGACATAACTCCTTCATTGCAGTCGACGATTTCGCAGTGAGGTCCTTTTATGTAATCTTTGTTACGGTCGCAACTGCAATGGTAGTAGCGGCTTGCCATACTTTCGACGAGAAACCCATTTTCGGGAATACAATATGGAATGTTACAATAAGGACCGTAGAAAAGGGGTAGACATTCGTTATTGTGTACCGTTAATCCGTGGTAATGTTCTAGGAGGGAATAATGAGATGCGAAGGTAGTGGTGATGCAAATGGAAATTATAAGAAGGTTCATTTGGGTGCAATCGATGCAGCTTTTGACCATTGCCAACGGCAACTGAAAGCGCTGGCTAGTCATATGGCTTGGCAGAGTGTCCTGAACAGCTTGGAACTTGGGACGATAAAGCTCGTTGTTTGCCGGCGGCTATGCAACCACGATATAAAAATAACGTTTATTGTACACGTTTGAAATTGGCACATTCCTGAGAAGTTTGAATACGGTACATTTAGAAAGTCTTTGGCAGTTTCGCAATTTAAATTGATGGCAGTTATGGTTCACGCATGACAGCATCATAAGTGGGAGGATGAACACCATCAGTGGCAGTTTCATAAGTCGGTGGATCATCTCTAATATCTCTGTAGACGACACGTTCCACAACGCGTTCGACGACTCGAACTTCCGGCGTTACATTTTGTGAATTATTAGTTGTAGAACGAGATTCTTCAACTTGACATAATAGTTCTATATTACAGCAAATGCTTTTAAGCGCTTTAATGTATTCTCCCGTTTCTGGGTTTTGACGTATCACTTTAAGAAAGCGTTTGAAAACCAGGTAAATCCACAGCATCATGAGCATAAATAAACACATTAGGAAAAGTACAAGAAGAGTTATCGGGGTAACTTGACAAAAGTCACCGAATGTATAATATGGGCATTCACATTGAAACGTTGAATTTGACAAATTTCCATCATGGCAGTTGATTATTTCGCAATGTGCACCTCCAACATACCGATGGTCGTGACAGACGCAGTGGTATTTGTTCTCACGATGGTTGTTTGATAAATACCCACTTTGGGGGAAACAGTACGGAATCTCGCAATTTGGGCCATAGAAGAGGGGTCCGCAGTCTTTATTATCGATCGTTGACGCTTTCACATAGTTTAGAATTGAATAATCTTTTGCGAAGGTACTGGTGATGCAGATGGAGAGAATAAGAAGCGATTTCATTGAATGAAAATCGATGCATATGGGAGCACATGCTATGAGTGTAAGCTAGTTAGCTGCCTTGGCCATGTGCCCCGAACAGATTGCAGAGCGATGTAGCTTGTGTTTTAGTTGTTTGCCAGCGGCTGTGGGCAAGCGATATGTGAATTTCATATATCCGTCAAATTGCATGATTTACCTTAGATTAAGATTGAGCTCAAGTTTATTGTACACGTTTGAAATGAACACATCCCTGAGCAGTTCAAATACGGTATGTTTAGACAGTCTAGCAATACTAATTGGAAGTTTTGTAAGTTAAACCAATGGCAGTTACGGTAGGCGAATGGCAGTTTCATAACTTGGTGGATGAACACTATCGACGACAGTTTCGTAAGTCGGTGGATCAACATTGATGCCCCTGTAGACCACACGTTCGACGACGCGTTCGACAACTCGAACAGGTTCCGCAATAATACATCGTCCCCGGCAAGAAATAAATTTCATGAATGCACCCACCCTGCTGCAAAAGCGTTCAAAACGTATAAGGTACTCTGGAGCTTCCGGGTTTTCACGAATTTTTTCGAGCCAACGTGGTAAATAACGATGTAGACATGCAATGGCAAAATACAAACTCAATAAACTCAATACAATGACTGTTTTCAAATTCCATTGACAAAATTCTCCAACAGCATTCTTCGGACATACACATTGAAATGTGGAGTTTGACAACGTTCCTCCATTGCAATCGATGAGCTCGCAATGAGCACCGCTAATGTAAGCTTGGTTACGACTGCAACTGCAGCGGTAGTGGCTTTGTCGATCACCTTGCACTAGAAATCCATTTTCGGGGAAACAGTAGGGAATCTCGCAATTAGGGCCGTAGTACAGTGGTAGACAAACGTTTTCATGTATAGCTGACGCGTTGAGATGTTTTATGATTGAATATTGAGATGCCAAAGTGCTGGTGATGCAGATTGAAATAACAAGGAGGTTCATTCGGGTATAATCGATGAAAGTTTTGATCACAGCTGGCTGCGCAAATTTGTCATGTGACTTGGCTTTGGTTTGTTGCTGGCGGCGTTGTGCACGCAATGAAACTCATATATCCGCATATCCGGTTTACGCAGTTCACACAGATAGCAATTGAAATATCAGCAAAATATGTTGCAAGAGTTTAAAAATAGTCCTTTCATTGAGCCATTTGAAGAAAGTCGTCATTGTACGATAAATTTTTTGAATAAAAGAATTAGCGAAATCAACGTCGATTTCCACCAAATTGTATTCCAACATCATGTTCAGAACTTGGCAGGTTAGTATCAATGGTCCTTTCATAAGATGGTGGAGAATCCCTGATATCCCTGTAGACGACGCGTTCGACGAATTGCGAAGACAGTGGTGATGCAGATGGTCATGATTGGGTGGAAGTCGTTGTAAACATGTGCACAGGATGGAAGTGCTGGATGCTTATGCAAATGAGCTGGTTTGGCAAAGTGTCCAGAACGGTAGCGGCCAGCTAAGCCTTTCGCGAGAGTGTTCTGGTCAAGGCCGATGGCAATGCGCGACATCGAGAATGCGAAATCTAATTTATGAACTAGATTTTACATAATAACCGCAAATACGTCTGATAACATCAAGTTTCGATCTATCATAAGGACAGTTTTTACCGTACCGTATCCCTCCTCCAGTTATATATTCTACAGCACGCAAACTATTGTGCTCTGAATTTCATATATCCGCACACTTAATCGGTTTATTCGTGCAGATTCAGTTGCAGCGTCTTCTAACCCACCATGTCATCTCAATCCAATGCCATCCAGCGCTTCACCTACGACTGGCTCATCCGCTTATTCGAGCTCCACCCTATTGACAAAAAATTTTTCCCTGGATCTCCCGGCGACGTGCAGCTTCACGGTTTTGAAACCAAGTTAGCCGCTATATCGCCCCTTTTTAACCGTATAGCTAATGCTTACGTTCCGCGTGTTTACAAATATGCTGGTATCGACATTCAAAAAGTAAATTTCATTTAACTTTTGAATTTCACTTAAATAGTTTCAATTCCAGGATTACAATCCTTTTGGTGATTGTGCACCTATCAAAACAACGTGCGTCACCTCGTACTTGGGAATCCAAACTTTAAGTAGTAGCTTTATAACTCGTGAATTCATTGACAAGCATATGTATTTCATCACTTCAAGTTTGGAAATTCGTGATAATGTAACTCTAACACCGTACGAGTTAAAATATATGCTTCCTGGTTGTTACGGTGTAAATCTCACAAATATTACGCTATCAGAAACAGTGAAGTTTTCGACAATTTGGCCGCTACTTCGTCATTGCACGAAACTTAGATTCAAGCATGTCAAAAACTTAACTTATGATGCAGATATCATAAAGATTATGAAAAAACAACCTCCGTTGGTGTCCATCATGCTGTGGCAATTCTACGACTTGAATATTCCTGGAAATCAAATTGTCGATATGTTGGAATGTTTTCTGGTACGGAATGCTTACAATTGTTAGTATTATTGTTAATTATATCAATACGTTTTCAGTGTTACGCAGACAATAATTCTTTGTTACAGTTTTCGTTTGCCGAAAGGGATAATTTGAATGAAAAGATGGAAGCAACGTGTTCCGAAATGGTATTGTGGTTGCGCGCCAGAGAATTTGACCTCAGTGCGGCATTACACGATGAATTTGGCTTTCGAATCGATGTCGTTGTTCGGAAACTTGGGCCAAAGAAAGTTGAAGTTTTTTCTGCTGATGTTGATCATTATGGAAGATATAATAGTCATACGTAGAAATAATCGTACAAAAAGTGATTTTTTTAAAACTTTGATTTCAAAAAAAGTTATAATTAATTTTCGATTAACCTTCTTTGTTTGAAAAAACGCCGAATTGGTCTAGTTTTCATAGACGTGACGCGTTTTTGGTTATATAATTTGTCATGTTTTATTCATAAAATGATTTACCCCCCCCCCCTTTTTTTCCCGCAACTGTTGGCTAAACGCATCCAACGCAAAGACATTTTTTCGACAGGGGTTGTGGTTGTTGTTGCAATGCGACTTCGGATTTCGTTTATCCAGCGCTCTCATGTGATATTAATCTGTTCTTTGGTTTTAATAAATCTGATGTATTAGTTTCTTTTTTACGTTTACCGACAAAAACCTCATTATTGTCGTTCCAATGTTGATAAAACTGCGTCCGACTCAGCCATCTGTCCCCTCAGACTGGTTTTACTCCAACCTTACCCTTGAAAAACCCGACTGTTTGATCAATAATGCACTTGTTCCGACTCGTCCTCGTCGAAAACCGAAATGTCTCACATCCAATTCGTACAATTTGAATGACGCGTTTGATTGTGTTCACGTTTTTCACGTTTTACGCGCAAAAATAAACATTCGTATTAATTTCAGCGCTGACTAACTTCTTCCAACGGCACTTCCGGCAACTTTCCTAGTCATATTTTGTCGGAACAATGTGTTAACGCCGCCGTTCACGCCCAGATTTTAACAACAACTAACCCTTTTCTTATCAAAAGAAGAATAGCTTTGATGACTGACCGCAGCTGGGTTTTACTAGCTAACTTTGAATGACAAGCATGGCCTAAACCCGCCTACGGCTCTCCCGTTATCACCGAACCCCAGTCACCCGCCGATTGTTGACTCATTTGGTAGGGCGGCAAGCGTCGCCACCTCGGTGTGATCATCCTGGACATTGACAACAACCGTTTTTTGTCGCTTCGGAGCTGTTTTCATCGAGATGATTTTGTTCAACCGTCGGCGACGCTTGCTTTTCGCGATTCTGTTTGTGGCTGTTCTGATCCTAGAGGAGGTCTACTACTCGAAACTGCAAATAGCTTGGCACAGCTACTACAAGGAAGTTGTTTATCGGCCTATTAGCGTCAAACGGGATGTTAGCGGAAGTAAGTTTTGACCTTCTTATCACTTTTTATGACTCCCTTCAAAATGAATTTCCAGGATTGCCCATCGCCGTCGCCATCATCGTCGAAAAGGCGTCCCATCTCGACTACTATGAAACAGCTCAAAACACAGTGGAGTGTTATTGTAAACATTTTGGGTACCCTTTACTTCGGATTGTGGTTGATGATGTTCCGGAAATTGGCGCCAAATGTTCGCAAACTGATGTAAGTCTACTTTTTTGATGCTTTTTTTAACAGAATTCCAAAAATTGTTCAATTTCAGTTCATGTTCCGCCGCCACTGCATCCTCGCCGAACTCCTCCGTCAAAATCCAAGTTTTGAATACGTCCTCTTCCTCGATGCGGATATGGGTATCATCAATCCGAATCATTTGATAGAGGAATACATCAACCCATTGGACGATGTCACTTTTTACGAGCGGGTGTTCAATTTTGAGGTTATGGCGGGCAGTTATATCGTCAGGTAGGGCTTTTTTGATGGATTTTGGCAATGGGCTGTCTTTAATGGTCATTGTTTTTCAGAAATTCCGAAAAAGGCCGAACTTTCTTGACGACATGGGCCAACTACGAGTATCGGGTACCAAACAGCTTCCATGGGACTGATAATGCTGCCCTACATGTATGTTTGTTTACTTTATGATCGGCAAAGTGATTGTTTGTTGTTTTTAGCAAGTTTTGGTCGATCAATTCGCTGAAAACGACTCAATTTCGAGGAATTCCACGTGTAGATCGATCTGGGAGAAATCTAGGTACGTTTTTTTTGTCCATTGTATCATACTGTAACCCCATAAATCACCAATTTCAGAGACTGGGACGGTGTCTGGTCCTACGTCGCCTGTGCCAGAAGCATCCTCCACGATCGACTTATCTTTCCCGGCATTTCCATCCGTCCAAAAGTGTCACAACGCGTCTGGGCCCGTGATGGTTGGCTTACAAACAGCCTCTGGTCGGACAAAGACTTCATCTTCCATGGCTGGCAAACTCGACGACTCAATAAACCCGGCTTCGGACCATTTTGGTACCCATTTGGAGGCGGGTTCGACCTTGCCAAATGCTCAACTTCGAAAGTGAGTGAAAATTGGCCCTACAAAGACACCTTCATGACGACCGATGACGTCATCGAGTACCACCTCCGCGAAAAGGCCGCCAAAGTCCGTCAAATGTATGACAAAGCTGTCGATCAGCTTTCGGTCTGATTGTTTTCACTTTTTCATGGGCTGAAGGGTTACATCTATTGTACCACAGTAACACGATTATTTAACGGGTCATTGTTCAGATGCCGGTGCGAATTTCAAAAAACACTTGTAAAAAGTGACCGATATCTTTTGTACTAACCATTTTTAACCTTTGTTTTCTAGTCTTGACGGGTATTGTTTTTCTTGTTGATGTTGTTCAAGTTAAAGCTGTGATAGTCATTGAACCAATTGCATTGAAAATGGATAAACTGGTTTTATTGTATTGTTTTTGGGTGTTTTTTCTTTTGCGGATTTGGAGATTGTGGGCGGGGTTTTGCGGAAAAATGGAAGTTTTGCGTTTTTTTTATGGCCAAGATTTTTGGTCAAACTGGCAGATATGGCGCCACTATGTAGCATTTTCAACTTTTTGTTGTAACTTATAAGCCAATTTGAAACGCTTTTTAAACAAATTTTAATCCATTTTTCCTCCCCATTCTGTGCAATTCAACCAATTCATTCAAATTGCGTAAACCAAACTCATAAAAAAGCCAAAACACTGACAACCACGATCAGAAATAGGCGTGTCATGATCTCCAGAATAATGGTTCAGTGCGATATCTGCCACCATCGCGCAACCAGCCACCATCCATCCAGGCTACAGTTCAGTGTCCAGTTCGGCATCCGAATTGTTGACTGACCAGTGTCGTCGGACGTCAGACAGCCTATCGCCATATCGCCTAAAAGTTGTTTCCAGCCATCGCGCCCGTGCCTGCGGGCTTGATTCCGATCCCTTTCTCTTTTTTTGACACTGTTCAAACCGCATCGGCTCCTGGGCGATGCATATTCCGAGTCGCCCGCCGTCAATGCGATGGATGACGATATGATCACAACGAATACAATGCGATTTGGCTCCTCGTTTCGCCGCATCCATCGAGTTGGCTGAATTGAATGGGGATGGCGCGCGTCAATATTGCGTCGTTTTCAGCGTGAATGGAGGCCCATAAGCCACGGAATCATGATTCAGTGAATCGGTTTCACATTTTGGAGACAAAACTTGATTCTTTGTGGGTAGAAATGGCATGCCGAAGCTTTGTTCAAACTTTTTGTTTTAATTTTTTTACATTTGGTTCATTTTTTTCAATTAAAGGCATCTGTAATCTTTGAATCTGTATCCCATTTCGCGCAAAATTGGTCATTTTTCTTCGAAATTGGTTAATTAAACTTCCTAACGACACATTGTGATGCGTCAGGAAAACCAGCGTGAGTGATTTCAGACACTTTGGGGTTGATCAATTCGGACAAATTGGAGAAAGCGAATCCGGGGTTTAGTTAATCGAATTTTGGGGTCTTTTTGGGGGTTTTAGGGTTTCAAAAAAATTACAAATGTTTTGCTATAACGTTTTTTTAAGTCTAAAAAAACGTTTTTAACAACAAAAAAACCAGACTGACCACATCCAAATGCAACCAACCGGTTGTCCATCCCTCTTTTTTTGATTCCGCGTCTATGAAACCTCTGAAAACTCATAATTCGACTCGATTATGAACATCACCTGCCTGTATCCAGCCGCCAGGAACACATTCCACGCGGTTAGATAAACTTCCCACGTTTATGGTCAGTCAATCGGGAAGCAAAGCAAATGCCGGAGGCACGCCATGTTGGTTGACCACTGTCACACAGTTGGAGCCAAACGAAGACGGGGCAATCGACACCCGCGGTCAGTCAGCCTGCTGCGCCATGGATGACCCAGATTTCGGGGTTGGCAGACTCTGACTGAATGCAGCAGGCAAGGTTCCCCCCTACCGAAACTTTTTTTATTCCAACTGCCACGGAGGAATCGCCGAGGATGTCGTCCGTGACCATGGATGGATGGGTCCTCTCTCCTCCGGCGGTTTGGAGTCTTCTTTCGATGCAGATCCTCTTGGCTTGTTTGACTCACGCATCTGCGCCTCTGGCGATCGGGGATCGGAATGAACGAGGAGGGGATATGTATGGTGATCTGTCTTCTTCGCGTGCAAGGTTATGCCTCAAAGTGTTTCTTTTCTTTTTCGCTTTGTTACAAATGAAGTATCATTTTGGGTTTTCATTGTTTGGCTTTGAAAATAGTTTGAAAAACGCCAAGTTTTGCGTGAAAATAGTGGTCGAATCTGATACTCTTTCATTTTTGTTGCGATTTTGTTTATTTAATCGTGCCAAAACGCATTTTTGAATTTATTTGATAACCTCAAAACACTTCAAATTAATGATAACCACCCCTCAGGCAATGCCCCCACCCCCAATGCCAACCCGGCTCCGATGGCCACCACCACCCGCGCCGCCGCCATCGGCAAACACAACTTTTCGGCACAAAATCAACCCAACAAGTCCATCCCATCAGCGCCATGAATCCACCTACGCTGAACCCTTTGCCCACGCAACACAGCCTTCAACGGCGGCGCCCTTCTCACCGAAATCTCCCCGCCACGACCAACATCAACTTCGGCATCTACCGCCACAAACTACGGCACCGCCCATCCCAAAGGGTCCAGCTCCAGCTTATTTTGAAGAATTTCGACCAATTAGAGTTATCGGTGTCCCAGCTGGTCCTGTGCCAACGAAAAGGACTTCAGATTTGCCTTCAAAAGGTCCATTAAAGTGGTATTCAGACTTTTTGTACAGGTTTCCCGGAACTGTCTGTGCGATTTCGCTATTGATATTTTGCGTGATACCATTAGCAGTTTTGGTCATGTTTCCGTTGCAGTTGAGTCAGAATCCAGAAAAGGTAAGAAAAAGGTTGTTATCAATTGATTGACGTTGAAATTTGCAGGGATTTGACACTCGTGGAACAGATTACGCGAATGCGAGGCTAACATGGGCCAAGCTACAGCCCTTTTTGCTCCAAGGCAGTCGAGTTATCGTTGATCAACCTGCTCCATCACCGACACCGATTCAGACTATTGAGCCGCTGGCTATTTTGGAAAGTCGCTCTAAAGGGAAATTTGTAAATCGGACCAGAAGGTCATTTGAAGACGAGCTTGCTTCTTTGTCTGCGATTGCGTGTTATGAAATTGAGCTGCTTCAAAGTGCGTTTTTATCGATTAGTTTTTATTCTTACTTACATTTGTCGATTTCAGTGGACTACATGGCCCAAGTCGTCCTCGAACTGCCCTCCTATGAAACCCTTTTCGATCTCAAATTCCATAAACGCCTCTGTGGAATGCAAAGTGCCCTCCAAGACGCGCTAACGCCCTTCAGCGGTATTTCACCCTATCGATCGATATTCCACTTTTCGAACTATGCCGGATGTCTATCCCCGTCAGCCAGAGACAACTGTTCAAGTCTGACAGGTTCCGATGTCCGTGCATTTCGGATTCAGCTAGAATCCTGTGCTCGGCATCGGAAAGCCATTATCGAATGTGGTCGTGACTGTATTGCTGCTCGACCCGTTGATGAACCTCGACGAAATTGTGATCAATGCGAGCGTGTGCCGTCGAATTGTACCTCCCAAATGTGGTTTGACCTGTTCTATCGGGTCCTTCCTGTTGATATTATGAGGATGAAAGCCGGTGGCGAAAAGATCTATTTAAACACGTTTTTGCCGTTGTATACCTTTTCGTCGTATGCGTTTCAAGGATTCAGTGTGCCGTTGGAGGACTTTCTGAGGGTCGAGAAAGCGATCAATGTTTGGGATCGGGGGACTAAAAATATGAAAGTTAAAGGTTTGTTTTGGTTTTTTGAATGTTTTTGAACTTTTTTGGCACTATTAAAAAACTTTCACTGTTCATGATGCCTACATTATCAACATTTCAGGCTACCTTCTTGACATCAAACGCGACGTCCTCTTTGACGCCGCCCTAGCCGACAGTAAACTTGCCATCGGCGCGGCTGCTATGGTCTTCATCCTTATGTATATTTACTCGCTCAGTCTCGGATACACATTGGCAGTTTTCGCCGAACTTGGAGCCTCAGTCCTTGCCGCTGGCGCCGTTTATCGCGCCTTCACAGCCGATTTCCCGATTCTCAACCTCGTCGCATTCGTTTTGCTGCTTTCTATCGGCAGTGATGGCGCTTTCCTGTTATTCAATGCGTTTCCGTCAACATCAGATGACTTGGACAAGGAATCGCTTCATGATTGCCTCAGGCACACCGTAACGACCATGTTCTTGGCACAGTTTTCGACCGTTGTCCCCTTCATGCTCAATTTGGTTTCCAGCGTTATTGCATTCAGGTGGGGATTGTATTTTCCGTAAATGTGAATGGATTACTAAGGCAAAATTATGATTTTTGAATCTAGTTCCAATTCACGACGGGACCACCGTTGGAATAAAACGCCAACACGGCCGAACAGCGCGCGCACTCGGTCGAGCCACAACACAGTGAACTCCGCCCCAAAAAACGCGAAGTGTGCGCTTTTCAAAATTACGCAAAAACCGCGCTTCAAATGATGTGCGTCTTTGCAGCAATCTGTTGCCCTGTATATGAGGAATCTGTAAAAAAAATTTGAAGTCAATCGGGCCCCTTTGCTTGGAGTTATGTCCTATTCAAGGAATCAAGCTTAGCGGTCTCGTCGTGAATTATTACTAATTTTAATTTTGTTGACTTTTGGGGACGAATTTTTTGTGGGTATAACTTATCTTTATCTCGTGCTGATTCCGTGATGTATTGACACATTTTTCCTTACCGTTACTGATTTCGAATAATTCATTTTGGGTTTTTATTTACCAATTTGATTGCTAATCCAGGCTTCGATCCCGTTTTTTTCTTTCCTGAATTCAAACGTTTGTTAACTTTGCCAAGCGTATTTACGCATTCAAACTATTGGTTTCGACGGTTGAGATGAGCTGAAACAATACAAAAAAGTGTACTCCAAAAATTGTGCCCCAAACGACTGGCATGTGTCGGAGACCAGTTTTGACGTCTTCCTACCAGTTGATTCCGTGGTGTAGGGGTTATCACGTCAGTCTAACACACTGAAGGCCGCCGGTTCGATTCCGGCCGGAATCATCAATCTTTTTTAAATTTTGTTAAAATTTTTGTAAAATTTTGTAATTTTTAAGTACGCGAAAAAAGTGCGCGGGAGCGTAACGGAGCTTTTTTTCGAACTCTTGCGCGCATCCTTATGTGTGTTGGGATCCGTATCCGTGAATTTTTAACATTTAAAATTAACGTTTTTGTTTTCAGAAGCTTTGGATTATTTGCTGGTCTCACATTGATCATAAACTACTTCCTTTTGATAACCCTGTTGCCTGCCTATTTGGTGCTGCATCGTCGATATTTGGATCCATTTTTGGAGGATAAATGTTGTCAGTGGTATTCGGCAATGTGTGCTCCTGTAATGCGGGCGAGAAGGAAGTTTGGACGGACGACATTGAAGAATTTGCCATCAGTATTGATCGATGGACGGTATTTCTGGTTGTTTGCGCTGCTATTTCTGATCGTTGGTGGCGGATGGCTCACGGCAACGCAGCTAGGCTTGCCACAGTACAACCCGCTGCAACTTTTCACCAGCCAGCATCCCTATGAATGGTATGATAACCACGCTGAACAGTTATTCGAATTCGTGTCAAAGAAAATCGCCCTTCCATTAGCTGTCCGCTTGTTGTGGGGCTTCGAAACCGCTCATGGCACTGCTCGATTTGATCCCGATAAAGTTTCAAACGTCACACAAGACCCACGTTTCGAGCTGAAAACTGTTGGAGACGTTCGTC
Organism: Panagrellus redivivus; assembly: GCA_000341325.1. NCBI lineage: Eukaryota > Metazoa > Nematoda > Chromadorea > Rhabditida > Panagrolaimidae > Panagrellus > Panagrellus redivivus. The sequence goes on along the minus strand of KB455514.1, from coordinate 203,702 downwards.
GACTTGCCGAAGACATGCAACGCTTCCGAATGATGGATTTTACCGATTTGAAGGACAAGTATTGGCCCGAAAGATTTCTCGATTGGTCAGCCGCCACAGAATGTAGCGACGACATTGCCGTTTGCTGCAATGTGAATTCAAAACTTTATGCTGACGAATTTCTTGATTACTGTATGCGGGTATCGACGTCACAGATTGTGACCGGGTATAACGACACACCGATCTATCACAATGTTAGCTTCGATTTGGTGGGCTACACGGCACTATTGCCGACAAAATTGAAGTATTCACACAAATATCAAAATTTGTCGGCTTCAATGAAAATGTTTGAACATAGTTTTGTGTCGCCGGCTTCAGGGGAATCGCTGATTTTCACGACGGAATGGACGCTGATGTCAACTTGGTACGATCTGCAAAGGGCATTGATCTCAGATTCGATCTACAGTATATTGGCATCGCTGGCGGTTGTTTCTGTTTTTGCGTTGATCGTCTTGCGATGGCATGCATTTGCTGCGATTTTGGCTATTGGCGCGATCGTTACAGTAACTGTTGGAGCTGTGACTGGGCTTGGATGGGAGCTCGGAGTCCTGGAGGCAGTTATTTTGGTTTTAGTAGTTTCACTGTCATTTGATTACACTCTCCATTATGGCGCCGCCGTCCCACGAACGGGATGCAAGATCCATCGCATTGAAACTGCCGTGAAACGAGCACTGGCGCCGGTTTCGATGGCAGCATTGTCTTCGTTTTTGGCTGGAGTACTGTTACTGATGTCAAAAACGCATGCTTTCTTCCAAGTAAGACATATTTCTTCATTTCATAGCCTTTTTAAGCCAAAAATTTGCAGGTCGCCACCTTTCTCGTCCTATCTGGCACCATCAGCTGGCTGTTTGCAACTTTCTTCTACCTACCGCTCTTATCCATTTTCCTGAACGACATAGTCCCTCCCTGTGATGATTGTGAAGTCGATATGCCACGGCCTATGCTCCAAGTGCCGTTACACGTCATGCGTGGCGGGAACCCACCCGATCGACGGCGGTTTTGAGCCATTTAGATTTACCAACTTCAAAATACGCGGGAAGAATTGAAAATTTTCATGATTTGCCTCACAAAGCTTTACATTACCATACTTTTTGACTGTATATTTGGGTCTTTCAAATTTTATTAGACTTTTGCATTTTGCGTTTATTTTTGTCATGACAGAGTTTTAAGATGCTATATTTTAATTAGATGTTTAATAAACATGTTTATCGAGAAGTGTGCAAACAGTTTTGTCCAAAAAGAATTTCATCCAAGCATGAAAAAAACTTTCAAAAAACTCCCAACATCGCCATCTGCAGACTATACAACATCGTGGCCAACCTTTTATAGCTCCATGGCCAGGCTCAAAGGCTAAAATTGTCTCAGGATACACCTTGTCGGATGCCGATGCCTCCGGTCTCGTGGCACTGGACACCGGATTGTCCAAAAATGGGAGACACAGGTTCTGACCATCAAAATAACTGCCGCCAGCTTCATGGCCCAACAAAAGGTGTACTTTGGAAGGTCCATTCTGACGTTCACCCCTCCTCGAGGAATGGCATCCCCCTGCTGCGAAGTGACCTGCCGGAAGTTGTCGACCACGGCCACTTTGAGGTCGTTCGACCGCGAAGAAGGATAAAAAAAACAGAAATGGCCATGTCTCGTGTCTTGTCCAGTTAATCGGTGTCTCCCAAGGATTTTCGGACACGACAGGGAGCAGTCGACGATGGTGGTGGGCTTTTTGGGGCGAATCAATGTTGTACCTGAAGGCTGGATGCCGTAGTCGTAAGCGGTTTCAGCATGTTCGTAGTGTCCGTCAATGGTTTCCGCTGGCCGTCACAATTGGAACCTCAGTGCTTCTCGGGTTTTAGAAGTGTGTACACCTTTTTTGAGGGGGAGGTTGTTGGTGGAGACAAGCTTCATTGGGCTGAGAAATGCCAATGGAGGCGGTTTGAAAGTGGTTTCTGTTTCGAAATTGTTGTGAAAGTTTTTTGCTTTTTGCTCTTTCTTGCTTTTTTTTACTGTAGACTTCCTTTTTGGTCGATTACTTCCCAAGCGTGTTTCACACCCCCTCCAGAGTTCCTAAAGTTTCATCAAAGGTTTATTTTTTAGCTTTCAACTGCCGTTTTTCGAGTCTTTCAAGTCTTTCACCTCTGTTTCAATGAATTCAAAGCAGTTTTCCACCTCCATATAACCCTATAATGCCAAAAGACATGGACACCGACGACCCCTTGCTAAACGCCCCCGGTCGTCGTCGAGGTATCCTTGCCGATGCCCTCAGGCACACGACCCCACCGGATCTGATGGACATCCCCGGAGCAGTTCCACGACCTCCGCCGAAGCAAACAAGTTCATCAAGGAAGCATCCGCCAAATCCATCAAAACAACCGAATCCGACGACATCCCAACCGTCAACATCCCGTGCCGCTGCTTACAGTCCCGAAGAACTTGCCTTCCGCCAACGTCAAGGGATTCTGGCGACTGCTTTGCGTTCTTACACATCAGTTCCGTCATTACCGACGGCCACATTGACTCGATATGTCGTCGAGGACACCAGTGACGATGATAACAGGGCCGGAATGCTTGGTATGACACTGAAAAGTACAAAACCGCCACTCACCAGACGGCATTCCCACGGAAATGTCGTCGATCAAGATTTTGAATACGGCACGGGTATACTTGGACGTGCATTATCCAGATACAGCACTCGGGAATCTATACCAAAAGCTGTTGAAAATGATTTGGGCGCTCCAAAAGTGATGAAGAAAACTGTTTCGAAGAAAAAGAAGCCGGAAGGCACCGAAGCGACCATTTCGAAGTCACCATCGACTATGTCACTGGTACATGGAGCTGAAGAGAGCTTGCCAAAGACGCCGAGGTAAGTTTTAGGAATGATTTTGTGCAAAAAAACTTTTAGCAAACGTTTATGAAATTAAGAACAAAAGCAAAAGAATAAGACAACGTTTTCAGAAACCAATCCCCAGCCACCTCTGAAGACGAAGCAGAAGCCGAAATCGAGGAACTGTTCAATCTCGAAGCCCTGACCAAAATCGATCCATCAGCAAAGTTGCTGTATTTGGCAAAGAAGAACAAATGGGGCGATATCGAAGACATGTTGCAAAAACGAAGCAAACTGGACTTTTCAATGGCGGATAAAAGTGGATACACGCCATTATTGTTGGCTGTAAAACATTCGAAGCTGATCATTATTGACAAATTGCTGGCTCATGGTGCTGATTTGAAGGCTATGAACAAGGTAATTGCTGGCATCTAGATTCTGATGACTTCATCTTTTGTTTCATATTTGTTTCAAACCATTTAATTTACTTTTTTTGTTTTCCAGGAACGCCAAACAGCATTACACATCGCCGCAAAGTTTGCCAATGAAGAAACAGTCCGAAAGCTTATCGATAAGAAGATGGATTGTGCAAGGGCTAGTGGGGTAAGCCATTTCAAATCAAAATTTTAACTTTTCAAACAACTTTTTATAGGCTGATAACAAACTTCCAATCCATTACGCCGCTCAACGCAAATCGCAACGTGCCGGAGCCATCGTGCAAGCGCTTCTTCGCGCACTTCCATCAAGTCGATTGGCAATTGATAAGAAAGGCAACATGCCAGTTCATTTAGCCATCAAAGCTGACAACCATTCCGTCGTCAAAGCTTTGCTTGGTCATGATTGTGAGCAACAAATTCACACGCCAAATATTGAGGGCGATGTTCCACTGATTTTGGCTGCAGGGAAGAACTTTCCAATGCTACGTCTTATTTTGGAGTTTGGTGGCGCCAGTGATGTAAATCGGCAAAACAAAGCGGGTAGAACAGCACTGCATGAAGTCGCAGAAGTCGGGGATATTCAGATGTTGAAATTGATGTACAAGTTGAGGGCTGATGCGAACGTGATGGACAAGGTGGGTCAAGTTTTGGTTGGGGTATCGATTGATTATCGATTAGTTATTGATTGATTATCAATTCTATGCTGATTTAAACATCGATTGACAAATTGATTGGTAGTTGATTTTGAATATCGATCGTTTTCAGGATGAAAAAACACCCCTTCATGTCGCCGCCGAAAATGGCCAAACCGCCATCGTCGAAGCCCTTATCGACAAATTCAAATCGAACATCCGAGCCCGAACCCGAGATGGAAGCACCCTACTCCATATCGCTGCCCTGAGTGGTCATGCTGATACAGCTTTAGCATTCCTGAAACGTGGTGTCCCACTTTACATGCCGAACAAACGCGGCGCCCTTGGCTTACATTCCGCCGCCGCTGCCGGTTTCAACGATGTCGTCAAGATGCTGATCGCCAGAGGCACTAATGTCGATATCCGAACTAAAGACAACTATACCGCTCTTCATGTCGCCGTTCAATCAGGAAAAGCCTCCGTCGTCGAAACTCTCCTCGGCTTCGGTGCCGATGTTCATGTCCATGGTGGCAGTATCGGTGAAACAGCGCTCCATGTAGCTGCCGCAATCCCTGGCGATGATGTTGAATGTGCCCAAATGCTTCTGAAATCGGGTGCCCAGCCAAATGTAACGCAAACCGATGGTGCAACACCACTTCACATTGCCGCCCGGAGCGGAAACACGGAAATGATAAAGTTATTACTGTATGAGGGCGCTAATCCGAGGTTGAAATCGGATAATGGAGAAACGCCTTTACATGTAGCAGCTAAGAATAGTCATTGCGAAGCAGTGGAGTTGATATTGAAACATCTGAGTCAGACTGATTCGAAAGAAGAAGTGCGAGATTATGTGAATTCAAGGACGGTCGAAGGATTGACGGCGGTGCATTATGCCGCGCAGATTGACCATGAAAAGATTGAAAAAACAAATGAGGATGCGAAATTGATTAGTACATTGATTGATTATGGTGGACAGTGCGAGATTCAGACGCTTACGGTGGGTTTTATGGTTTTTGGGGTCTGAACACCCATATTTTGGGTTTTTCTGGGTGAAAAAAAAACTTTGGTTTTTTTGACGTTGAAACTTTTTTATAACGAAAAAGTTGGGCTTGGCCTACCGCTGCGGCAAGATAGTTTCCTCTTACAACCACCATTTTCCAGGCAAATGAAACAGCCATGCACCTCGTGGCCCGTTCTGGCAACGAAGTCGTCCTCCTTGCCCTAGTCAACAGAATCGGTGCCGGTATGGTCCAAATTGTCCAGAATAAGCAATCCAAAACTGGTTGGTCGCCTCTCCTGGAAGCATGTGCCCGAGGTCATGCCGGTGTTGCTAAAATTCTGCTTCTACACCATGCCCGTATCGATGTTTTCGATGAAAACGGTCGAACTGCGCTCCATCTCGCAGCTGCCAATGGCCATGTTGAGCTGACCCAAGTCTTGCTCCAATACAAGGCCTTCGTCAACAGCAAAGCCAAAAACGGTGAAGCGCCGTTGCATTTGGCGGCTCAATTCGGCCATGTTAAAGTCGTCAATGTCCTCGTCCAAGATCATGGAGCCAGTTTGGAAGCGATAACGCTAGACAATCAGACGGCACTTCATTTCGCTGCGAAATACGGTCAACTCGGAGTTTCACAAACATTGCTTGCCTTGGGCGCGAATCCGAATGCGAGGGACGACAAAGGCCAGACGCCGCTCCATCTGGCCGCTGAAAATGATTATCCGGATGTTGTCAAACTGTTTTTGAAGATGAAACAGAACAATCGAGCTGTTTTGACCGCGATTGACCAAAACGGATTCACATGTGCCCACATTGCCGCAATGAAGGGGTCCTTGGCAGTCGTTCGGGAGCTCATGATGATCGACAAGCCGATGGTCATCCATGCAAAGACTAAAACAATGGAAGCGACGACCCTTCACATGGCTGCGGCCGGAGGACACAAGAATATTGTTAAAATTTTGTTAGAAAATGGGGCCAATCCGGAGGATGAAAATGCGGTGAGTCAAAAAGATTTCGAAAATGATGGCGAACGACAAGAATATATTTTTAGCACGGAATGACAGCCCTCCATCTGGGAGCCAAAAACGGCCATGTGTCAATCTTGGAGGCATTTGATAAAAATTTCTGGAAGCGATGTTCGAAAAAGACTGGCCTGAATGCATTGCACATTGCCGCGTATTACGGTAATAGTGATTTCGTCAATGAAATGGTCAAAAGCATTCCGGCGAGCGTGAGGTCTGAGCCGCCGATGTACAATCACTTGGTTGTGAAGGAGTTTGCGACGGAGGTTAGTTTTTTGAGGATTTAGAAGTTGCGTGCTTGAAGTTTTGAGCTTCATAAAGCCTAAAGATGCTCACCTTTAAAAACCTTGATCAAGATAAGTATGTATTTTCAGTACGGTCTAACCCCCCTCCATCTGGCTTCCCAAAGCGGTCACGACTCCCTCGTCCGAATGCTTCTCAATCAAGGCGTCCAGGTCGATGCCACTTCAACCACGATGAATGTCATTCCACTCCATCTCGCCGCCCAACAAGGCCATATTGCCGTTGTCGGCATGCTGCTATCACGTTCGACCCAGCAACAACACGCTAAAGATTGGCGCGGTCGAACGCCGCTCCATCTGGCTGCCATGAATGGTCATTACGAGATGGTCAGCTTACTGATCGCCCAAGGCAGCAACATCAATGTCATGGACCAAAACGGATGGACTGGAATGCACTTCGCTACCAAAGCCGGCCATATCAATGTCGTCAAGTTGTTCGTTGACAGCTCCGCCGACGCCCAAGCCGAAACGAAAGAAGGAAAAGTGCCATTGTGCTTTGCCGCGGCGCATAATCACGCTGATTGCTTGAGATTCTTGCTCAAACAGAAGCACGACACGCATCAGCTGATGGAAGATCGGAAGTTTATCTTCGATTTGATGGTCTGTGGTAAGACTAATGACAATGAACCACTTCAAGAATTTATACTTCAAAGTCCGGCACCGATCGATACTGCCGTGAAGTTGTCATCACTGTATCGCGACATGAGTGAAAAGGAAAAAGAAAGGGCAAAAGATCTGTCTAATGTCGCCGTCTATGCGGAAAACATGGCCGTGGAGCTGTTGGGCATCACAGCAAGTGAATACAATGCTGCTTTGTTATTAAAAGCTAAAGATAATCGAGGTCGACCGCTATTAGATGTATTGATCGAAAACGAGCAGAAGGAAGTCGTCAGTTATGCATCTGTCCAGCGCTATCTGACTGAAATCTGGACAGGTCGAGTTGATTGGAGCTTCGGGAAAACTTTAGCTTTTGCCATTGTCGTCCTAATGTGCCCTCCGGCATGGTTCTACTTCTCCCTGCCATTGGACAGTCGCATCGGCAGGGCGCCCATCATCAAATTCGTGTGTCACGTCGTTTCCCACGTCTATTTCACGGCACTTTTGGTCATCAATGTGTTGAATCTTTTCTACAAAATGTATGAAGTCACCTCAGTCATGCCGAATCCCTTCGAATGGCTCCTCCTACTATGGCTATCCGGGAACCTTGTCAGTGAGCTTTCAAATATCGGCAGTGGAAGTGGTCTTGGAATCGTCAAAGTTTTGATCCTGATCCTATCCGCAATGGCCATAGCAGTCCACATTCTCGCCTTCTTGCTGCCAGTCATCTATCTGACCCATCTGGACAATGATGAAAAGATGCACTTTGCAAGAACAATGCTATATCTCAAAAACCAGTTGTTCGCCTTCGCGTTGCTTTTTGCCTTCGTCGAATTCCTGGACTTCCTGACCGTACACCACCTCTTCGGTCCCTGGGCTATCATTATCCGTGATCTCATGTACGATTTGACCCGATTCTTGGTCATTTTGGCCTTGTTCGTGGCCGGTTTCACGCTTCATGTCACATCGATATTCCAGGTGGGACACCTTTTTACAAAACTACAGTAACCGCCCTCTTTTAGCCTGCCTATCAACCAGTAGACGAAGACAGTGCCGAACTTATGAGATTATCCTCGGCCATGCAAACGTTAGAAATGTTGTTCTTCTCGCTTTTCGGTCTCGTTGAACCCGATAACATGCCACCGTTGCATTTGGTGCCTGATTTTGCGAAGATTGTGTTGAAACTGCTTTTTGGGATTTACATGATGGTCACACTTATTGTAAGTTTACAAACTTCAATAATAAGAGCCATTATAAAGCCAGATAACTCCAGGTGCTCATCAATCTCCTAATTGCTATGATGTCTGACACATATCAACGGATTCAAGCCCAATCCGATAAGGAATGGAAGTTCGGTCGTGCCATCCTTATTAGGGCCATGAATAAACGATCAGCGACGCCGTCACCCATCAACATGCTGACGAAATTGTATATTGTTTTGAAGGTGGCTTATAGGAATCGATGTAAGTTCAAATTTCAAAAAATTTGTCATTTTGGGTCCTAACGCGAAAATATGTTTCGTGTTTTTATAAGCTAAAATTCCATGTTTTGAAGAATGGATTGGGAATAAGCTGAAAAATTTGACTTTTTGTCACTTCTGGGTCCCACAATGAAAATCCATAACTTTCGCGTCAGGACCAAAAATGCGCACGTAGTTAAAAAACCATTTAAAATCGTATTTTATCAATTTCAGTAAGAGTTTGCACGCACAAAGCCCAACAAGACCTTCGCTACGAAGAAAACATCGACGCCTTTTCCATGTCAGGGCATCATGGACGGGCTTCACCGACGATGCAGGATGACGATGGTCAGTTTCCACTGATTAGGTCTAAAAATGTCAATCCTAACCCTAAAAACTTTTTTTAGACATGGGCGGCCGCGATGAAGAAGCCGGCCACGCCACCAACATGTCCTTGGAAAGCGTGATCGACTGGAAGAACATCGTCAACATGTACTACAAGATGAACGTCAAGGAAGAGCGCCGAAAAGCCGTCGAAAAAGAGCTCGACCAGCAAGCCGCCCTTCTGCCAGATTGAATTGTTTCAAAGTCTTTCAACCCTCAAATTACAACCTTATTCCGATCCATTGCTTACCGGTCAATTTTAACTTTCAAAACTGTCAAAAGTGCTTGTCCCCGGTTTCTATCTAACCTGTAATCATATATTATGAATAGGAATTCTATGCAAAATTAAAAAATAAAATGTTAATCTTTATCAAAAGTGTTAGTTATTGAATGTAAAACACAATCCAATGTAAAAAGTCAGATTGAAAAAGTCAAAATCCGACAAAGAATGACATTCGAAATGGACAGGATACTTGTAATGACATGAGAAGGAATCAGTAATGTACAAAATTGACGAGCGCAAGAGATTCAGACAAAGCCGCTTTGAGCGCATACATTGGTGGATTTTTAGGAATACGGATAATAAGTCAGACACGAAAGCCTATTGGTAACTGCGTGAGTACACGCAAACGGTTGTCAGTTTTGCTTCCAGAAGCAGGAGGGATAAAAATAGATAAAACGGACCTGGATGGTGATGTTGTTCGAATTCGAAGTTGGTTACGGTAACAAAAGGAAAAAGGCTCCCGGCTAAGTCTAATTTGGGCCCCTATACAGTATTACAAGATTCACACGTACATGCTTTCAGCCATGTTGGACATCTTCAGTCGGACATTGACGAAATGGCCAAAGTATTCGGCGAGTTCGTCGACTTCGCCGCTTTCGATGGAATACTCGAAATCTGCCGTGGTACTGGCTTCCTGGCCGCAAGAAGATTGTACATTGTTGGGATCGGATGGGGATTGGGACGCCTCGGGGGTCGGTTCGGGCTGTTGAGGAGCCTCGGTTTCGGGTTCGTCTTCAGATTTTGAGGAAGTTTCGGAAAAGCTTCGACGCCGACGTTGCATGAACATCTTCCGACAGACGGCACCGAATCGACCTGATCGTATTTGGGAGCAGTTGTTGAGGCTCATGGCCCGGGGCCGGAGGGCGTTTTTGACCATCAAGTAGGACCGTTTCCGTATCGCGGCCGTGGAATCGAGGGACTTTCGGGGCTGGCAATCGGCTTTCGGGCGAAATCGGAGCTTTTTCGGCCTAAACATGAAAAAATTAAAACTTTTTAAAAGAAAATTGGCTAAAAAACATACCCATCATGGCTGTTCGAAGTCGAAACTTCCGAAACAGGGCTAACCGTCGCCACAGGGGTCTCATTTCGCAAATTCAATTGCTCAAATTGCGTCGACAATTCCACACTATCAGCGAGATCATGCTGAATCTGCTGCTCGCCAAAGTTGACTGCAGCAGAGAAGCTTTCGGCGTTCATGGCGGCAGCGTGCCAGAGGTTGTTTGTCCAAATTTGAGCGAGTCTGAAAGAATACAAATGAATGGACTGCTGTAAAATGGATTACGTAATCGGAAAAAAGTTCACATTGTTCATCACGTGTACGCGGAAGAAGAAAAAATGTAAATCAACAACAGGTGTGTACAAAAAATATATAAAAAGAAAAGAAAATCACATGAATTTACGCGAATGATAAACACACACAGCCAGAGGCGAAGATGGATCGAAAAGTCCAGGGTGCGCGATGGATGGACAATCAGCTGGGACACTGAGAAGGCTAGTCAAATGCGGACTGGTGGCTCGTTTGCCCTGAGGCAGTGTGTACGTATGCAGTTTGCAACTGGAGCAAAGAGAGACGCGACAAGCGCATATATTTTGTGGTAAACGGTTGGGAAGGACAAAAACCAAAGGGAAAAGGACACACCAAACCCCATTCGCCCGCACGCAACAGTGCAATGTTATCTGTAAAAGATGCATTGTGTGTCTATTCGTCGGTTGGGTGAAATTATGTCCCTTTTCCAACGATGTCCCGTTTTACTTGAACGTTGGAGGTATGCAATGTGCGTAGCGAGACATCATTGAAAACGGGACATCATGTCACCAACTCTTTTCGTTCTTTTCCTTTCAAACGCGCTCGCTCAACTCTCTCGCTTTCGCGCGAACGCACGAAACCATCATCGCCTCAGTGTTTGACGGACAATCGATGACGCGATGTGTGCGTGCGTGTATCGCTGTCACTTCTGGAAGTTGCGCTGTTTGTGTTTCGACAACCGCTGGCGGCCGGCCGGTGTCTTTGCTGTTGGCCGGAGGCCATCATGAGCCGCGGAGCGCACGCTTGGCGGGAGAGTGTGAACGTCTGCTAACACTTTTTTGATGATGCGAAGAGAGGGGATGGGAATCACATGTACCGGAGAGTTAGGTATTGTGCGAGAAGAGAGTTTTATGACGACGCCCGACACCTCGGTGCTACCACGCGTCGTCAACATTGTGAGAATGACAAACTGAAACAATAAAGTGCCGATGGCGATGCGCAGGGCCTCAGGGGAAATATCCCGTGTGTACTATAATGAAGTTATGACAAAGTCGAGTCAACTTTGCGAAATGATGATAACAATGTGTAAAAACGACTTTGATGTTCAATATTTACATTTGAGGGGGCCGTTCAAGTATTTACGAAAATTACAAAGGCAAAAAGTGAATAGAGTTTTTTCGATACAATGAAGAACGGTGATTTCTACCGACGCAAACTTGTGAAATGAAATCATCGGTATGCTTTTTTAAAGTTTTAAAGCGGCGCATAAATACGCAGGCAGGTTCACAACAAACTGTTGACACTTTCATTGAACTTCGCACTTTCTTGTGAATATTAGCACATTGGTGTCAAAAAAGGAACTTTATGGTTTTGTTTTTTGCATTTTTGTTTTCTTCGAAAGTAATTGTGTGTATGACTGTCACCACTTTAACTGTCTGTGTTCGAGACTATGAGTCATATGCGTAGACTGTATTTAAGTGGCACCTTTATGGTTTTTGTATTGTTTTAGCGAACGTGTCATCTTAACCAAAGAATTTTTTGCCCGGCTTCTTACTCCAGGTTCATCCGCACCCAAACCTAATTTCCAACTGCCATTCCCCGTCTTCCTCAAACCGCAATTCTCCGTTTCTAAATAAGGTTCAATGTCTTTACGGGTCGCTTGTAAAAGGACAACATCGGGTGTCACTGGGGATTATATTTGAAAAGGCTCAGCTCAGGACACGCTTCCTCGACGCTTCCTTCAGGGGCTACGACGTTGACGGCCCTGGCCCTGGTCAGATGCCACGTTTTTTACGTTCATAAACAAAAAAATTGTGCATAGGGTTTGTGTCAGGCAACTTTTTTCCTTCTAAAATTGCTGCATTTCGTGTTTGCGTATGGCTAAAAGCGTGCTACCGTGTTTGGGCTGCAAGTGCATCTGCTACAAATGACAATTTTTTAACTTGGCCGGAAAGGTTGTAGTTGTAAGAAGATTATTGGTTACAATGATCTATTTCCACTATTTTTTCAACAAATAACTGACGTAAATGCGGTTGTTTTTCCAATTCTATTTTCTGCGGCTGACAGTAGGTCCAAGCCTATCTACGTAGTGCGCGCCTTTGAGCCAGTCGAGCTTGACAGATTTGGGGCGGCGGCTGGGCTGGCTGGCGCGGTCGCCATTCGGATAGGCCGGACCGGGCCAGCTTGCGGCTGTACTTGACGATCTTCGCTTACTTTTAAGTTATGTCTTTCTCGACGTTGACACGCCACCAACCACCGATTCGATGTTGTTGGTATTGGCGTTGGCCTTGTAAATACACGATGGAGAGTCGTCCTCCTCATCCTCCTCCGACTTCGGTAGCGGTAGTCAGAAGAACAGTCATCGCGGAAGTCGTGTATTTGTTCGGACGCGTCGACCTTCGACGATGACGACGACTGCCTGGCCGGTCACGACCGGCGACAATCGATCGATTGCCGTCAGCATTTGGCTAGGTTTCGGGGCGTCTGTCAACCGAGGGCGCGACCTCGACCGTTTTTTTGTTTATGGGTGTGTTTGTTACCAGTTTTTTGGATGCGTGGGATGCGGATTCGTGGTGGGGGTTGCGTGTTTTTGACATTTGTTGTTTAAAATTGGTTGAAATTTTTGGCTTTTTGGGTCTAAACTTTGAGCAATGCTCAGTTTTGTGAAAAAATTTTGCTGATGTACTGTCCATCAAAGTAATTATGGTCAAATGACGAAGTAATTCCAACAAATTACCCCTTCCACCAGCTCAAAAACCACATTACTCACATCCATAATCCGAAACAGCTGACAAACCGCAATTTTCTACTCGCTTTGTTTGTTGTCTGTGATCACCCGTGGCGTTTTTGCAGGTTCATCAACCCTGCTTGTCACAAGCTGTCATTGTTGTTTCCCGTGCGTACCCGACCAATCCTTTGAAATGCTTTAGATCGATAGTTAGAGCCAATCCGCCCTACCAGATCGTTTCGCTCAATTCCCTTTCGGCAGATTTGCCATCTGTTTCCCCGCCAGCTAACCGCCGACCATCGACAGTACCAAATAGTCGAAGTCGACCCCCGATCCGCATCCGGGTTCACCCATATTTACACACATGCATCCACCCCATTCGAAATCCACTCCACATTGCCTGTAGCAATTCAAAAATGATGGGATCAAGTAGCCCTCGTTTGACACCATCCCATTCCATCCACAACACTTTTCACGCAGATTTTTGACGCCCCCTTCAAACATAATGTTTTAATCATGTCATTTTTCATTTTCACTTGCATCGCGCCTTTTCATAATTCATTCATTTCACGGAAAATGTGTCGAAACACGTGTCAAATTTGAATTCCTGCTAATTCTCATCAACTTCTTTAACAGAAGCCGGTTTCACGTTAAACTTTTAACCCGATTCCTTTGTTATCGACCCCAATCGCCCCACCTTGACAGACGCCAGCCCCCAAAATTACTCACCAGTAAAAATGCAACTGATTCCCCCACTTTTAATCGGTCCTATCATGGGAGGCGAGGCCATCGCCAATTTGGCCGTTTCCAACTTTCGCGGTTCTACTTTTTTATAGGGCTGTTTTCGGTGGTGGGTTTTGTTTGGGGCCGTGAAAGGCTGGTCTTCCACGCTTTTATTGTCAACGCTTTTGTCGTTACGTGTATTGATGGCCGTGGGTATTGATAGTTAAGACTATTTGGGATGGTGGAAGTTTACTTTTTCGCACTTTGACGAAAGTTTTTCTGATTTTTGTTTCTTTTTTTCGTCTTCATTAGGTTGAATCATATTTTTAGTCGAAACCCTCAAGTTCAACCCAGCTAAAACCATTTTTCCCCACATTCTTTGCCCCCAAAAGTTGTTTGCGTCTTTTCCTTGCGTGCTTCATTAACCATCCCACATTTCTCGATGAACCATGCACCCATGCGCTTATTGGCTTATTTACTTGCACATAGCTTATCGCTATCTTGAATTTTTGGAGGTTGACAACTTCAGGTTGACTAAAAACATCAAAAAAGCACAACAGTTCAAGCCCATAGCGCGTTTCCACCGCAATCTATGCATGTACAATCAAACAAAACAGTTTGTTTGGTTATTTATGTTCGCTTAAAACAACCCATCTTTTTTCATTCTATTCAACTGATACCTTTAAGCACGTTGCTTGCTGCGGCGTAAAAAAGACGCAAAAAACATACGACTCGTAAGCGCAGTGCCTTGAAATGCCTGCGGCATTGAATTGCCGCTGGCAGTCGACTGGGGCGAATGAATGTTAGCCGTCTTGGCAGAGCTATTTGTGCTTTTGCGTTTGCTCCATGAAGGAGGTGAACCCAATTGCAATTGAATAGTGTCTTTTGAAGCCGCCTTTAGTGGCATGTAGTCGTGTTTGTATGCATGTGGTTTGGTTTTGGAGGTGGTTCAAACGGGTTGAACTGGATGTCTGGGGGGTTTGTTTACTTTTAGTGGGGTTTTTATTGTTGTTGAAGTTAGTCTTTTTGCATTTAGAACTGTCTTCGACTTCCGCGCTGTTGTTCGTTTTCATTTTTGTTTGCGTTTTGCGTGGATCAAAAGTTCAAAAAGTCCAATTTCATCGATTTTATGCTCGATTCTTCAGGAAAAATGAGCCTCGAAACCGGCGATAACGACACCCAGCCCCTCACATCCGCCGAAAATGGTGCCGGTACCAATGGCGGAGGTCATGATGGCCCAAGCGTCGAGACCCACACGATCCATAGTGCCATTGTGAAGTCGAGTGATAACAAGTTCCATCGATTGGCCTTTGATGAGACTGCGAAGCGGATTGATTTTATCTTATTGGGGTTTGTTTTTGGTACTTTTTTGAAATTTTGACCATTATCGATTGATTTCAGCTCCGACTCCGCCCCCACCAAGCACCGTATGTCGATCAACTTCTCGGAAGTCCTGGCAATCCGAAATTCCCGTGTCAAACTTGGCGGAGGCCTTCCCAAGAACATCCCAGCTACCGATGAACCCAACCCCTCAGCCCCGAATGCCATGTACATCTACTATGCCATCCGACGCAACATCTACATCTGGCGTGTCCGTGAGGCTGTCGTCATGTTCACGACGACTCTGGACAAGAAGCATTGGATCGAATTGTTGCAAAAGTCCCTCAAAGAAGTCGAATTACGTCCGAAGAATCTGATCATTTTCATCAACCCCTACGGCGGAAAGGGCAAAGCCAAGCAAATCTACGACAAACAAGTCGAACCCATCCTCGCCTTAGCTGATATCAACCGGAAAGTCGTGTTAACTGAACGTGCCAACCATGCCTATGATGTCCTTCAAGAATTGTCTCCCGAAGACATGGGTGCCGTCGATGGCGTCGTTTCCGTCGGTGGTGATGGCCTCTTCAATGAAGTCCTTTGCTCACTGGTCATTCGGATACAGAATGAACACAACAAGGACATCCGTGACACGAATATCGATGCCCTGGCCAAGCCGCCCGTCCGATTCGGCATCATTGGCGCCGGTTCTGCGAATTCGATCGTTTCATCGGTCCATGGTGTCGATGATTGCCCGACGGCCGCGGTCCATATTGCCATTGGCTCGAAATGCAGTGTTGATGTCTGTACCGTGCATGAAGGGAACAATTTGCTCCGAATCTCGGCAAATGCCATTTCCTATGGCTGGTTGGGAGACGTGCTCCACGATTCTGAACGATACCGTTGTCTGGGACCTGTACGATACCAATGGTCAGCGCTGAGGACGACGATTCGGCATCCGACTTACTTCGGAAGGATCGCCTTCAGTAGCAGTGAAGCCGAGGGTGGAAAGCCATTGGAATTGCCGCCGTGCAAGCAGCCGTGCGAGTATTGTGAAGGGTAAGGACGTGTTTTTACTGAGGGGTGCCGGATAGCGACATATTTTTTTCCGAAAATTGGGGTTTAAATTTTAATTAATTTGATTTTCGAATGTGTGAACACTTTGTTTTTTTTTAAATATTTTGTTAAAATGATTCTAGCATTCATGCGAAAACAATTTTTTGTTTGAAAAGACAAGCTCAAAAATGTTTCATTTTGAAATTTATCTTTTTTGACGCATTTTTCTCAGTTTGGTCACCCCCTCGAAAGTTACCGTATTTTGTTAAAATTCCAGCTCCAAATCCGATCCCAACTACCCATATCACTGGACCACCGACTTCACCCACATTATCTGCTGCGTTATTCCATGCGTTTCGCCCTTCACACCCTATGGATTGGCACCAAATACCGGCATTGGCGATGGCACGATGGATTTGGCCCTGGTTCCGAATGTTTCGCGATTCACGAATTTGAATGTTATGAGAAAGGTTGCCATGTACGGTGGTAAAAATGTGAGTTTCGACTTTTTTTTACAATTTTGGAACTTCATTGGACCGTTTTGTGGTTTCAGTTGATGAAGCTCGAACGCGCGCTTCACTGCTACCGTGTCAAGCGATGGAGCTTCACGCCAGGCGCTCTTATCACTGCCGAAAAGGAGGGTCGTGACCCCGAGGATTCCCGTCAGGGATCTTGGAATTTGGATGGAGGTGAGCTTGCTTTTTTTGCCGAAAAACAACATTCAATCGTTTTGAAACCTTTTACAAGTCTAAAAATTACTGTAAACCACCATCGGTTTCAGAAATCCTGCCCCAACCCGCCGACAAAGCCCTTCACTTCCGTGTCCACCCATCTTTAATCAACTACTTTGGCCGTGAAATCGACCTTGATGACGCCAACTACCGTCGTTGCAATTGCTGCTGCTCGTCCGAACGACGCGTCACCAACCTCGTCTACGAAAACAAATAACAATCTTTTTTTGATCAGAACCATCCCTTTTTTCGTCCATCTTTCAATTCGAATCGCCGCTAAGAATCTCATCCCCTCTTTTGATGGCGCTATTTTTCCTTCCGCTTTTTACCTTTTTAATTTTGGCCAGTTTTCGTGAAGGTGCTGCAAACTCCGCAAAGCCCAGCACAACTTTTTCCATAGTAACCATTTTTGCTACATTTTTGATGATGATTGTTTTGTTTTTTCTTCACTTTTTGCTGCTAACTTGATTTTTGATGACGATGATAATGACATTATTGCAGTATGGTACTTTTGAAGTTTTGAATGTTTGAAAAAAAGAGTCAATGAAAAAAATTTATAGAAACTTGTGTACTTTTGGGGGTTTGATGCAATTTTGAAGGAAGTTTTCAAACTTGATACTTGAAATAGAAATAGAAATGGCTTGGGGGTGGTTGATTGACTCAAGTGCAAACTTCATTATCGCCATTTTCGGCGTTGTTAAAGTTCGTTTTCCGTTTTAACAGCGCTCTTTGTAAAGGATGATTCAATTTCGCTATGCCAATCAATGGAAAATTAAAAGATGTTTTTTAAAACTTGAAAGTTGCAACCATTCAGTTACTTTTTCCCGTATCGAACGAACCCACAGCGTTCAAACTCGCCTTCACAACCAAAAAAGAAACCGACTTCCGGCATGGTGAAGTTGAACGAATGCAACTTTCTGTCAGTAGTCGTCGTCGTTTTCGGTGCCTTTTGCGTTCACGTTTGGTTTCAGACACCCTTGCAGGTGATTTATACCAACGATTGTTTCACTTTCATGCATTTGCGCACTGTCTATTTCATACATAATTGCCCGACAGCCTTAAGAAAGTGGCTCTTATCTATTCAAGCCGTTTTTTGCGGAATCCAAAAGTGCGAACAAACTTCTAACCTTCTAATGCTGAAACTTCGTAAGAGCCCGTGTATGCGCTTGCAAATATTGTCACCAGCCTGCCCTCGAGGCAAAAGTATGCATAAGAAATTCACATTGGGGGCTCAAACAGAAACAACGAACAGGCTGGTGACATCCGACGACAATAGGGGTCGTTTAAGTGCACCAGTTGCAGATGGTGTGGTTTTTTACAACTTTTTACGCCTTTTTTTTGCTTTACATTCTTCTTCACATAGAAAACTGTGCATTTTTATCGTGCGATTTAATTCTTGTTCAGAATAGGTGTTCCAGATGTCATTTTCCACTAAAAATTTTTAAATTATGGCCTGCTTTTCCAATTTTCGCCATTCTTATCTAGCTGTTTTTTCCAACCATTTCCACCGCTACAGACACAATAGCAATTACGATTCTATTTTCCACTCCCCAAGGTTGTCTGAAGCCCATTTTCGTCGCGCTCACATCAGTCAGATGTTTTTTACCGATGCGCACCTGTGAAATGGGAATAGGATTTCCTGCGCATGACCTTGTTTAGCGTTTTTGTGGATCTTTCGCACGATTGTCGGCCTCTTTTGGCTTTGCGGCACTTTTTTCGAAAATGTGACTTAAATTTGTATTGTAACCAATCCTTTTTGGGGTTTTTTACGGTTACACGTGCTACAAATGTGCAAGCATTACTATAAATGGGTATGTTACCCCACCAACGCATGCACTTTTCATTCATAAAATCTACAGTTTTTTGAGCTCGTTCGCGGAGATCACTTGGTCGAGATTGTCATTGTAGACTTTTCTCTCCAAATAACTGATCAAACAATTCTTGCAACTGCTTTGCATGTAAATATCGACTCGACCCCGGAAATGTTTAGTTGTTCAGCCGGTTCAACATCAACCTTTCGATTTTCGTGGAACATGTTTGTCTTTGGATTTTGGATTTTGTGTCGCTTGCCCTTCTGTATGATGTTTGGGGGTCTTTTGGCCTTGCATAAGGACCCGCCTACCATCCATCAAGGACATGGTTACAGACAGGTGCTGGCTGCCTTCTTACAGACAGACGCTGCCACCGTCGATGCGTCAGAGCCTTTGTCTGTTAAAATTTTCGCTAATACTTTTGTTTGTTTTCGACCCTTGTGCCATTGGAGACATATGGGGACATGCTACACCTGCTAGAATGAGGAAAAGTTTTCGTTGGTATGGCCCCAGTCTAAAGCTGTTACAACCATTTTGGGGCGTGTTTGTGCTTGAAGGGTGTGTTCGATGACAAAAATGACTAAAAAATGATAAAATAACAGCTTTGTTTTTAATTTTTAGGCGAAAAATTTAATTTTTATATAAATCATTGCCATTGCGATTCTTTGAAATGTTAATTCAAACTATTTAATATTGTTTTTTGACCCCTCCACCCACCTTTCATTAACAATGCCCTCCAAAAACACGTCTCCAAGAAACGTCGTCAATGCCCATCTGCGCTTTCGCCTTTTCTGTCCATGGTTTTTGACACGGCTCATTTCGACCCTGTCGTGACAACAGCTTACTGTAAAAATGTAAAATGTAAGAGCCATCGGTCTTTAGCCCGGTTTTCACATGCCATTTGTCTCAAGTGGGGGTGCCTCTGAAGGTCTGCACTTCATCCACTCCAAAAATTACGCTCCTGACAAGAAAAAGGTTTCACATGGGTAGTTTTTTCAATGTCGATGTTGAACAACTCTGCGAATTCCGTTTTTGGTTTCCACGTTTTTGATCAAACATTGGTTTCATTCAAACTTTGTCAGACCCCGCGAGACTACTGTTATATCTGTTTTTGTATTCAAAGCATGCTTTGTCTGCGCCATAATGGTGGCAGCAATCATATTTTTAAAAAACACCATGAAAATAATAATAGGATAATGGAAAAGTTTTTCCAGCTTCACGGTGATACGATTAGCCAACCCATTCACCGGCTATCCTAGCCCAGAACAAGAATAAGCTAGACAGCCCGCTCAAACAAGCCCTTATAATGTAAACAAATCAATTTAAAATGGTTGACGCCTCGCTGTGCATGTGAATTCGCATAGAATTTCGCATTGTTAGCTCTTATCTTTGGTCTGAAATTGATCTAACTTTCAAAACATCAGTGTTTAGATAGCGTTTTTGTCTTGAAGTTTTCGTGTGAAGACAAAAGTCTTTCACAAAAAGCCACATTTGTCAATGTTGTCAAGTTTCGCGGCGTCTAAATGATAATGCATCTGTTCCGACATTGACTGTCGGTCAATACACACCCAACCCCGCGGCGCATTTCATTTCCGAAAACATGCAAATGGCCAGCGGCGCCTACGCTTATGTTTGGGTCGAAACTTTTGTTGAATGCGCTCTTTATTTGGTTCGCGGCGTTGTAGGAAGTTATTTTCGCTGTTTTTGGCTGGTGATGTAGGAGATGCCACAAACGAACATTAATTTTTATGGTTTAATTTTGTTTTAATTGTTTGAGTTGAACAGATTTTTTAGTCTTTTATTATCAAAGTCATTTGATGTTTCAATTTTTAACGAAAAACCCCACAAAAATAATTAACGTCACAAATATTCTCATGTCAAAACCTTTAGTCAGTCATGCCAAGTGAAATGCTTCATGTTTTTATTAGTGTGCTTACGTCCTCTACATTTCTGTTCACTCTTATCAAAAGCGTGCTCGATAAGAGAGCATCGCTGCGAATGTAGCTTGAACGTGTATAATTATTGTACATTTTGAATCAGCGATCATCAGTGTTAACAGAAGGTTAGCTTTTCTCTTTCTCTTGAAACAGTTTTTCAGTTGTTAATAAAACCTTATTCAAAAAAAGTTGTTTTTCTATCCGATCACTTTCACGCACCCATCATTTTTGTAAGATAAACCCACCCCAAAAGCCTGTTTCACTTCCTCGATCATGAAAAGGAACTCCGGTTGTCAGCCATCAACTTCCAACTCTTTCTCGCCCACTTTTCATGCTGAACCGATTTGTTACGCCAAAACTTGCACCCAACCAACACCAATACCGATTTGAAGACCGATTTGACCTGTGAAGTCTGTAAAACGTTCGAAAAGTAGACGAAAACAAAAAACCAATTTCGATGGTCAGTTAGGTAGTCGTTTTTGTTTGTTCAATTTTTCAATTTACCATTTCATCGGAAACCGTAAAGAGCGCTTGCAAAAACATCCGATGATTCGATTTGCGATAACTTTTGTCGCCTTTTCGACAATTTGATTGTTTCCGCTGTTGACGCTGGTATCCACGTTGTATTGGTACGTTGGTGTTTTAAAATTCGGCGAAAATGAACGACCATTGAAATAAGTACGTATATTTAGATGTAGATTAGTGTTAAAGGGCTTTGCATTTTTAAATAGACGTGAACCTATATAGATTGGGGTTCATTTTTGGAGGGGTTTCACTTTTGACGTAGATGGACTTTCGTGATGTCAATAGTCAAGTTTATTGGATGCGTTTATTTCGAATTTAATTGTTCATGAACCCTTTCTGGGATACATTTTTCTATTATAATTTGATCAAAATCGTAAAAGTTGGCATGAAAAACTATTTTGAAACAATTTTTGCAACAGTTTTTGTAATTTGTGGGTGGTCAAATTGGACCCCCTGTAATCTCTGGCAATCCGTCCGCAACAAACAACTGCGCATAGCCGCTGGCGGTGGGGTCCGATTAACGTGCATCTTTGCTTTCGCTTATGTCGGCCACGTCTGGCCGTCTTCCAATTGGAAAAGCAATCGAAAGTGACTTTATCACTGCCCCAGGCCGTCCACCACTTCCTACTTGACGTAGCACACCTTTGGGGTTTCAGTCCCAGCACGTCGTTGTTGTTAAAAACAAAGCCGCTTTTATCCAGTTTATGACTTTCTGTTAGTTGCCGCTTTTTCGACTTTTAGACGGCTTTGTTTGATGATGTACCTAGTTAAGTTGAGGTCAATTAGACTATGTTATTGTTTTTCTTCAACAAAAATGTTTCGCGTGTCTATATTTTGAAATTTTATATATAATTTCCCCCATTTTCGCGAAGTCTCAATGAAAACATTGATAAACTTGCTGTTTGCAGCCAGCAGATCTACCGATCACTTCCCCCGGCCGTGCCCTCGTGCCGTGTCGTCTTCCCGCTTCGAAGTGATGCCCGATGCTTCCCTCGAGTCGTCGCATTAAGCTGGCGGCGGCCTTGCTCGGCACCTGTGGTCTCCTGTATCTCGTCGCCTTTGCTGATCTCTGGGTGCCATTGGAGGAGTATTCCCCTATAATTTCGAACAGTGACGACCAGATTTTGGCTATCTTGAATTCGACTTTTGCTTCGATAACTAACACATCGGCCGTAAACTGTAAGTTGGACCCTTTTTAGGTCTTTTAGCGTTCACATTCATTTTGAATGTTTTCAGTAACCTCAGCGCCCATAGATGCCTTCAAACCTCAAGACTCAAAGCTACCCTTCTGTCCGGTCATGCCACCGGATCTCATCGGCAAGGTCCCCGTTCATCTGGATGGACCAAATATGACGGTTATTGAGTCCTTATATCCGGACGTCGAAGCTGGTGGCCATGGACATCCGAAGGAGTGTAAATCAAGGCATCGGGTGGCTATTATCGTGCCGTATCGGTAGGTTTTCAACTTTTGAAGCCAATTTTGATGAACAAAAGTTGTTTTTCAGCGACCGGGACCACCATCTCCGCATCTTCCTGCACAACCTCCACGGCTTCCTCGCCAAACAGCAAGTCGATTACGGTATCTTCATCGTCGAACAGATCGCGAATCAAACCTTCAATCGAGCAAAGTTGATGAATGTCGGATTCGCCGAAGCCATGAAGGTCTACGATTTCCAGTGCTTCATCTTCCATGACGTCGATTTGCTGCCTGAAGATGACCGTAATCTGTATTACTGTCCCGAGCAGCCGAGGCATATGAGTGTGGCTATTGATAAGTTCAAATACAAGTACGTCAATTTTGTTTTCCTGACGTTATGAAAAGTCTATTTTGGTCATTTTCAGGCTTCCCTACGAATCCATCTTCGGCGGCATCAGCGCCATGACCCGTCAACATGTCGAACGCATCAACGGCTTCTCGAATGACTACTGGGGCTGGGGCGGCGAGGACGATGACCTTGCCACTCGGGTTCATGCTAATGGGTTTAAAATTAGCCGGTATTCTGGGGAAGTTGCGAGATATAAGATGATCAAGCATGAAAAAGAGAAGAGCAATCCCATCAATCCGTGAGTTTACCTCCAAAATGACTACAGTAACCGAAATAGACCCTTTCAGATGCCGCTTTTCACTCATGCGTCGCACCCGGTCCCGCTTCCGTCACGACGGCATCTCAAATCTGAAGTACGAGGTAGTTTCGGCCCTGCGGATGCCCCTATACACGATTATCCGTGTGGATTTGCTCGAAGCCGAGAGCAGAAAACAGTTGCATGAAGAAAGTAGGCTGTTCAAAACCTGCTAACGCCCATCTTTTCTTCTGCTCACCATTGTGCCGGTTTAAAAACGTAGAATTCAGAATACTGTTAATGTTTTCATGCTTTTACGGGTTAAAAAGTTTAAAGTGCCGAATCTGATTGTTAAGATACACGTTTATTATTCAAATGACCTCTTGCCAAACATGTATGCATAGATATTAACTGATATTAAAATGAAAATTTATGACATTAGAAAAGTTTGACATCTTTACTGACGAAAGCATAGTAGTAGAAGTTGTACCATTTCGATTCAGGGCGGGAAGCTGAATACGGTGCGTCGACGGTGGCTAATTTTGCTCTGCTGTCGGATACACAAGCAAAAAACACCATAATGAAACATGAGTAAATGATCAGAATAACGGTGAAATAGTAATTTTTGTTTTCTTCTTTTTTGACGGATTCAGATGGAAGATGGCAGAAACGACCAGTGAAGTCGATTCCAGAGCAGTCGCAATCAATGCTGCCTCGTGGGATGCCACCATTCTGGCAGATGACCGTCTCGCAATGCTTTCCGACAATGCCATCGGCGCATTTGCAGAAGTATTCATCCGGGGAACGATAGACGAGCTGGCCATTGGACGGATTGCAGATTGGAATTTCGCATTTTGGACCGGTGAAATCTGCAGGGCATCCGGTGGCAGGTGGCGGTGGTGGCGAGGAAATGGGTGAAGGTAGTTTGAGAATCGTGACCAGATTGGCACCGGTTTGGCCTTCTGATGCCGCAGCGTTTATGGAAATAAATATAAGGGCAGTCAACAGCAACATGGTCGGTAAATCGATGCGACACGAGAATGAATGTGTTTGGTTTGCTCTGCGCCGACGAAGACAACGGCGTGGTTGACCACTGACCAGTTGGAGGTCTTGGCATAGTGGGCATTGGCATTGGGTATTCTGTTTACATAACTTTGCGCGGCGTAATGCTTTGAAAAAGTCTTTTTCATTGAGATTTTTTATTATTATCAAAATTTCACATCAAAAAATCAATCAAAACATAACAATTTTTCACATTATACACTATATTTCGGCAGATTTGTACCATTTTTACCAGAGTTTCACATCTTTACTAAAGAAAATATAGTAGTATAATTTGTACAGTTTCGATTCCTTGCGAGAAGCTGAATACGGTGCGTCGATATGGTTGGCGGCTTCCCTTTTGGTTTCCCATACATAAACAAAGAATAAGAGAATAGCTCCTGTGTAGATGAGCAGTGTATAAAAGAAAAAGCCGTTCTTTTCATTCTTCTTGACGGATGCTGATGCAGATTCAACATTGCAAAAACGGCCAGTGAAGCCGGTTTCAGAGCAGTCGCATTCGGTGCCATCTTTGAGGATGCCACCATTTTGGCAGATGATAGTCTCGCAATGTGTGCCAACAACGCCATCGACGCATTTGCAGAAGTATCCATC
This sequence comes from Panagrellus redivivus, assembly GCA_000341325.1. NCBI lineage: Eukaryota > Metazoa > Nematoda > Chromadorea > Rhabditida > Panagrolaimidae > Panagrellus > Panagrellus redivivus. The sequence continues at coordinate 178,941 of KB455514.1, read as the reverse complement.
CGAGGAAAGGTAGACGAGGTGGCCATTGAACGGATTGCAGATTGGAACTTCACATTTTGGACCGATGAAATTCGGGGGGCATTCGGTTTCAGATGGTGGTGATGGCAGACTGGGTTCGGTTAGGCCTTCTGGTGCCACCCCGTTTATGAAGAATAATATAAGAGCGAAGGAAGAAGCCACATAGTTATACAATCGAAGCGACACTAGAATAAGCGTTTGCGTCGACGCCGTGGATGACCACTGACCGATCGGAGGTGTTGGCGAAGTGGGCGTTGGCATTCACTATTCTCTTTACTTGCGCAGGCCTATTCCCTCGAAAACATCTTTTTTAGGTAATATTCTTTATTATTATTAAAATTTCACATCAAAAAAGTAAACTTAAATCACAGAAATCGCAAATTTTTGACATTATACAGTATATTTCGGCGGCTGCGTAGCATAAACAGCAACACCGTAAGTCGGTGGCCCCTCCCCACGATCCATAAACACAACATGTTCAACGATAGGTTTGTTATTTGAATCTTTTTCCGGTTTCGAAGCGTCCACTTTCCAATAAGCATGATTCAAAAAGACCAAACCGCCAAAAATAAAAACACTAACAAAGTACTCGAAACCGATTAAAACAGCTTTCGAAACAGTCCATTGACAATAAGCTCCAAAAGTGTCCACAGGACATTCACACTTCAACGTCGAATTCACAAGATCACCTCCATTACAGTTGATTACCTCACAATGGTCGCCTTTGAGGAAGGAATGATTGCAGCTACAGTAATAAGTGTGTTTATGTTGAGCGAGTTCGCCATTTTCGGGAAAGCAATATGGAATCTCGCAATTTGGGCCATAGAAAAGTAGCGGGCAGTTGTCGTTCTTCAAGTTTTTTGGGATGGTAATGGTTGATGTGTCGATATGGGGTAGGATTGAGTGTTGGGTGGCATAGATGGCTTTAATACATGTGAAAATGATGAGAAGGGACTTCATTTAGCGGGATTTGATGAAACTAATTTGATAACATTGCGCGAAATTGGCTCGAATAATAAAAAGAATGCATGAGTAGGTCACAATTTCAATCGTTAAGGTTTTTGTGGATCCGTTCGCGATATTGTAGTCACAATTATGACGCATATCAGCTGAAAGTGGACTGTCGATGACGTTTGTTGACATCAGGGGACGCAATTGCGTGGGCGGTATAGTTTTCGCGCATTTTTCGGCGTTCTAACACGTTGGGTGCTCTTACAATGCGTCTTCTTTGACAAAACCAGCTCTTTATGATCAGTATAATTCACAAAAATGAAAAATTAACAAAATTCTAAGGAAACAACTCGATATTCAATATTTTCCAGTATACTTTGGAAGATCGGCATAAACGGCATCCCGATAAGTTGGTAGACCATCTTCGGTATTCTTGAATACAACCTGTTCAACCAAACGTTCAACGACCCGCACTTCAGGTGGCGGGTATAACTCAACTGGAGCTGCATTTTGAGTCGAATTTAAAGTTGCTGCAGCAGCTAATAATTCATCTAATTTTACACAACAGAGGGCGATACTGCCAAAAATGATCCAGAAGCTAACAAACGCAAGAAAGAATAAAATAAAAGTCATGCTGCTCTGTTCACAATAAGTGCCATACGTATGCTTTGGGCATATACACGTGTCCGTTTCATTTGAGTAACGTCCATCGTTACAGTTGAGAGAAAAACCACTGGTGATGCAGATTGAAATAATAATGAAGACTTTCATGATTGTAAAGTTGATGAAACTTGTAATAACGGGTAGAAAAAGTGAAAGAGCGACTTTAGGTGATTCAAGTTCGCTGTTCCTCCTTGGGTCACCATCTGCGGAGTTTCAGCCGAACCGTTGACCGATCGATGCGATTCGAGAGTTGACTTGCGCTGGCGATAATGTTTGTTGACCACGGGCATTACTTGTGTTTGCAAAGCTTCGACCTTGCTTGAGTTGACCATTCTTTCGGCTGGTAACTGTGATTTGACGGTTTTTTGCATACTCAAGTAATAAGCATGCAAAAATCCATCATTAAACGTAAAAATTAATTGGTTATTTTGAGTTAAATTTATTGTTCTTGGATGACATCACGTTCAACAAGCGGAACCGTGGGTGCAGGAGGTGGATGTGATTCGTTAGTCCTGTTTCTGGCAGCGCAATACCTTGCCCTTTTCTTTTTGATCTTTTCTGCTATGATCACTAGTATTGTACAGCACAGCACGGTGCCCAAGACTATTAATACACACACAATAAGTGATAGAATAGTCAGCTCACAATAAGAACCGCCAACAAATTTTGGGCATTCACACTTGAATGTCGAGTTTGACAGGTTTCCATCGTTGCAATTCACACTTTCGCAGTGTTCACCCGATGCGTAACTGGAAGTGCAGTTGCAGTAGTAGTCATCTAGTCCACGTTTTACAAGATTCCCATGCTCCGGAAAGCAATATGGAATTTGGCAGTTTTGACCATGGAATAGCGGAGGACAATCGGCGTGTTGAAGGATTTCAGAGGCGATTAGATGGTCTAATATAGAAACCTCATCAGCAAAAGCGCCAAGAAATAGAAGGAAAAGAAAGTACAACCACATTTGGACGTAATCAATGAGACTGGTAGCCAAGCCACGGCGAAAGGTTGGCACGCGCAAGCGTTTTCATGCTAAACACTAGCCCGCGGCAATGGGGCAGGTTTTGGCAGCGTCAGAAAAGAGAGACAAGTTTGGGTTGGTAAAGTGCACAGTTTTAGATTGCGCTTTCAAAGAAACATTTAGATATTTATATATAAGTTTGTTTTATATGCTACATATTACAAAACGCAAATCAATAATGCCAGAAAAACTCAAAAACAATAACTATACAGTATATTTTGGTGGATTGGCAGGATCAATGGCAGAATCATAATAAGTCGGTGGTGCATCACTACGTTCTTGGATAACAACACGTTCGACAATTCGAATTTCCGGTGCCGGGGCCGTACTTGTTCGATTGTTTGTGGCAGTGGTTGCATGTTTGTTTGCAGGAATTAAAAACACCACCATGCAACAACAGATCAAAAATCCCAAAATACTGAGAAGTTGCAAGGTTGTGGATTCACAATATGCACCCCAAACATTATCTGGACATTCACATTGAAGTGTAGAATTTGAAAGGATTCCGTAGTGACAATCAACTTGTTCGCAATGTTCACCTGATTGTGAGTAAGAATCGACACAGTCGCAGAAAAAGATATCTTTACTACGTGTACGTTGTTTCAGAAGACCACTTTCTGGATAGCAATACGGTACATTGCAGTTTTTACCGTAATAGAGAGGGGGGCAATCACTGACTGGGACAACATCTGAGGTATCTAGATAATCAAATACATTATATTTGGTTGCAAAAGCGCCGGAAATGAGGAGAGAAAACAGAAACAACCTCATTGTATGGAAGTTAATGGAACTAACTAATGACCGCGTGGAAACTACATATTGTGTTCTGCAGAAAAGCAAGGCAAGGCGGAGTTGGCAATGTGCCCAGTGCTGCATTGCGTTTTTACCATAGATTTTTCAATGTTTATATAAGTTGTTTATTCCACATGCATAAGAGATATATTTATACACAGTCCTTGAGTAACTCAAAAGTTGATCATTATACAGTATATTTTGGCGGATCGGCGGAAGCAACTGCAACATCATAAGCCGGTGGAGCATCACTGTTTTCACGATAAACAACACGTTCAACTATTCGAATTTCCGGTGCCGGTGCTGGTGGCGCTGGCGGTTGAGGTGTATTACGACGGGTGCGATTTTGCTGGTTTCTGATACCAGAATTTGTCGGTGCCGGAGGCGTGCTTGATAGATTGTTTGTGGAAGTCGTTGGTTGTATGAAGGCGTGATAAACTGTTCCTATTAAAGCCAAAAATAAGCCAAAATAAAAGACCACAATCACATCAGCAAGTAATTTCGAGATAGTCCATTCACAATAGTCACCCCAAGCATTGTCTGGACATTCACATCGTAATGTGGAGTTTGAAAGGACACCTTTGTTACAATCGATTAATTCACAATGAGCGCCGGATAAGAAATTTTTTTTACATTTGCAGAATAAGTCTTCAACGCCACGTTGTACTGAACCACCCGGTGGATAGCAATATGGCACTTTGCAATTTAAACCATAATATAGAGGAGGACAATCACTGCCTGGGACCAAATTTGAAGCGTTTAGGTGGTCAAATATATTGTACTTGCCTGCACAAACGCCAGAAATAAAGAGAGGAAAAAGAAACAACCGCATTCGATGAAAATCAATAGAACTGCCGAGTGGCCGCGCAGCGATTGTATGAAGAACGAGTCAAGCCAGAGTTGACAAAGTGCCCAGTGCATCGCGTTTTTACCATCAATATTTAGGTTTTTGTATAAGTTATTTATTTTTCATAAGCAAGACATTCATAAACATTCCCTGAGTAAATCAAACGTTAATAATTATACAGTATATTTTAGAGTTGGAAGAATCAACTACATTTTTAAAAGTTGGTGGCACATCGCAACGTTCTTGGGTGCTTTCATATCAAAACCGTAGCGGAAGCGAATGTAAGTAATTTATTATAGTCGTTTTGGTTTGGCTGGTTTCCATTAAAATAATGTATCAATTCGCGTATGAACTTTAATAGCAAATAAGTGCGTGCTGCTTCAAGCAAACCAAGAAGGACTATAATAAACAGCAAACACAGTGAAATTTTCAAAATAGTGTATTCACAATGTGCACCCCAAACGTAATCGGGGCATTCACATTTGAATGTAGAATTTGACAGGTTTCCATCGTTGCAATCAATATGTTCGCAGTGTTTACCCCACGTGTAACGGGAAGAACAGTCACAGTAGTAGTCATCTAGTCCGCGTTTAACGAGATGGCCATGCTCCGGAAAGCAATATGGAATTTGGCAGTCTTGACCATGGAATAGTGGTGGACAATTATCTTCTTGCAGGATTGTAGAGGTGTTTAGATTGTCTAATATGGAGTATTCATCGGCAAAGGCGCCTAGAAATAGAAGGAAAAAACAGAAAGTAGGTGCGTACGCTGCGCGGATGACTCATGACTCATGATTCAAAATGGTCATGACAGAATTTCAAAATCTGTGAAAACACGAATTGCGCGGTCCAAGTTACTGTAAACTACATTAATCATATATAATCTGAATGACGTCAATGACAAAATTTTCCAATGCAGCATTGAGTTTTTGGTACATAAGTTAAATTTTAAATTAATCTGTTTATTTTACAACATTTACAAAAAACCCAGTCAAAACACTCCCTGAGTAACTCAAAAGTCAATGATTAAACGGAATACTTTGGTGGATCGGCAGACTTAACAGCACTATCATAAGTCGGCGGAGCATCACTGCGTTCTTGAATAACGACACGTTCAACAATTCGAATTTCCGGTGCCGCAGGCGATTGTGGTGCATTACTGCGGGTTTGATTGTTAGTTGAATTTGCTGAACTTTTTTCCTTGTTTTCATTTGGACAAATAATAATAAACAAAATAAATATGGCTACAATGCCTGCAAAAACAAAAATATTATTTTGGCAGTGTGAACCAAATGCGTAATATGAACATTCACATTCGAACGTGGAAGTTGACACCTTTCCATCGTTGCAATTAATAATTTCGCAGTGTTTACCGGATGTGCCGAAGGTACAGTTGCAAAAATAGTCATTTAGTCCACGTTTAGCAAGATGGCCGTATTCCGGGAAACAATGAGGGATTTCGCAATTTGAACCGTAGAATAGTGGTGGACAGTTAGCAGCAAGTTGAAAATTGTCAGTGTTGTTTAGATGGTCTAATATGGAAACCTCTTCAGCAAAAGCGCCTAGAAATAGGAGGAAAAGAAGACACAACCTCATCTTGGGGAAATGGATGGAGCAAGTGGCCACGACGCAGCTTTTTGCCGCCGAAGGGTGCTCAACCGTTGCCTTGGAAAGAGAAAGGCGTTGGCAGAGTGCCC